>SJYX01001907.1:8432-50611 GCA_006410675.1 Oreotragus oreotragus
TTGCTTTTTTGATGATTCATTGGATGTTGGCAATTTGATCTCTGGTTCCTCTGCCTTTTCTAAAACCAGCTTGAACATCTGGAAGTTCATGGTTCACGTATTGCTGGAGCATCTCGTAGAGTTCAGTGAAAAACAATAAAACAAAACTGCAACAAACCAGGTCCTCTGGTTTTGAGGAATTATTAGGAATAGACTTCGGTTTTAGTCAGTCCCAGCTGAGTGACCCTTTTTGAGTCACAAAACCTTCATGTCCCTGTCTCACCATCAGCAATGGTAGAACTCTGACATGCTAGGATTCTAAGTGAGCCAGCTCAAAGGAAACCATGCTTATAAGGAAAAGTGTTTGCATTTATTCAAGTGGCCAAATAGTCTACTGCTAGACATCTTCATTGGAAGAAATCTGCACAGCAATCTTTGAAAAGCACCTGGCCTAGAGGACAGTGCTAAAGACTGTTCCATGGTGTAATGTCCCAGGCATCCTCTTCCTCCGTTTGCCTCTTTGGAACACTGCGGGAAAGAGCATCACTACAGAAATCTCTAGCAAATTTCTCCAAGGTATTTCCACAGAGGCATCCCGTGCCTTTCAAACCCCAGTGATATTGTCTGAGAAATACACATCTCACTCACAGCTCTGGTCTGAGCCCTTTAAGTGTGTTTTCCCCAATTCATGATTTAGAATAAGTCAGGCATAGACCAAGCACGATTCACATCTTTTCAGGATTCTGTGTCCACCATGCCTGTTTAAAAATAAGTAAATAGTTCCTAGGCAGGCTTCATTGTTTATTATTTTTAACATAAAAGAGAACTTAACATGGAAATAATTTTCAGATTAGTTAACATGCAACTGCTGATCTAGGATAAGAAAAGCTCCCAGGAAGGGATTGCCAGGAATGATGGCACTTTTCACACATCACTACAAAGTGGAACAAATGAGGAGTCTAGTGCTTTTCAAACCAAAAAAAGCAGCTTGGAACAAAAGCAAAAACTGAATGCAAGTAGCTCAGTGGTTCTCCCTCTCCAACCAGGACACTGACGGTGGCTCACGGGTTGAGCCACAGTCGGTCTCACCACTCACCAGAAGGAATCCTACTATTGCATGTAGAGATTCTCCACTGATAACTAAATGGTAAAAAGAGGTTATAGTAGAGTGTATGAGAAAAGGGCATTCTTATCTCGAGAAAAGCAACAATCTGTAGGCTTTAACTGGTTTAGGGCTGGCTACACACCTGCCTCAACTATACCAAAAGACACGCTGCTTTGGGTATCATTGGGTTAAACTGTGTTGCCCAGGGTCTTTCCACTTAACCCAGATGACATCTGGATCTACCAGTTGAGTGCTGAGAGGAAGTCAAGGTGTACGCCCCTTGATGAGAACACTGTTCACTGAGTCTCACACTTCTGACTGTGAATCACCGATATTCACATTGAGTAACAGACAGGGGAACACTGGTCCAAGAGTCCAGGAACCTAAGTCCTAAATGTGTGCTTGCTACTATTAGGTTGTAGCTCCCTCATCAAGCCACCAAACCGCTCAGCGTTAGATTAGGTAATAATCATGATCCCCTCTAGTTCCACATTTTAGGATTCTTACATGAAACTTTTAAGTCTCTCACTGGATGAGCATCAGTGCTCGGACATTTTGGAATGCAAATGTTCTGAGCACAACTAAAATTAGGGTGATTGCTCCAGGCCCTATATTAGAAATCACTGAATTGTTAAAACCAGTGACTGATGGGCAATGAATCCAGGAGCCATTTTGTTGGAGAAAAGATGAATATTGTTCCACTGCTCTCTAGGGAACAACTCTGGTTCCTTAATTTCAGAGGTATAGTCTTAATTTGGAAAGACAGCAAGAATGTAAAGCACTGAATATTTAAAAATAGAAGTGAAGAATGGGAATCTGCTTTGGGTCTACTTGCAATGCTCTGCAAATGACTTAGATGTGCTCTAAGTATGGGCACTAGACACGTGACTTAATTGAGCACTTGAGATGAGGCTGGCACAAGTTGAGATGAGCTCTAGGTGTGAAATACACAATGACGTTTAAAGACTTAGTATGAAAAATATGTAAAATATCTTTTTCTGTTGTTCATTTTTTATATTTTTTATATTGATTACATGTTGAAATGACTATATTTTAGATTAAATATATTATACTAATTTAACTTTTCTTTTTTAAATGTGCCTACTAGAAAATTTAAGATCACATCTGTGGTTCACATTGCATTTCTATTGGAGATTCATGGTTCGTGATAGTTTGCAGACCTTATATGGATCCTGAAGGAATTCCAAACTGAGATTGCAGGGTAGCGCTGAAAGTAAAAGGGAGGGAGCAGGCAAACTGAGAGGGCAGAGATTTAGCACTGGGCCTGGAACTACGTGGTAGTTTATGCTAAAATGGCTACTTGCATTTGCATCTATGTGTTTCTTTGACTGCTTTATCAAATATCATGTTTGCCATTTTTTGTTGTTATCCAAACATCTCTCTCTGATGTGAGAGTTGGACTGTGAAGAAGGCTGAGTGCCGAAGAATTGATGCTTTTGAACTGTGGTGTTGGGGAAGACTCTTGAGAGTCCCTTGGACTGCAAGGAGATCCAACCAGTCCATTCTGAAGGAGATCAACCTTGGAAGGAATGATGCTAAAGCTGAAACTCCAGTACTTTGGCCACTTCATGCAAAGAGTTGACTCATTGGAAAAGACTCTGATGCTGGGAAGGATTGGGGGCAGGAGGAGAAGGGGACGACAGAGGATGAGATGGCTGGATGGCATCACTGACTCAATGGACGTGAGTCTGAGTGAACTCCGGGAGTTGGTGATGGACAGGGAGGCCTGGTGTGCTGTGGTTCATGGGGTCGCAAAGAGTTGGACACGACTGAGCAACTGAACTGAACTGAACTGAACCATAGGTTTACTTGTTTTTTCCCCCCTAATTAAAGCTGAGGCTGTGGGCAGGTGCAGTGCAGATCTCGTGGGGCCTTGTGGATCCTGTACAGATTTTGTTCTTCATTCAACAGGCAATGGGAGGTCCACAGACATGCTTCATCAGGAAGGGTGTGTGGTCAGATTTATATTTCCTTGTGACAGAGCAGAAAATGGACCAGAAAGGGCAGGCAATCAAAGGCAGCCAATTCATCTTAGAAGTAGTCCAGTTGTTGACCATGACCTGACTTGGAGCAGTGGGATGTCGGGTTGGGGGAGCCGGTGAAAAGACCTGGACTAGAGGAATATTTTTTTAGATGAATCAATATTTGGAAATGAATGAATATTAGGGGATGACTCTTAAGTTCCTTACCGTAAATCCCTGTCTTTTCAGAGAGAGCCCTTAAAGAAGCCAAGCGTAGACATGCTCTGCTGATCTCAGAGGCAAGTGCTACAGCCTCTTCAGCACAGAACCACCCTTACACTAAGATCCCTTATGGAGGGCCATCAATTCCCTAGACTCTGCTCCTTCTGCCTCCATCCTTTTTTAAAACAGGAGGTTACATGTAAAACCATATATGCCTCCTAAGTAAGTCTTCCTTACTATAGGCTAGTGATGACCTTTACAAATTCTCTGAATATGTGTAATGTCATGTAAGGGAAAAGAAACCCAAGTTAAGAGGTAAGTGAAGACCAGTAAATATAAAAGACAGAGAAGCTGCATGGAGAGAGTTGCTCAAAGAGTCTTTAGCAAACTCTACCTGAGGGTCTTTCCCCAGTTCTTGGGGAAATCTGAAGAGTGACAAGTTGTTTTAGAAGGAATATAATAAAACCCTATTAGTAAGATATTACATCAATAAGATGATGCTGCTGCTACTGCTAAGTCACTTCAGTCGTGTCCAACTCTGTGTGGCCACATGGAATGCAGTCTACCAGGCTCCTCTGTTCATGGGATTTGCCAGGCAAGAGTACTGGAGTGGGTTGCCACTGCCTTCTCTCAATAAGATGCATGCATTACCAATACCTATGTATGTTTGTTTGTTTAATTTCTTACCAAAAAGGGGGGTATATAGAACTTGGAAAATATTTAAATATAATATCTAAATCAAACATGAACACTTGGTGACTTGCTCTCCCTTGGAAATTTTTTAGTTTATTTATCTAAGGTTTGAATGTAAGGTTTCATCATTCTCTGAGTTGTGACTCATTAAAGGTTTTTACCTTTAGAATCTGTGCTCCATAAACGCCCCCCAAACCACTCTCTACCAGAGACATAATATTGTACAGAGCAATCGTGTGTTGATTTTTTTCCAACCATCATATGCTCTGGGCCAAGAACCACACACTAGGAAAAGCAAACCTCCCCAGTGCATCACCAGACTATTATTTTTTAATGGTTCACATTATGTGAAAGAGAAAAATGTCTTCATTGTGACTGAATGCATATATGAACAGAATATGAAACCTTGAGAATGAACAAACATCAGGCGAATTCTAGCAGGACTAGGAGAAGCCTTAAAGAAGAGATTGCAGCCAGCTAGCCCCCCTCCTCCACTTGGCTTTTCATTTCCCGTCTCTATTCCCCCGCAGTAAGAGCAATAACAATAGCCTCTTCTGGCTGGAGACTTGAAATCGGGCCTGTTTTGTCTGCAAAAGAGAGACCTGTGAAATTGTGGACCCACCTGTTGGAGAGAGAGTGCTCTGTAAAATGTGACGTTTTCATAAGCTAAGATGATGAGGGAGACCCCAATCCAAATCAATGGCTAGGTCTCCAAGACTTGATAAGGCAGACAGTGCTTGAGTGCTGGGTATCCAGAGTTCCTCCCCCTGTGAATAATCAGTCTGTAAAAGCATCTGGGAAAAGACTAGGACCAAACTCTCTGTGGTACATGTCTCCAGTGTTCAAACCACCCAAGGCTCTCTTCACTGCTCAGCATATTTTACCACCCAATGAAACCAGGCACTTGGAAGTTACATATTTGCTTTGCTCTCTCTCAGTTTACCCTCTCCTGTTTGGAGATAACCCACTAAAATAACTGGGATAATGATGGAACGTTTAGAGAGCAGTTTTCTCTACTGTCTCTGGGTGGACTCTCTTCCAGGAGCCTCTCTGTTTTTCTTCCCTCCATTACCATCCAGCTGCGTCTTTGCACAGCCCCTGTGCAAACAGCAGCACTGGGCTGGACTCTGTCCACTTCTGTCTGGGAGCAGGTATGGAGGACAAGCGAGGTTTAACGACGGCGGAGGGCAGTTTGTTCTCTGGATGCCCTGGAGCCCCAGGCTGGCATACTGCCTCTCTGTGCCATGCTTAGTCGCTCAGTCATGTCCAACTCTTCGCAATCGCATGGACTGTAGCCCTCCAGGCTCCTCTGTCCATGGGGATTCTCCAGGCAAGAATACTGGAATGGGTTGCCATTCTAAAGGAAATCAGTCTTGAGTGTTCATTGGAAGGACTGATGCTGAAGCACCAATACTTTGGCCAACTGATGTGAAGAAGTGACTCACTGGAAAAGACTCTGATGCTGGGAAAGATTGAGGGCAGGAGGAGAAGGGGACAACAGAGGATGAGCTGGTTGGATAGCATCACCGACTCAATGGACATGAGTTTGAACAAGCTCCAGGAGTTGGTGATGGACAGGGAAGTCTGGCGTGCTACAGTCCACAGGGTTGCAAAGAGTCAGACATGACTGAGTGACTGAACTGAACTAGGTTCTTATCTAGCTGAATGGAGAATGATCATGCCTCAGTTCATAGTCAATAATAGCTTAAAATATTAACCTTCTTACGAGACACTTGTACTAGAAAATTTACTATCTTTCTCAAAGAAAGTGACCTTTGTTGGGGAGATGGGGGAGGGGGTGGAATATTGGGGGAAAGGGAATGGGGGAGGGGCTGGAGCACCAGCATAAGGCCCATCATTTTAGGTGTATTTAGAATGTCCTAAAACTGGAAGAATCAAGAGATAGCTAAATTGATTTGAAGCGATAGCTAGGGTGGGGAAATGGCTTCCAGGATTGGCTTAGGTCTCCATTTACCACCCCCAGGCCATTAACCTTTCTTCTCTGTAGAAGGACTGCTCTGCTCGGCAGCTTGTATCACCCAGCCATTCCACTCATCTTGCCGTTATTATGTCATCCACACACTTCCAGGCCCACACACCCCTGAAACCCATTCGTGGAATACATATTCACTTCTCCACTCCAAGTCCTGCCATCACTGGATGGCAGCCACCTTTTGTGGGCAGCACCCCCGTCAGCCACCAGTAGAGCTCGTCACTTCCTGAAACCAACAATCTTCACCTCCACTCCACCCCAGTCAACCACCCTTGTGAACCCCTCTGGGGCTCCATCATCACCTAGGGATGTTCCATCTAGCAGTCCCTGAATATGATCCTGGACCCCAGCAATCTCACCCCCTTGATTCCAGTGCAACTGCTTTTCAACCTCAGACCTTCAGCACCTACTCCTCTCACTTCTCACTGACCATAACCCTCCCCATGGCCATTCCCTTCTCTACCCTCAAAGGCCCCATAGCATCACGTCAGCCAGAATCCTCAGGATCCTTCTGCCACTCTGCCCTCCACTTTGGCTCAGTCTCACTAGTGATCTTTTAGTTTCCATACACAAAATGCTAAGTATTATTGTGTAAACACACATATGCACTCACAAACATACACACCTACAGATGGAGAAATGTTTCATCTACATTTTTTTGAAAGTCCGGAAGCCTACAGTCTTTGTACACGATCGTGGTTTTTTTCCTCTTGAATCACACTTTCCAAGCCCCTGGTTGCCATCTCTCTGATACCTGTGTTCTTTGTCCCATCCTTTTTCACCCTTTTCAAAACCATTACTTTGCTTTCTCTCTTGTAATTTCATTCTTTCCGTTTTCTTCCTCCACTGCCCATAAGAGCTATATTACCTACTTTTCAAACATGCTCCCTAGTTTGTGTCTACTTCTGGTTATTTCCCTATCTCTCTCCTGCCCTTTATAGCTGATCTCCTCAGAATAGCCTGATAGACCACCTTACTCAGCTCCCAGTTACTCTTCAAACAACTGCCCCCTGGTTTGTCCAGATGAAAATATCACTGAAAAAGCTCTGAAAGAGGTGAATGAAATTTCCAAGCTAAAGAACTCTTAGCATCCTGTCGCCTTTAATAATGTCAACTTTTTCTTCTCCTTAAACTCTCTTGTCCACTAGTGCCTCTGGCCTCCTTCTTCTGGCATTCTCACCAGCTCCTAGTCTGCAGTCCAACTGTTAAGTGATTGTGTTCCTAAGAGACCCAGTTGCATCACTTCTCAGTGGTGTGACCTTGGAGGAGTTCCAAGTCTCCATTTTTTCACCTATCAAGTGAGAACAATAATGGTATTGCCCATCAAGGGCTACTGTGAAGATTAAGTGAATTAGCATATGCAGTGGGCTCAAAATCATTTCTGGCCCCTGGCAAACACTCAGTAAACATCAGCTGTGGTTGTATTGTGGTGGTGGTTATCATGGCCCTCTTTCCACTCCACAGTTCATGGAGGGAGGTCTCACTTCCGTTGTTCCTACAAATATTTGTATTTTTTGATTCTTCTCAAACTCACTATGTCAAACAGCAAGCTTCTCATTTTCTCCTAAACACTTACTCCTCCTCTACTAGTGGGAATCTCAGTGAATGACCCCATTATCTTCAGTTCATCCTTTCAAAACTTATTATGTGTCTATCCTTACCAGGCACAATTCTCTTTGCTGAGAATACACAGTCTCCCTCACAGTCAATAAACAAGACACAAATGTTACCGCCCAGAGAGGGATGAGGTCTGTGAAGAAAATAAAGCAAGATAAGGGGCAGTAGGTGACTGGACGGAGATGAAGAACACTTTTTTAGAAGGGGCAGTCAAGGAAAGGGTGTCATCCTGGAAGAGATGGCATTTTATCAAGATTCCCAAGCCAAGCCCTTGATTGCAAGCCAAATTCTGATGTTCTTATCTTTATGTTTCTATATTGGTTCTCATTGCTTTCCCACTTGTCATCGTTTCAGGCCCCCCTTTTCTCTTATAGCAGTTATTATTAGATTTTCTATCTTTTTGTCTCAAGTTTTGCAGTCTTAGCTCTCTATACTTTTCGTAACTCTGAGGTCTTTTTAAATCCATATACAGACCACTGCGGGTCCAGGTGAAAGGTGGTCAGCTGCCTCCACTCCTCCGTTGGAGGCACAGACCTCCAAGAACCTTGTGCCATCACCCCCTAGGTCCTCTCAACTGCTTGTCATCCCCACCAAACACCCATGCTTGTAGTTTACCTCCTTGTCTTCATTCATGAGGTCCCTTCTGGCTACCATACCCTTTCTATCTAGCAATCATTTAGATCAGTCATTGATTTTCTAATTTCAGCAAAAGCTGACATTCCTAGACCTTGCTGAGCAGGCCTGCCCTCTCCCTCTTAGGTGCCCTCACTGTTTGCTGCTCTGCTTTCCTCTCTTGAACCTGAGATCCTCAAGGGCCAGGACTTGTCTGGGCCCCAGAATCCACTAAGTGCCTTGGACGTAGTTCACAGGAGGCAGAGCAGACCTTCCCACTCCAGTGGAACTCTGAAGCTCACTCTGCTCCCATCAATCCCTGGAACAAGAGTCTTACCCTAAGACAAAAGCAAGGCGAATGGTTTCACGACGAGGCTCATTCAGGACCTCTGCACACTCTTCCTCCTGCAGCTGCCTCACCTTTTGAGCATGACTAAACTTCTTTCTTGCCACATGTGAGCCCACCCACCAAGCTTTCCTCAGTGCCACACCTTTCTTTTGCTCCTTTACAAGGGTCTACTGAGTTTGAACAAACTCTGGGAGATAGTGAAGGGCAGGGAAGCCTGGTGTGCTGCAGTCCATGGGGTCTCAAAGAGCTGGACATGACTGAGCGACTGAACTACAATAACAGCCATTGCATTGGTGTTGGTCTTATTCTCTTAGTGTCAGTCCTGCCTCATCCAGGATAAGCTAAAGAAAGATCTGAGATGTGGACTTAATCCCTATGCATCTGCTTGAATACTTGCTCTGTAAAGGGCACTGAATGCAGAGCAGCAGGCATTACACAAAGAACCCAGGTCTGATCTTAAGGCACATGCAATTCATGAGGAAAACAGACTCACACAGGTAAAAAGGGTAGAAGGCAGAATGTGAGGAATGCTGTAGCAAGAATAAAAAGTCTCAAGGGATTCTAAGAGCTGTCCCTCCTAACAGGGATCCTGATGCAAGGTCACTATCTGCCAGGCAACATCCTGTGGATTGAGTATGAGAACTTCCTGGAGATCACAGACACCACTGCCCTCGTTACCACTATATCTTGGAGAAGACGTGAGCTTCTGCAAAGCACTGCTCTTCCACTGCAGAAAGCCTGGTGTTTCCCTCTCCCACCCCTCAGCCCCAGCCCTAAACAGAGTAAAGAGGAAGGGCTGTGTCTGTGCCCAGCCAATGTCACACCCAGCTGTTAATCCATAGACTTGGACGAAAAACAGGGAGCTTTCTTCCAGTTGTTGAGAGATTTGGAATTTGACTTGTTCTTCACTGCTGCTTCCTATACCAAGGACTCTGGTATCGATAGTGTCTGGGGGGGAAAAAATCTGAGCATCTCTGCCATGTGATCGGTGTGATTGTCCCTTATATCTGGGGTCTTCAAAGTGTCTCATCCAGGGATGAATCCCATCTGCTCAACTGGTAAACAGAGGGAAGGTCCTTTCTTCCCAGTAACTGAAGGTTTGTCACTTTGTCATTCAATTCATGGCCTTGGGTTCGTAATTCCAATGGATCTCCACCAACTAGCGCTCTGCCAGGTCCATGCGAGTCTGAATGTGCAACTTCTTGCCCCAAATTAAAGGCTAAGGAAACACACTGGAGAAAGAATGTTTATCTAAGTGGATAAGTCTAAAAGTATCGAAATGCAGTTATTGGGTAGTTACCTGCAAAAATTTCAGTTTCTCTGTAATTTCAGATGAAGAAAGACAGTTTAAGTCATGGATTTCTGGTGGAACATAACACATTTGCTCTACTAAATAATTTAAAGCCTACAGTTGAGGTAACAATCTGCAAGATTTTGAAGAAATCCAATCTTCCAGAACACCTGAGTTTGCACAATGAAAGCATGATTCTTTCCTTAGGTAATATATATCAGCATGCTTCAAAGTGTGGGCCATGGAAAATTCCCCTGGGATCTGTAGTCAGATAAGTTTGGCAAATGTTGGGTTAAAGTTAAATAGATTTTTTTAAAGGAGAACTAATCAGAGACTTTAATAAGCTAAGATACCTTTTGAATGTCTATAATGGGATAACAGTGGCATAATGGAAATCATTATTTCCCAAATGTATTGGACACAGAACCCTTTTTGAAAGATGCATCTTATAGTACTGGTGTTCCATAAAACAAACTTTGGGAAATACTTATCTAAATGCATATCAAACATCTACTTTAATGTAGACCAGGCTTTAAGAAAAATCCATATCTTCCTCCTAATCAACTCATTACTTTATCAGTGTTTTTGCTGACAATGTAAAACCTAGCTAATTTGATTTCTTCCTGAAAAATGTAAATTCATACCCCAGAGTGCTGAGAATAGCAGCATTCCCATATCTGTCTCTTATCAAATGTGGCCTTTTAAAGTACTAATGCTTTTCTAATCCAGCTCTCTCTGGAAATGTCACATCTTTAGAGTTAACAGTGCTGTCTATTCTTTGCATTTTATTTTTTAATTGAAGTGTAGTTGATTTACAATGTTATGTTAGTGTCAGGTATACAGCAAAGTGATTCAGTAATACACAAACACACACACATATTCTTTTTTAGATTCTTTCCCCTTATCGGCCATAACAAAATATTGAATATAGTTCCCTGCGCTACAACAGTAGGTTCCTGGTTTGCTATCTCTTATACACATGGTAGTGGGTGTATATTCGTCCCAAACTCCTAATTTACCCCTCCCTCACAACCTTTCCCCTTTGGTAACTGTAAGTTCTTTCTCTATGCCTGTGGGTCTACTTCTGTTTTATATACAAGTTCATTTGTATCTTTTTTTAATAAAGATTCTACATTTAAGCAATATCATATGATATGTCTTTGTCTTGCTTACTACACTAAGTATGATAATCTCTAGGTCTATCTATGTTTATTCTTAGTAGCCTGAGACACAATCCTTGAAAAATTTTAGTTAAATCTTCAGAATTAAATAAATACCAATAACAGCTAACCTCTACTGGGTACTTGTTTATTACCTCATAAAATCATTACAGCAACCATATAAAATGGGCAGTATTATTGTTCCCATTTTATAGGTAAGCAAACAGAGAGGTTAAGTAAAATAGTCAAGGCCACACAAGTAGGAAGTGGATGAGCTGAGGCTGGAATCTGGTTCCGGGGCCATGCCCTCACCCACCGCACTGCTGTCACATAAAGGGAGGGCTAACGAGGTCTGTGGGAACAACGGCACCCCACTCCAGTGCTCTTGCCTGGAACATCCCATGGATGGAGGAGCCTGGTGCGCTACAGTCCATGGGGTTGCTGAGGGTCGGACACAACTGAGTGACTTCACTTTCACTTTTCACTTTCATGCATTGGAGAAGGTGGTGATGGACAGGGAAGTCTGGCGTGCTACAGTCCACAGGGTTGCAAAGAGTCAGACATGACTGAGTGACTGAACTGAACTAGGTTCTTATCTAGCTGAATGGAGAATGATCATGCCTCAGTTCATAGTCAATAATAGCTTAAAATATTAACCTTCTTACGAGACACTTGTACTAGAAAATTTACTATCTTTCTCAAAGAAAGTGACCTTTGTTGGGGAGATGGGGGAGGGGGTGGAATATTGGGGGAAAGGGAATGGGGGAGGGGCTGGAGCACCAGCATAAGGCCCATCATTTTAGGTGTATTTAGAATGTCCTAAAACTGGAAGAATCAAGAGATAGCTAAATTGATTTGAAGCGATAGCTAGGGTGGGGAAATGGCTTCCAGGATTGGCTTAGGTCTCCATTTACCACCCCCAGGCCATTAACCTTTCTTCTCTGTAGAAGGACTGCTCTGCTCGGCAGCTTGTATCACCCAGCCATTCCACTCATCTTGCCGTTATTATGTCATCCACACACTTCCAGGCCCACACACCCCTGAAACCCATTCGTGGAATACATATTCACTTCTCCACTCCAAGTCCTGCCATCACTGGATGGCAGCCACCTTTTGTGGGCAGCACCCCCGTCAGCCACCAGTAGAGCTCGTCACTTCCTGAAACCAACAATCTTCACCTCCACTCCACCCCAGTCAACCACCCTTGTGAACCCCTCTGGGGCTCCATCATCACCTAGGGATGTTCCATCTAGCAGTCCCTGAATATGATCCTGGACCCCAGCAATCTCACCCCCTTGATTCCAGTGCAACTGCTTTTCAACCTCAGACCTTCAGCACCTACTCCTCTCACTTCTCACTGACCATAACCCTCCCCATGGCCATTCCCTTCTCTACCCTCAAAGGCCCCATAGCATCACGTCAGCCAGAATCCTCAGGATCCTTCTGCCACTCTGCCCTCCACTTTGGCTCAGTCTCACTAGTGATCTTTTAGTTTCCATACACAAAATGCTAAGTATTATTGTGTAAACACACATATGCACTCACAAACATACACACCTACAGATGGAGAAATGTTTCATCTACATTTTTTTGAAAGTCCGGAAGCCTACAGTCTTTGTACACGATCGTGGTTTTTTTCCTCTTGAATCACACTTTCCAAGCCCCTGGTTGCCATCTCTCTGATACCTGTGTTCTTTGTCCCATCCTTTTTCACCCTTTTCAAAACCATTACTTTGCTTTCTCTCTTGTAATTTCATTCTTTCCGTTTTCTTCCTCCACTGCCCATAAGAGCTATATTACCTACTTTTCAAACATGCTCCCTAGTTTGTGTCTACTTCTGGTTATTTCCCTATCTCTCTCCTGCCCTTTATAGCTGATCTCCTCAGAATAGCCTGATAGACCACCTTACTCAGCTCCCAGTTACTCTTCAAACAACTGCCCCCTGGTTTGTCCAGATGAAAATATCACTGAAAAAGCTCTGAAAGAGGTGAATGAAATTTCCAAGCTAAAGAACTCTTAGCATCCTGTCGCCTTTAATAATGTCAACTTTTTCTTCTCCTTAAACTCTCTTGTCCACTAGTGCCTCTGGCCTCCTTCTTCTGGCATTCTCACCAGCTCCTAGTCTGCAGTCCAACTGTTAAGTGATTGTGTTCCTAAGAGACCCAGTTGCATCACTTCTCAGTGGTGTGACCTTGGAGGAGTTCCAAGTCTCCATTTTTTCACCTATCAAGTGAGAACAATAATGGTATTGCCCATCAAGGGCTACTGTGAAGATTAAGTGAATTAGCATATGCAGTGGGCTCAAAATCATTTCTGGCCCCTGGCAAACACTCAGTAAACATCAGCTGTGGTTGTATTGTGGTGGTGGTTATCATGGCCCTCTTTCCACTCCACAGTTCATGGAGGGAGGTCTCACTTCCGTTGTTCCTACAAATATTTGTATTTTTTGATTCTTCTCAAACTCACTATGTCAAACAGCAAGCTTCTCATTTTCTCCTAAACACTTACTCCTCCTCTACTAGTGGGAATCTCAGTGAATGACCCCATTATCTTCAGTTCATCCTTTCAAAACTTATTATGTGTCTATCCTTACCAGGCACAATTCTCTTTGCTGAGAATACACAGTCTCCCTCACAGTCAATAAACAAGACACAAATGTTACCGCCCAGAGAGGGATGAGGTCTGTGAAGAAAATAAAGCAAGATAAGGGGCAGTAGGTGACTGGACGGAGATGAAGAACACTTTTTTAGAAGGGGCAGTCAAGGAAAGGGTGTCATCCTGGAAGAGATGGCATTTTATCAAGATTCCCAAGCCAAGCCCTTGATTGCAAGCCAAATTCTGATGTTCTTATCTTTATGTTTCTATATTGGTTCTCATTGCTTTCCCACTTGTCATCATTTCAGGCCCCCCTTTTCTCTTATAGCAGTTATTATTAGATTTTCTATCTTTTTGTCTCGAGTTTTGCAGTCTTAGCTCTCTATACTTTTCGTAACTCTGAGGTCTTTTTAAATCCATATACAGACCACTGCGGGTCCAGGTGAAAGGTGGTCAGCTGCCTCCACTCCTCCGTTGGAGGCACAGACCTCCAAGAACCTTGTGCCATCACCCCCTAGGTCCTCTCAACTGCTTGTCATCCCCACCAAACACCCATGCTTGTAGTTTACCTCCTTGTCTTCATTCATGAGGTCCCTTCTGGCTACCATACCCTTTCTATCTAGCAATCATTTAGATCAGTCATTGATTTTCTAATTTCAGCAAAAGCTGACATTCCTAGACCTTGCTGAGCAGGCCTGCCCTCTCCCTCTTAGGTGCCCTCACTGTTTGCTGCTCTGCTTTCCTCTCTTGAACCTGAGATCCTCAAGGGCCAGGACTTGTCTGGGCCCCAGAATCCACTAAGTGCCTTGGACGTAGTTCACAGGAGGCAGAGCAGACCTTCCCACTCCAGTGGAACTCTGAAGCTCACTCTGCTCCCATCAATCCCTGGAACAAGAGTCTTACCCTAAGACAAAAGCAAGGCGAATGGTTTCACGACGAGGCTCATTCAGGACCTCTGCACACTCTTCCTCCTGCAGCTGCCTCACCTTTTGAGCATGACTAAACTTCTTTCTTGCCACATGTGAGCCCACCCACCAAGCTTTCCTCAGTGCCACACCTTTCTTTTGCTCCTTTACAAGGGTCTACTGAGTTTGAACAAACTCTGGGAGATAGTGAAGGGCAGGGAAGCCTGGTGTGCTGCAGTCCATGGGGTCTCAAAGAGCTGGACATGACTGAGCGACTGAACTACAATAACAGCCATTGCATTGGTGTTGGTCTTATTCTCTTAGTGTCAGTCCTGCCTCATCCAGGATAAGCTAAAGAAAGATCTGAGATGTGGACTCAATCCCTATGCATCAGCTTGAATACTTGCTCTGTAAAGGGCACTGAATGCAGAGCAGCAGGCATTACACAAAGAACCCAGGTCTGATCTTAAGGCACATGCAATTCATGAGGAAAACAGACTCACACAGGTAAAAAGGGTAGAAGGCAGAATGTGAGGAATGCTGTAGCAAGAATAAAAAGTCTCAAGGGATTCTAAGAGCTGTCCCTCCTAACAGGGATCCTGATGCAAGGTCACTATCTGCCAGGCAACATCCTGTGGATTGAGTATGAGAACTTCCTGGAGATCACAGACACCACTGCCCTCGTTACCACTATATCTTGGAGAAGACGTGAGCTTCTGCAAAGCACTGCTCTTCCACTGCAGAAAGCCTGGTGTTTCCCTCTCCCACCCCTCAGCCCCAGCCCTAAACAGAGTAAAGAGGAAGGGCTGTGTCTGTGCCCAGCCAATGTCACACCCAGCTGTTAATCCATAGACTTGGACGAAAAACAGGGAGCTTTCTTCCAGTTGTTGAGAGATTTGGAATTTGACTTGTTCTTCACTGCTGCTTCCTATACCAAGGACTCTGGTATCGATAGTGTCTGGGGGGGAAAAAATCTGAGCATCTCTGCCATGTGATCGGTGTGATTGTCCCTTATATCTGGGGTCTTCAAAGTGTCTCATCCAGGGATGAATCCCATCTGCTCAACTGGTAAACAGAGGGAAGGTCCTTTCTTCCCAGTAACTGAAGGTTTGTCACTTTGTCATTCAATTCATGGCCTTGGGTTCGTAATTCCAATGGATCTCCACCAACTAGTGCTCTGCCAGGTCCATGCGAGTCTGAATGTGCAACTTCTTGCCCCAAATTAAAGGCTAAGGAAACACACTGGAGAAAGAATGTTTATCTAAGTGGATAAGTCTAAAAGTATCGAAATGCAGTTATTGGGTAGTTACCTGCAAAAATTTCAGTTTCTCTGTAATTTCAGATGAAGAAAGACAGTTTAAGTCATGGATTTCTGGTGGAACATAACACATTTGCTCTACTAAATAATTTAAAGCCTACAGTTGAGGTAACAATCTGCAAGATTTTGAAGAAATCCAATCTTCCAGAACACCTGAGTTTGCACAATGAAAGCATGATTCTTTCCTTAGGTAATATATATCAGCATGCTTCAAAGTGTGGGCCATGGAAAATTCCCCTGGGATCTGTAGTCAGATAAGTTTGGCAAATGTTGGGTTAAAGTTAAATAGATTTTTTTAAAGGAGAACTAATCAGAGACTTTAATAAGCTAAGATACCTTTTGAATGTCTATAATGGGATAACAGTGGCATAATGGAAATCATTATTTCCCAAATGTATTGGACACAGAACCCTTTTTGAAAGATGCATCTTATAGTACTGGTGTTCCATAAAACAAACTTTGGGAAATACTTATCTAAATGCATATCAAACATCTACTTTAATGTAGACCAGGCTTTAAGAAAAATCCATATCTTCCTCCTATTCAACTCATTACTTTATCAGTGTTTTTGCTGACAATGTAAAACCTAGCTAATTTGATTTCTTCCTGAAAAATGTAAATTCATACCCCAGAGTGCTGAGAATAGCAGCATTCCCATATCTGTCTCTTATCAAATGTGGCCTTTTAAAGTACTAATGCTTTTCTAATCCAGCTCTCTCTGGAAATGTCACATCTTTAGAGTTAACAGTGCTGTCTATTCTTTGCATTTTATTTTTTAATTGAAGTGCAGTTGATTTACAATGTTATGTTAGTGTCAGGTATACAGCAAAGTGATTCAGTAATACACAAACACACACACATATTCTTTTTTAGATTCTTTCCCCTTATCGGCCATAACAAAATATTGAATATAGTTCCCTGCGCTACAACAGTAGGTTCCTGGTTTGCTATCTCTTATACACATGGTAGTGGGTGTATATTCGTCCCAAACTCCTAATTTACCCCTCCCTCACAACCTTTCCCCTTTGGTAACTGTAAGTTCTTTCTCTATGCCTGTGGGTCTGCTTCTGTTTTATATACAAGTTCATTTGTATCTTTTTTTAATAAAGATTCTACATTTAAGCAATATCATATGATATGTCTTTGTCTTGCTTACTACACTAAGTATGATAATCTCTAGGTCTATCTATGTTTATTCTTAGTAGCCTGAGACACAATCCTTGAAAAATTTTAGTTAAATCTTCAGAATTAAATAAATACCAATAACAGCTAACCTCTACTGGGTACTTGTTTATTACCTCATAAAATCATTACAGCAACCATATAAAATGGGCAGTATTATTGTTCCCATTTTATAGGTAAGCAAACAGAGAGGTTAAGTAAAATAGTCAAGGCCACACAAGTAGGAAGTGGATGAGCTGAGGCTGGAATCTGGTTCCGGGGCCATGCCCTCACCCACCGCACTGCTGTCACATAAAGGGAGGGCTAACGAGGTCTGTGGGAACAACGGCACCCCACTCCAGTGCTCTTGCCTGGAACATCCCATGGATGGAGGAGCCTGGTGCGCTACAGTCCATGGGGTTGCTGAGGGTCGGACACAACTGAGTGACTTCACTTTCACTTTTCACTTTCATGCATTGGAGAAGGCAATGGCACCCCACTCCAGTGTTCTTGCCTGGAGAATCCCAGGGACGGGGGAGCCTGGTGGGCTGCCGTCTTTGGGGTCGCACAGAGTCGGACAAGACTGAAGCAACTTAGCAGAATGAGGTTTGTGGAAACACAAGTGAACACAGAAAATTGTTGGCACAGGTTCTGTCACCCGAATCTCCACCACGCAGGTATTGCTGGCTGTGGATGGACAGTCCTAATGCACTGGCACCAAGAGCCTGCTCATCCCTCAGACCGACCTGAGCACAGCAGGGTGACTTGGGGCTTGT
The DNA here is from genome assembly GCA_006410675.1 of Oreotragus oreotragus. NCBI lineage: Eukaryota > Metazoa > Chordata > Mammalia > Artiodactyla > Bovidae > Oreotragus > Oreotragus oreotragus. The sequence continues at coordinate 26,191 of SJYX01001907.1, forward strand.
TAAGATAATACCGGAGGAGGCCTGGTTCAGCCACACGTTCTCATCCCATACCCTGAACTGCTGAGTCCCATGTTTAGAGTTTGGCAGGACTCAGAGCACATTGAGCCAAGTTTTCTTCTCTTTAATTGCTAAACCCATGTTTATTTGAAAGCAGAGTTAATCCATGTATTTCTGATTACCCATCAGAACTCATCAAAATGAGGTCTTGAAAAAAAGTCTGTTTGATGTTCAAAAACTCATCTGAAGCCATTGCTCTTGTGAACAGGAAACTGGACTTTGCCAAAAGTAAACTGTCCCAAATTCTGAAAGACCAGTTTGGTTTGATCCCGTATAAGATATTTGAACCTCTTCACTGCAGACTTGGCCCAAACTTCATCCCTCTGTCTTTTTTTAATCCACAGCCCATGCTTTTGTTTAGCATGTGATGGTGATTTCTGTCATCTGGGATGAGAACACAGCTAAAAATTTTACTGTGTAACTAGTAGCAATAAAAACATATTATTTCCTTCATACTCCAAGCCATGGTTTCCACTTTCATGATAGATTTTTTTTTTAGTCCCTTTTAACTTTTGCTTAATATTATTTTTCATCATGGCTAAAATATATCAACTAGTTAATTGACAAATATGAATATAACAGGGCATGGAATTATAAGATATTTTAAGATGTGAAGAAAAACCCAGTAACTTAAGTTAGGTTTCTAGTCGTATATATGTAATGAGTATGTGAATATATTTATTTATGGACTTTGGTGTTTCTTTTTTTCATATAAAAAAAGAACTATATGATCTCAACCTTGAGATTTAACTTCAGAATTCTCTGATTTAATAACAAATTTTTATAAAGTTCTGCTATAAAATAACTATATACAAGCCACACTTGAAATTTGTTCTCACACGTAACTTCTCTCAAAAGCTCCATGGCTAAAACGTGCAGAACGGATTCAGCACATTTATATATGACAGGTTTGGGAATGAGAAGTTTTGCAGTAAACCCTTGCAATGCTTACAACATCCATAAATATCATGTAAGTGCGTTTTTATCCTTCTGTCATTAAGAAAGTTACATCAAATACTCTTGAGTAAAGTATTGTGTTTGTTCCTTTAATAAGGAGGGCCTGTTTGATGGTTTAAGAAACATGAGACCCGACAGAAAATAACGCAGGTGTCTTCATTTTCTTCCTTCAGAGAATAAATGTTTCTTTTAGCTCAGTCATCTGCTCCATGGCACCGCCAACGACTTAATTCTCTCTCACATCTGGATATCTTTATCCTGATGAAAACTGCAATTAACTTTGCAACCCAAACTCCTACTTTCATGGAGACCCAGAATTTTCTATCTACTTCCTGGCACTGCCCTTCCTTTGGCAGTCTCCATCCTTGGGGGGAGCCAATTCAGAGCAGGAAAAAGGAACCCACCGAGTGGATGTCCTCCGTCGGCCAGGCCCAGTGCCCTGGAGCCCCGTGAGTGCCACATGGGCATGAGGACACAGGTGTGGGGTGGCAAGGTTTACAGGAATAGGCTGGACTTAGCTTCCCCGGGCCTCCTCTCTCACCAGCGGAGTACAGATCCCAGGTCCTATAGAAACACTTAGGGGCACGTGAGGTACAAAGTCTGGGGGCTGAGTATGACCCCTAAAGTGCCCAGATCAAGGCACCTGATGAATGGAACAGAAAGGGAAAAGCAGTGCCAGCCCAAATGTCTGCAGTCAAAACAAAATCTCCTCCAGGTCGAGACCCCTGACAGCCCTGGGATGTTGTTCTCCGGGGCAGCACCCTATTGTCTTGCTGGGAGAGTGATTATCCACAATGATGTAGAGCCGGGCTCTGACTCACACAAACACTGAGGCTTGTATAACTCTCCCTGGGTTTGTTTTTTTCTTTCTTTCTTTTTTTTTTTTTTTAATCAGAGAACAAGCAGAAAACTACCTGACAAGGTCATTAGTTTTACTTTTCCTTTAACATAACTTTTTTTTTCTTTCAGTTTTGAAAATAACATGCTCCTTGTAGAAAAGTCTGCACACTCAGAAAAAATGTGAAGAACCAAATAAAAACGAATTCAGAATCCCACCACCAACCAGGGATAAAAACTGTAATATCTTGTAGTATTTTCCTCCACATTTCTTTCCCATGCATTAATTTCACCAAACTGAGATTATGCTCTATATAGAGTCTGGGGTCCTGCTTGTTCACTGACCGTAATTTGAGCATTTCCCCCAGATCATTAAATGGTCTTCAAAACAGGATTTGGGATGGCTGCATAGTCATTTTCTTTAAATGGACCAATGTTGAAATGTTTTTGGCTGGAGGAGATCATAGGCCTTTTCTAATAAGCACAAAGAGTTCCCAGGTTTTGTTCTATGTATTACATGTTCCATTTTCCATTAGGAGTTTTCACGGGGTGGGGTGGGGCTGGGTGGAAGGACTGATTCAGCTCTTTGTGGAGGAGTGCAAGCAGGTAACCTGCAGCATTTTGGAGATCTGAGCTCACCAAGTGTGGAGTTCACACTCAAGTCCTTTATCTCTGAAGGTAATAAACAGTTAAGTGCCGTACACTGCCTCTTCTCCTTCCCTACAACATTTCTGAATTTCTGCTTTCTTTTCATGAAGTTAGAGGATGATGGGATGTAATGACAAAATGAAGTAACGAGTAAAATAAAAAGGCAAGCAGAGAATTCACAAGAAATAAGTGTACACCGCTATGGTAGAGAGCAAACTTTGATTAAACTGATGAATAAATATGCACAATGCAAAGATTAAGCAGCGTTTCTGTCCTGGAAATGTGAAGGCGACAAGAAGAACATAGGGCATCTTAGAGGAGATGAAGAAACAAGGAAAGCAATGAGGATCTCATTGGTCAAATTAAACTCAGTATATGCATACGTAGTTGATAAAACTACTTATTTAAAAAAATCCAAGGAATAAACAACACTGAGATGGAGGTTACCTTTTGGGAGGTGGGAGTTCATAGTGAAGGAGCATCCACAAAGGGGTTTTGAGTGCTGGCAATGTTTGATTTCTTGACCAGGGTGGCTTTATCGTATGGTAATCTGTCAGGGAACTTATGCGTATGCATTTTTCTGTATGATAAATTCACAAGTAAGACAAAAAAAAAACTAGTACTCTTCCAAGTACGTCAAATGCTAGACATACTTGGAAGAGTTTAAGATTTTGTGTTTGGACTGAAGGAGAGTTTAACTGATCAACAAGGGAATATACAGATGAGAAATACCCTTTTGTTGAAAGGGGGGAAAAATGGAAAAATTCACATGTATGAACTGGGATTGGGAAGGACAAAAAGATGCTCCTAGTTTGCAAAGTTACTTATATAATAGTTGCGCAAAATTTTTAAGGATGAGAAAATTAAACTCATGGCAAAGGTCTTTAGGAAGATACAAAATGTATGGCAAGGTGACTATAATTAAGAATGTACAGCAAGGTGACTATAATTAAGAATGTTGTACACTTCAAAAATTTGCTAAGGCAGTAGATCTTCAGTGTTCTTACCACACACACATATAATATATAACAATGTGAAGTGACGCTAACCTGATTGTGGTAACCATCTCTGAATGTACATGTATATCAAATCCCCACATTGCACACTTTAAATGCATACAATTTTGTTCGTTATTTATATCTCAATAAGTCTGGGAAAAGAAAGAAATATACAGGAAATGAGAAAGAGGCAAGACAATGAAGTAAGGACTGCTGATTATACGTGTGTGTTAGTATAATATATGAATGAATGTAATTAAAACCAAAGGCTATAACTATTGCTCAGTCAAATCACTAATAGAAAAAGGCTGGGAAGCAGACAACCTAGGTTGCAGTTGTACTAATTTGCCATGTAATATTTTCCAAGGCTGCTGCTGCTGCCGCTAAGTCACTTCAGTCGTGTCCGACTCTGTGCGACCCCATAGAAGCAGCCCACCAGGCTCTCCCGTCCCTGGGATTCTCCAGGCAAGAGTACTGGAGTGGGGTGCCATTGCCTTCTCTNGTAATATTTTCCAAGGCTGCTGCTGCTGCCGCTAAGTCACTTCAGTCGTGTCCGACTCTGTGCGACTCCATAGAAGCAGCCCACCAGGCTCTCCCGTCCCTGGGATTCTCCAGGCAAGAGTACTGGAGTGGGGTGCCATTGCCTTCTCTGATTTTCCAAGGCACTTGATTGTAAAAAGAGAGATGGCAGTATAGCCTGAGAGTTCAGTCTTTGCCTTTGCAACCAGATTACTGAGATCAGAGTTCTCTTTTGCTCTTCCGACTTGTGTGACTCTAAACCTGTCTGTGCTTCACTGTTCTTGCAGTGAGACTCTTTATGAGGATTACATGAAATTGTCTGTGTTATCTGCTTAGCACAATGCCCATAAATGCTGTTACTGCTGTCCTTGTTATGAGTAACTTGTATGAGTCTTAGCTCTAAAGTAAAGGTAATGCTTTAAAAATGACTAAGCCCCCTTCCTATTAAAAAAATAACAGGATTCCATCCCAAAGGCAGTGCTTCTGATGTGTTAAACTATCTTAGGCTGTCATGGAGCCAAGAGTAATCAGTAAAATTGTGCCAAAGCGCAAGAAATTGAAGAAATATGAGGTGAAAATCACTCTGATTATTCCGAGTCCATGAAGATATATCCACCAAAAAGAACCAGAGACAGTGAAAGTCAGCGCCTTCCCCTGCTGACACCTCCAACTACCTGAGTGAACTAACTTTTCCCCAAATCCCTGAGATAACACTTGATGTTGTTTCCTCAAAGGGTCTGCCCAATAATTCTTTACAAATGTATTACTCGAAAGAAAGAAAGCATACATATTTTTACCTGTTTTAGTTTATGAAGTCCATTTTAGTTCGCTGATTCCTAGAATGTCGACGTTCACCCTTGCCATCTCTTGTTGACCACTTCCAATTTGCCTTGATTCATGGACCTGACATTCCAGGTTCCTATGCAATATTGTTCTTTACAGCATCGGATCTTGCTTCTATCACCAGTCACATGCACAACTGGGTATTGTTTTTGCTTTGGCTCCATCCCTTCATTCTTTTCTAGAGTTATTTCTCCACTGATCTCCAGTAGCATATTGGGCACCTAATGACCTGGGGAGATTCTCTTTTGAAATCCTATCATTTTGCCTTTTCATACTGTTCATGGGGTTCTCAAGGCAAGAATACTGAAGTGGCTTGCCATTCCCTTCTCCAGTGTACCACGTTCTGTCAGACTTTATTTTTGGGGGCTCCAAAAGCACTGCAGATGGTGACTGCAGCCATGAAATAAGAAGACACTTACTCCTTGGAAGAAAAGTTATGACCAACCTGGATAGTATATTCAAAAGCAGAGACATTACTTTGCCGACTAAGGTCCGCCTAGTCAAGGCTATGGTTTTTCCTGTGATCATGTATGGATGTGAAAGCTGNCCACCCTCTGATCTAGCCTGTCTACTGTTCCTAAACCCCACCTCCTCTTCCCCTGCCCCATTGCCCTCCTCATCCCAAAACCCCACAGTTTGGGATACAGATAACCCATCTGTTGCCTCTCACCATACTCCATATCTATCTCAAAGTGAAGTCACTCAGTAGTGTCTGACTCTTCGCAACCCTATCAGATTCCTCCGTCCATGGAATTCTCCAGACAAGAATACCAGAGTGGGTTGCCATTCCCTTCTCCAGGAAATCTTCCACATTGTAGGCAGACGCTTTGCCTTCTGAGCCACCAGGGAAGTCTAAATTCCCCAATCAACCACAATACTCCATCTCCCAAAAACATCAACAAGGGTTAAAGCTTATCATCACTGAACTCCTATGTCAGGGCCTCTTGTGCCCTACTCACTTTCCCTATAACACACCTATCCTACCTGTCAAAAAGCCACATGGTTCCTATCACCTGGTCCAGGACCTGAGACTTACCAATGTAACTGTTATCCCCATACACCCAGTAGTTCCAAATCCCTATACTCTTCTCTTTTTCTCATTTCCTCTTCCACTACCCACTTCACTGTTCTAGACCTCAAAGATTCCTCCTTTACTATCCCTTTACACCCAGACTCTCAAGACCTCTTTGCCTTTACCTGAACTGATCCAGACAATCATCGTTCCCAACAGCTGACATAGACAGTCCTACCACAAGGCTTTCATGATAGCCCTCATTTCTTTGGTCAAGCTCTAGCATCAGATCTAACCTCTCTTGACCTTACTCCAAGTACTGCCCTCCAATATGTGGATGATCTCCTCCTTTGTAGCCCTTCGCTTACACATTCTCAACAATACACTATACAACTCCTCAATTTTCTAGCTGANCAAGGCTTTCATGATAGCCCTCATTTCTTTGGTCAAGCTCTAGCATCAGATCTAACCTCTCTTGACCTTACTCCAAGTACTGCCCTCCAATATGTGGATGATCTCCTCCTTTGTAGCCCTTCGCTTACACATTCTCAACAATACACTATACAACTCCTCAATTTTCTAGCTGATTGAGGCTATCGAGTATCTCCCACCAAACTTCAGCTCGCTCTTCCTAGAGTCACCTATCTTGGAGTCCTTTTAACACCAACAAAAAGATATATTACTACTGATAGAGAGTCCCTTATATCCACCCTACCACTCCCTACATCAAAAACAGAGATCCTATCCTTCTTGGGGTTAGCTGGATATCTATGCCTCTGGATTCCTAATTTCTCTCTCTTGCACAACCCTTATATCAAGCCACCAGAGGAAATCTTTCAAAACCCTTAGAGCTAAAATCAAATATCCTTTGACATCCTTAAGCAAGCCATTTTCTCAGCTCCACCAGCTGTAACACTTCCTGAACTTTCTCGTCCCTTTATACTCTACACTACTGAGAGAAACAAAATTGTGCTAGGAGTTTTGGGACAAAATCAGGGCCCCTCCTTCACCCCTGTCGCTTATCTATCAAAGCAATTAGATACCACAATTCAAGGATGGCCAGCCTTCCTACGTGGTCTGGCAGCAGCTGCACTCTTTGCTCAGGTAAGTAAAAAACTTACTTTTGGAGCACCCACTGTCATTTGTTCACCACATTTAAGGTTCACCACTTTAAGGACTTACTTTCTCACAAATCCATGCCCCTTCTAACTCCTTCACACATCCAACCAATTCATGTCACCCTTCTCGAATCTCCCAAGTTCTCCTTTGAATGCTGTCCTACTCTCAACCCTGCCACCCTTATCCCTAATTCTTCTTAGCACCCCCCCATCCATATTTGCACAGAGGCATTAGAAGACCTGATGCCCCATTTCTCCCACATTTCCTCAACCTCTTTAAATAACCCTGACTTTACTTGGTATATTGATGGCAGCTTCTCTACAACATCGGAAGGAAAAAAAGTAGCTGGATATGCAATTGTTTCTGACACCAAAATTACTGAATCCCAACCTCTCCTCTTGGGAACCTGTTCCCAAAAGGCAGAACTTATTGCAGCAACTAGAGCCCTTACCCTCGCAGCTAACAAGAGAGCAAACATATACACTGATTCTAAATATACTTTCCACATCATACAGTCACATGCTGCCATTTGGAAGGAATGAGGGCTCCTATCTACTAAAGGCTCTCCCATAATGCCCTGCTTATACTCCAACTTTTAAAAGCAGCTAACATGCCAACTGAAGTAGGCATCATACATTACCGAGGTCATCAGGTGGCCTTCATGGGGCGATGATGCCACAGAAAGAGAAGCAAAACAAGCCTTACTCCAATCGCCAGCTCAACAATTTACAGTAATCCCCAACGTAAAGCCACTTTACCTCCCCAAAGAAAAAACATGATTGTTACAAAAGGGAGCACAACCACAAGGAGACTGGTTACAAAAATAGGACCACTATGTCCTTCCCCAGTCTCAGGCCACACAGATTCTTACAGACATTCATTAGGCCCTACAGTAGGCACTAAACCTCTTTATCATCTCTTAAGACCTCTTATCATCTATCCTAACCTTTCACTCCTACAACAAATCACTCACTCTTGCATTATCAGCTCCTCAGTATCACTGCAGGGAGCCCTAAAGCCTATTCCCTCATTTCCAACACATCAGGCTGGAGGACATATCCCAGGAGAGGACTGGCAAATTGACTTCACTCACATGCCTCCAACACAAAAAATAAAACTCATGCTCACTCTAGTAGACACTTTTTCAGGGTGGATTGAGGCTTTTCCTACAAGATCAGAAACTGCCTCAGAGGTACCACAGTTTCTCATAGGAGAAATCATCCCTTGCTTTGGCCTCCCACTCTCTCTCCAATCCGATAATGGGCCAGCTTTTATCTCCCAAAGCACTCAACAAGTATCCCAATCCCTTAGCATAACCTGAAAACTATATATTCATTATAGACCCCAATCCCCGGGAAAAGTAGAAAAGGCAAATTCTACTCCAAAAACACACCTAACCAAACTCTCTCTAGAACTACAAAGGCCAGGGACCAGTCTCTTTCCCATGGCTTTGGCTCACATTGGGGCTACTCCACAGGCATAGTCTTTCCTCAGTCCTTTAGAGCTCAGGTATGGACGCCCTTTTCTCTTAGGTCAGTTCCCTACTGCCAGCCCCTTGCTGGGAGATTATCTTCCCACCCTTAACCTTATTAGACACCTCATGAGAGAACATGCAGATCACTCTCTTCCAAAGCCTCATCAAACGAATTCAGCTGACTTAACACTCATACCTGGAGATCAAGTCCTGCTTAAAACTTTACACCATAAGGATCTCCAGCCTCGATGTATTGGTCCCTATGAGGTCATTATAACCACATCAACAGCTGCTAAACTAGCAGGTATTCCTCTTGGTTTCATATCTCTAGATTAAAGAAGGCCCCAGGAGACTCTCCATCTCTGCCAAGAAACATTTCCTGCACACCTGCTGGGACACACAAGGCTTCGAGAGGATCAAATTCCAGAAGAAACAGAAAAACCAAAAACAAATATTGATAAGTAAAACAAAACCAGTTGTTCAGTTCAGTTCAGTTCAGTTGCTCAGTCATGTCCAACTCTTTGCTACCCCTTGAACTGCACCATGCCAAGCCTCGCGGTCCATCACCAACTCCTGGAGTCCATCCAAACCTATGTCCATCGAGTCGGTGATGCCATCCAACCATCTCATCCTCTGTCGTCCCCTTCACTTCCTGCCTTCAATCTTTCCCAGCATCAGGGTCTTTTCCAATGAGTCAGCTCTTCGCATGAGGTGGGCAAAGTACTGGAGTTTCAGCTTCAACATCAGTCCTTCCAATGAACATCCAGGACTGATCTCCTTTAGGACGGACGGGTTGCATCTCCTTTCAGTCCAAGGGACTCTCAAGAGTCTTCTCCAACACCACAGTTCAAAAGCATCAATTCTTCTGCACTCAGCTTTCTTTATAGTCCAACTCTCACTGGAAAAACCATACATGACCACTGGAAAAACCATAGCCTTGACTAGACGGACCTTTGGTGGCAATGTAATGTCTCTGCTTTTTAATATGCTGTCTAGGTTGGTCATAACTTTCCTTCCAAGAAGTAAGCGTCTTTTAATTTCATGACTGCAGTCACCAACTGCAGTGACTTTGGAGCCCAGAAAAATAAAGTCTGACACTGTTTCCACTGTTTCCCCATCTATTTGCCATGAAGTGATGGGACCGGATGCCATGATCTTAGTTTTCTGAATGTTGAGCTTTAAGACAACTTTTTCACTCTACCCTTTCACTTTCATCAAGAGGCTCTTTAGTTCTTCTTCACTTTCTGCCATAAGGGTGGTGTCATCTGCGTATCTGAGGTTATTGATATTTCTCCTGGCAATCTTGATTCCAGCTTGTGCTTCTTCCAGCCCAGCATTTCTCATGATGTATTCTGCACAGAAGTTAAATAAGCAGGGTGACAATATATAGATGTGACATACTCCTTTCCCTATTTGAAACCAGTCTGTTATTCCATATCCAGTCCTAACTGTTGCTTCTTGACCTGCATACAGATTTCTCAAGAGGCAGGTCAGGTAGTCTGGTATTCCCATCTCTTTCAGAATTTTCCACAGTTTATTGTGATCCACATAGTCAAAGGCTTTGGCATAGTCAATAAAGCAGAAATAGATGCTTTTCTGGAACTCTCTTGCTTTTTTGATGATCCAGCGGATGTTGGCAATTTGATCTCTGGTTCCTTTGCCTTTTTTAAAACCAGCTTGAACATCAGGAAGTTCACAGTTCACGTATTGCTAAAGCCTGGCTTGGAGAATTTTNGGAACCAGTCTGTTGTTCCATGTCCAGTTCTAACTGTTGCTTCCTGACCTGTATACAGGTTTCTCAAGCGGCAGGTTAGGTGGTCTGGTATTCCCATCTCTTTCAGAATTTTCCACAGTTTATTGTGATCCACATAGTCAAAGGCTTTGGCATAGTCAATAAAGCAGAAATAGATGTTTTTCTGGAACTCTCTTGCTTTTTCGATGATCCAGCGGATGTTGGCAATTTGATCTCTGGTTCCTCTGCCTTTTCTAAAACCAGCTTGAACATCTGGAACTTCATGGTTCACGTATTGCTGAAGCCTGGCTTGGAGAATTTTGAGCATTACTTCACTAGTGTGTGAGATGAATGTAATTGTGTGGTAGTTTGAGCATTCTTTGGCATTGCCTTTGACTGTTAGTTTATCTTATGTCTTAAATCATCCAAAGCTAGACTACATTCAAATAGCCTTCCATCTGTTTCCTGGGGTCACAGAGGAAGGAAAGTGTTCGTATCTTTACCCGTGGTCACCCTGAAGTCACTTACCTCAAACCCATCCCCTGCAGCCTGTAAGGTCGGACCCAGGGGGCCATGATGGGCCGCCTCTTCCCTCCACCGCCGGTAGGGGAAGTCCCTAAGGAAGGGGCCTCCCAGATCCTGGGCACCAATGAGAGCACAGTTTGCCAGCTAAAGCCGCCCCACTTCTGCCACGTAGAAGGACCTATCAGCCCGTGACACCTCGGCCCAGCAACTTATCCAAACCCCCATCCACTAATCTGGCCGTCCCTCGCAGCGTGCATATATAAACACACTTCTAACATGGTCCAGGCGCACGGACTTCCTCGACCTGCCCCATTCAGATCTGGGAACCCCGCCGGGGAGCTCTTTGCCATTAAAGCCTGTTAGACACTCTTTTGGTGTCCTGGTCGTCTTTTTACCTAACACAGCCCACAACACTCACTGCTGCTGCTGCTGCTAAGTCGCTTCAGTCCTGTCCAACTCTGCGCGACCCGATAGATGGCAGCCCACCAGGCTCCCCCGTCCCTGGGATTCTCCAGGCAAGAACACTGGAGTGGGTTGCCATCTCCTTCTCTAATGCACAAAAGTGAAAGGTGAAAGTGAAGTCGCTCAGTCGTGTCTGACTGTTAGCAACCCCATGGACTGCAGCCCACCCGGCTCCTCCGTCCATGGGATTTTCCAGCCAAAGAATACTGGAGTGGGGTACCATTGCCTTCTCCACAACACTCACTACCACGCCCTTATATCTCAGTCATTTCTGTCAAGAGCATCACCTGATTTTGGTTTGTGTCCAGTAGACCACATAGAATACAGAGCTAGTTTTAAAATTTTATCATGTATTACCTGATTCTTTAAGGGTCAAAAATATGTCAAATTTTGTTAGTACTATTTATATTCCTTTTGTCATCCTCATAGCATATAAGAAAAAGTAAAATAAGCTATCAAATGAAATATGACACAGTATATTTTCATGAGTATTTGAATTTCTTATTTTTCCAGAATATATTGTACAATTTTCTTCAATGAGACAAGGAATTTTTCAAATGGTAATATGCTTTTTCAAATGCAGATCATTTCTACTAAGTTTCTATTCTTTCAGATAATTTTAAATTGAATCTTGATCATTATCCAAAACCCAAAACACTGTGATTTCATAATTGGAAAGGCTCAGGAAATTCAGTATTTTCTATGAAAACGCTGTTTCAGTGAAAACATCTGTAGAGTCTAATTCAGTGAGGCAGAACTGATATTTCGTAGGTGTTGGATAGAGATCTTAAAAGCTGTTGGGCAAGAAGGTTGGTAAATCCCTATAAGGATCCCAAATTTATTTTGAAACTTAATAGTGTGAAATGAGATGATCCTGACAAATGGCAAGTGACAGGAAAGGGCAAAGAGAGACCTGGGAAGTAAAATTCCCATGAGACATGAAAATAAAGGCTGACTGTTCACCCCCATATAGGGTGTGGGACCACTCCATCAAAGTGGGATGAAGACCACATATTTATAAACTCCTAGCCCTAGATCCAACCCACTCCAGTATTCTTGCCTGGAGAATCCCAGGGATGGGGGAGCCTGGTGGGATGCCGTCTATGGGGTCACACAGAGTCGGACACGACTGAAGTGACTTAGCAGCAGCAGCAGCCCTAGATCATGTTCCAACATCTAAGAGAGGGCCAGCAAGAATGTAGGCATGTTATCAAATAAAAAGAGCTACCCCATTGCTCAAGCCCAACATCATGTTCTTGAACCACTGTCACAGAGGAAGGTGTTTACACCAACCTCAGCAGCAACCACTGGACCAGAAAGCTCAGCCCCTGTGTCAGCACCTCGGGCCTAACTGGAGGCAGTGTTAAGTCATCTTAGTGGTGACAATGGACGACTCCATGACTATCTGAGTTTGACCTGATATTCTGAAGCTACTATCTCTAGAGATAATTGTGAAGGTCAGTTGCCTCCTAGGTTCCCTCGCCTAGCTGAGTTGGATCCAGCACCAAGACAAGAGTGACCCTTTCTAAGACCTGAGCCAGCACCCTGAGGGATTCTTGGACATCCAAGGGGTGAGGTGTGAGGGAAGGAGATGAACTTCCTAATAAAGGTGACATGCAGAAGACCACAAAAAAGGGAACACAATGTTACATAACATTNAAGACAAGAGTGACCCTTTCTAAGACCTGAGCCAGCACCCTGAGGGATTCTTGGACATCCAAGGGGTGAGGTGTGAGGGAAGGAGATGAACTTCCTAATAAAGGTGACATGCAGAAGACCACAAAAAAGGGAACACAATGCTACATAACATTCAAAGAATACTTAAAGTTAAAAAAATAAAAAGATAACTTGTGGATTAACAGCACATGTAGCACCATATTGGGAGTCATATTGATTGAAACAGTTTTGCTGAAACTTGTCTTTTTAACTCCCTGTGTTCAAGCCAATATAAATGATATCCAGATTCTAAGCACAAATATGAATACCTGTTTTCATTTGAAGTGAAAATTTAAACACAAAATTCTTCAGATTAAAGCACTAATCAGCCATCAAGATGACATAAATATTTTAAATTTGTTTCATACTCCAGGATAAACATGTTTCTGGTGCAAAAAAAAAATTTTTTTTTTTTACTAAAATTCAGTTTAGTAGATATAGTTTATAAACAATAGTTTTTTCCATAATATTACACCAAAAATATTAATGTTAAAGGGAATGGTAATGGAACTTTAATCAATTACTGTTACAGTTTAATATTATATTCTACTACCACCAAAATCAATCTATTCCATTATATCCCATTTTGTATTTGACTTTTTTGAAAATAAACATGGCTAGATATTAGAGTTACATTTTATTCCACTTGAATCTTTGAGTGGGGTTTCTGATTTCTAAATTCCAAAATGAAGGTTATATTCTTCTTTAGCTCATGAATTCATTTCTCTTAAGGTTAACCTTGATTTCTGCTTTCAAATAAAATATCCCTTCTTTATATACTTTGAAAAAGCCAGGAACTGTCCCTGTATGACTGTCCAACAAACATACGTTTTACATCAAAACCTTAGGCAGTGATGATTCATGAGTTAGTAGTGAAAGTTGCACAGAATGGAAGTTAGACCAGGATGAGTTTGTATAATGCATATAAAGATGGAAAATGGGTAAGAAGGGCTCATTTAGTTCCAGTTCATGAAGTTCATAATAACCAATTAAATATCTGTAATTAAATCTCAATTTACTCAGCAGACCAGAACAGCATGCTCAAATCCAGTCTTCAGGGTAAGTAAGCAATAAGCTTTATGAAAACTACATTCATTAATTCTGATAATAAAGAACGTAACAAAAACAATAAAAAATAAATGTGTGTTTAAGAGCTCTGGTGGCATTTAAGGTCTAGACAGGCTTAACTGGACTCCAAAATTAATACGCACCTGCAGAAATAAAATAAACAACCCTAAAAATTAATATGCATTTATTTCAGTACTGAGTAAGACTGGCAATTCATGTGGGCAAGAAAGGAGTTTAAGAATGAAACACCTGTGGGTATTAAAAATAGTAACATGCCCCTTTAAAATGATTTCTGTTGCTATGAACAATATTCAAGACATGTGGAAGGGGGAGATTTATAATATAATAAAGATATGATTGTTGGACTCATGGCCTTCTTGGGTCTCAATAATACCCTTCTTCTATATAAGACAAATTGGATTATATAGTTTTCCATCCAAAATAATAAATATGAAATAAGTTTCTCATTTGCGTAAAAGTGCTGCAGATAAATGATGGTAAGAATTACTGAATTAGGGTTTATTGTGGACTTTATGTTGTCAGAGATCTGAATTAGAAACACAAGGTCTAGAAGAAATGAAAATATGACTCGTTTTTCAGAAGCTTCTATTGTGACTGGAGACTCAGGACATACTCGTAAGAAACAAAATAGAACAATCACAAAAGTGTGCATACACATCCATTTACAAGCCACTTTCCTCTCATTATTTCACTAGGACACAAATCATTTTATAATATGAGAAAAGAGGCGAGTCGTTATTGTTACGTGAGTCTGAAAAACTCCACATCTGTTATAAATTAATAATAATGTAACTAAAGAATTAAACATGTTATAGGCACTGAGATAAATGAATGCAATCTTAATTACACAACAACCCCAGGAGAAAAGAGTGATTATATTCCCACTTCAGAAAAGAGAAAAATAAAGCTAACTTCAATAATTTTCCTGAGAATACACAGCCAATAAGCACTAAAACTAGCACAGAAGATCTGAACCCCTGTCTGACTCACTCAGAGCCTATGTCCTTAACCTTTACAGTACCCCACCCTCCAATTAACATATTCCTCACCCTAAGAAGGTGACAGGTTGCAACCTCTCTGAGCTCAGTGTCCCCATGGATAGCACGTAGCAAACAACATCTGTGTCTGAGGCTGTTTTGTGGATTAAATGGCATTACTTTGGACAAGTTCTTGCTCCAGTAAATGCATTAAAGGCAGGGTCCTTCCTCTTGCCTCTCCCTTAAGTTCCAGGCCCAGGGCACACAACCCGTAGCGGGCAGAGCGAGCGCTGAGATGCACCCTCTGGCCCCGTGCTCTCTGATTGCCCTGTTTCCTTCCACAGTGCGCCTGCGCTGTGCCGCGTCCATGGTAGACATTTCACTCTGTTCAGTGTTACTGCAGTTCCAGGACTTGTACGTCCAGTCTGTAACAGACAAGAGCAAGCAGCTGGTGTGCCTCCACATTCACCAGGCACTCACTGGAAACACTAATTTCTGTGTGAGCTTCAGAATCATCGCTGACCATTCCACTGTTTCATTGTTGTTGGTTTTTTGTTTTTTTTTTTTGGTGGGGTAGGGGTGTATGGGGGTTGAGCACCAGGCGAGATGTGTTAACCAAAGTAAAACAGTGTTCTACAAGCAAAGGAAGTCAGGGAGATTAGTTCTATGTACTCCGAATTGGAAACAATACTGCACACAACATTAAAATCATAAAGGCAACCAGCTGACAAAATGTTATTTTAAAAAAGAACTGCAGACTTCAATTGACTTGACTTAGTCATTGGGGTTCCCTTTTGGGGTGTTCCTTACTCTGCTCTCAGAAGTGTTTTAGTGTTTTCTATGATTTGAAACAGATTGTTTAAGAAAGTGTGACTTCTATGTCAAGCCCAAAAAGAACACAAGGACGGTCAGGCAGTAACGGTACCCCAGCTTCACAGGCTAACAGACATTAAGATGCACTGAGCTAAGTTTTAAAATGCATGAGTTGCATCCTGTTGTTTAGAGACCAGATTATTCAGGATTTTAATAATTACTTGTAAGAATAATCACTTGTAATCACAATAATCACTTGTAATAACGTTAATAACAATAATATTGCACAGTGACCATTCTTCCAGTTCTGACAGTAATGGAAAGCTGACCTCCTATGCTGAGGGACAATGAAAATCAGAGGTGAGAGCTCACAGTGGATCTTTGAATTATTCATGAGCTCATACATGTCACTTGCATCTGTATATTAAACAAAACAACAACCAAAAAAAAAAAAAACNAATGGAAAGCTGACCTCCTATGCTGAGGGACAATGAAAATCAGAGGTGAGAGCTCACAGTGGATCTTTGAATTATTCATGAGCTCATACATGTCACTTGCATCTGTATATTAAACAAAACAACAACCAAAAAAAAAAAAAAACGGTGTAATAGCACATTAGTGATGCAAATTACAAAAAAGCAGGCTTTATTCTGGTTTAGTAAAGATTTTCATAATTTGGGCCAACTAGCATTTTTACCAACAGTGAAGTGCCTGCTTTTGTTCTTTACAGTTGCTAGGATTCATTTGCTTGGCCAGGTCAACATTTTGGGCATCTTTTATTTCACTCAGCTCTGACTTATCCATTTTGTCAGCTTCTAATGCACACCAATGACATTAATTAAATCACTCTCATAATTTCTCTGAAGTGCAGTTTGAGTGGGGTTGTATCATGTGTACAGTTAAAATATGTGAAGTTAACAATAAATGTACAAAGAAGAGGAAATGGTTTTTAAAATCTACTGCAAAAACACGAGAGAAAGGAAAAAAGGTATAACAAATGTGGTTGAAATGTTAACCTTGGGGGATTCTTTGGACTGTTACAGCTTTTTGGTAAATCTGAAATTATGCCAAGATAAAATATTAAAAGAGAAAAATTACATCACAACTCAACCTGCCACTAAATGAGCATGAGCCATAGAATGAGAGAAGATGGGCTAGGATGTGAACGTCTCAACTGTAGTTAGCACTTCCCTCCATGCATGCCACGCTGAGTGTGAGTCTAGGGGTTTAATATGCATTTTTTTTTGTATGTAAGAGACTATTTTTTCAAAAGATTACAAATACATATTATATACTATATATTACATATTTAGTCATACAAATTGTTAAAAGAATTATAAAACTCTCTACATTTCAAGGGTGATGTAAGGTTTTCAAGGGTGATTTCAGCTGATTTTTGCTTTATGTAACAACGTTAGGTCTTGTCCCTAAGATGTGAAAATACCGCACCCTCATTTACAGGTAAAGAAAGAAGTTACATGAGTGAGTGAGTTAGCAGTCTTGTCTGGAAGGCAACTCTGTCCTCACAAAACCAGAGAATGAGGTCTGGCTGGTTCCTCAT
The DNA here is from genome assembly GCA_006410675.1 of Oreotragus oreotragus. NCBI lineage: Eukaryota > Metazoa > Chordata > Mammalia > Artiodactyla > Bovidae > Oreotragus > Oreotragus oreotragus. Next base: position 43,530 of record SJYX01001907.1, read on the forward strand.
TGCGTTCCCTTTCTGTGCTCTTTGCTCTCTTTCTCCATCTGCCATCACTACGAGGCCACACCCTTAAAGTGCTCCGGTGGCCCTGGCCGATGAGTGAAAACATCCTATAAACTTAATGTGCAACGTGTCCCAGGAGTATTTCGAGGGGAAAAAATGCTGTCTGAGAAAAGTAACAAACAAAAGGAAAGCTGACAAATCTGAGTCATTAGTCGGAAGAAGTCTTTGGTCTGGGGCAGTTCCTGTAGCTCTTTGATTATTAATTATTCTGACATACTTATTTCATTTGTTTCTTGCCATTTTAACCTCTACTACTGCTGAGTTCAGGCTACATTTATTCTAATATGTCAGGCTATTATAGGTACACTATGCATAACCTAGGACAAGCTTGCCCAAGGAAATTTTTATTTTACCTATCATAATACACATCTTTTGGAAATTTGGTTGTTCTTGGTTTAGACTTTGAAATAAATGTAAAATGTAGTCAAAAGATCTAGGATTAAGAGTTGGAAGATCTGTTACAAACCATATGTTTGCCAAGTTACACAACTTTCCTATTCTTCCTTTTCATAATTTGTAACAGGCATGAAAATCATTCAGTGTCTTAATAATTACTGTTGGTCACAGTCATTACCTGTGAAAAGGTTAATGGCAACATGTCCTACCTAGCTCACAGGTCTGTGGTAAGGACCACAAGAGATGCTTATGAAAGCACTTTATAATCTCAAAAGCACAATTACAGCATAAGAGACTAGCTGTGGTGACTGGTTTCATGTATTAACTTGATTGGGCATGGCTCATTGTTCATAGTTCAGTCACTAAGTTGTGTCTGACTCTCCTATGATGCCATGCACTGTAGTCTGCCAGGCTCCTCTGTCCATGGGGTTCTCCAGACAAGAATGCTGGAGTGGGTTGCCATTCCCTTCTCCAGGGGATCTTCCTGACCCAGGGATTGAACTTGCATCTCCTGCATTGGCAGGCAGATTCTTTACCACTGAGCCACCAAAGAGACTCTTCACTTGGACATGGGATGTCCACATATTTGGTTAAACATTATTCTGGAAGTGGGTTTCCCTTGTGGCTCAGCTCGTAACGAATCTCCCTGTGGTGCGGGAGACCTGGGTTTGATGCCTGGGTTGGGAAGATCCCCTGGAGAAGGGAAAGGATACCCACTCCAGTATTCTGGCCTGGAGAATTCTATGGACTGAAAAGTTCATGGGGTCGCAAAGAGTAGGACAAGACTGAGCGACTTTCACTTCACTTTTTTCTGGGAGTATTTGTTGAGGGTCTTTCTGGATGATTAACTAGAACTGGAAGTATACCATCAGCTCTCCAGCTTGCTGACTGAAGATCTTGGGACTTTGCTGCCTTTATAATCACGAGTCAGTTCTCCTTATACTCACCCAGAGAGATAAGAAGATGACAGTTAGATAGATTTATCCTATTAATAATAGGTTACCCTGTTATTATATATCATACATGTACATTAACATATGCTGTATATATCTCCTATTGGTTGTTTCTCTGGACAACCCTAATGTACTAGCTATAAAAAATATTTATTTCTTATACCTGTTAATTGGGTAAATTGAAAGAATGACTAGTGAACAGTTGTATCAATTAAACAGTTTCATCATAATATCTATGCACCCTTCTCCCCTGTATCTTAACATTATGATAAGGGCTGAAGGGTCTAAGGTGGTATAGGACCATCTGAGCTTATTTCTGGAACCATCCATTTCGACTCAGCTTATCTTCTTTGTCCTTAGACTGTTTCACAGTCATGTAAAACAAAAGGAAATGAGATTTCATGGTTTAAAACATGAGAAATCACAAAGCATCATATTAGACATAAATTAGCATTATAAATCCAGTTTATCTCACTGTGATAATGTCTTGTGTGCTCCCTCCTCCTCTGGAAAAGGTTTCTGTTTGTAGCTGGTTATTACCTCCTTCTCTCAATGGAATTTGTTTTCCAGTAAGTGGCAGAGAATCCGCCTGCAGTGCAGGAGACATGGGTTCAACCCTTAGGTCAGGAAGATCCCCTCAGAAGGAAATGATAACCTGCTCCAGTATTCTTGCCTGGGGAATCCCATGGACAAAGAATCCTGGCGGATTACAGTCCATGGGATCACAAAGAGCTGGACATGACTTACTGAACAGCAACAAAAAACAACAGCATAGTCTGTAATGAGTATATGCCAGCCACTGTCTTCACAGGCAGTGTGAAGTGTTTTTATTGTCCTTAAATCTTATCTAGATTAGGCATGTAAAATATTAAGTGCCCCAGTACAAAGTTAAATAAGGAAATACCACCAGCGGCACAATCTCAATCAGTAGTAAGGAAACACAGCCACAATTTGATTCACTTACAGGACTAGATTTCTGTAACGGTTCCTGTCAAACACAATAGATGAAACTAGAAGGGGAAAGAAGGTCTAGGTTAGTCTGCCCTCTAGTGTAGTTTACTGGTTCCTGGAATAAACTGGAGGAACGTGTCCTGGAAGCCAATTAGAGCAGTTCTGTCAAGATGGCAAGTTGCCATCTTCGCCAGCACCAGACTGTCGCAGTTCCCTCCTCTCTGGGAGCTACAGACTTTTCTAGCATTAGGTCACATTTCTAACCTAGTTTTCAAAAGAAACGCGTATGAGCCGCGCCCTTTTGGACCTGCGCCTGCTTGAAGTCAGCGTTACATGGATATCTTTGACTGGGTTTTTACCATTAGCTACCATTTCAGGAGAGCAGGGATGCAAATAAATAAAAAGACATTTCTGAGTTCAGACATGAGGGCTTTAGGACTGGCTTCTGGAATGGAGCTATCCAGTCCAAGCACTGTCATTAGTGTGAGCTAATCTCTCTGGGACAGTCTGAGCTGGCTACAAAACAAAGCCCTGGGTCCCTGGCCGGCTCTCTGAACATGAGCTTGCTGCAGTATGGATCCCAAGCTGGACTCCAGGGGCCACGTTAGCCGCACAGAAACAGCTTTGTGTTCCCTGTTTTATATCTTCCCTCAATTTCTGCTTTAGAGTTGGCAACAAAAATGCCTTGGGGGAGAGATTTTTGAAAAAAATCTGTAGTTTATACTTACTGCATAAACACTCCCCTCCTTTTTTCTAAGAATTACTTTTATTGGAGTATAATTGCTTTACAGTACTCTGTCAGTTTCTGCTGTACAACAACGTGAATCAGCTATACGCATCATATATACCCTGTCTCTTAAACCTCCCTCCTAGCCGCCTCCCATCCCATCCTCCTAGGTCATGGCAGAGAACCGAGCTGAGCTCCCTGTGCAATACAGCAGCTTCCCACTAGCTATCTATTTTACACATGGTTCTGATATGACAATCCCAATCTCCCAATCATCCCCCCTCCCTTCCACACCCACTCTTCCACGCCTGTGTCCTCACTTCCATTCTCTGTGTCTGTATCTCTATTCTTGCCCTGCAAATAGGTTTATCTGTACCATTTCTTAGATTCCACTTATATGTGTTCATGTATTTTTCTCTCTCAGTGGAGTTTAATGAAAAAGGAGAGGCGATGTGAAAAACAGACAGAGTGCTAAGAATCAAGAGACCTGAATTCTAACTGTGTTCCTGTCACCAGTTAACCTGTTCACTTGAGTGGTCTCCTCACTATTCTACAGTCTTCCTTTTCTCCTCTGTGAGAGGTGGGCTGGACCCAGGAAAAATCGAAGGTATCTGAACTTTCACCACCAAACTGCCTGTTCTAATCACATCTGTGTTCTAAACACATCCACATCTGTGTTTCAATGTATTTCAGACAAAAAATATAACAGATCTGCATTTACCAATCCAGGGATAGTGTTATCCAAATACCATATTCTCACTGAGGCAGGTTCTCAATCTGACCCACACCCATGGCATGTTTGCCATTTGCTGTGCTGATTTTCCGTCTTTTTTCCCTTTGCCCAAGTCTCTGAAAGACATTATGAGCTTAATATTTGTCATAAAGGGAAGATGAAAGATTGAAGTCTCTCTGATTAGTATTTTGCATAGTTTTTTTCCTTAGAATTTCAAGAGCACATAAAACTCACTCACTCCCTATCAGCATTCCCCCTTGCCCCTTTAGTGGGCTGACACATGATTTTCGGAAATCTGAAACCTGTTAGAGATCACAGATGCCAAGATCGGCANTCTCTCTGATTAGTATTTTGCATAGTTTTTTTCCTTAGAATTTCAAGAGCACATAAAACTCACTCACTCCCTATCAGCATTCCCCCTTGCCCCTTTAGTGGGCTGACACATGATTTTCGGAAATCTGAAACCTGTTAGAGATCACAGATGCCAAGATCGGCATGATTGCTATAGTTTTGGCAGAATATGCTTTCTTAAGACAACAAAGACAGTTAAAAAAAAGAAAAGAAAGCTGTTTTTCTCCTTCTCTATTCTTTACCAAATGAAGGAAAAAAAAATGTGGATGCATGGCATTTAATAAGATTTTTAGACCGTCTTGGTTTAGACTGTTTTTGTTTTCAGTTTTTACTCGAAATAGCATTTAGGCTTTTCATCTTGAGAACTGCAAGCTTATTCCTGTTACCAGCTTCCACTTAAGAACAAGCTTCATATTTTCTTTAATGTCTGTGAATCTCTTTAATAAAGCTAACCATGTCAGTGCCAGTTGTTGGCAGCAGTAAAACTATGTTTCTGCCAATATGAACAAGTATATGACTAATTTGAACCCTAACCCTGGCCAAGGCTCCTAGTCTTCATGCATTTAAGCTTCTAAAGAGGCCCCCCAAAATCTACAAAAGTATAGTTTTGTAAATAAGCATAGTAGATGGAAAAAAAAAAGAGATATGACATCTGACTTCAGGCTTGAGGAAAAGGAGACTTGAGGCCTTCAAGACTGGATGTAATTTTAATGGATAGAATTGGGAGAGATGGAAGTGGAGAAGGAATATTGAAGGTGAAGAGATAAGAAGGAATACACATGGAAGAAGGGCCAGAAGCTCAGTTTTGTTACAGTGTGTGCTCACACCAGAGAGGTGGCCTGGAAAGGTGATCTATAGTTAGACTGGAGAGGATGTAGGAGTGGAAAGTGGTTTGTACTTTCTCAGTGAACGATGGAGGGGGCCCCAAAGGGAGAAACAGGGGCCTCCCAGGACCCTTACCAGGTTTGGGACACCATCCAGGCTGGCAACAGTAGTCCCACCTAGCTCCAGGAAGCAGAGGTAGGGAACCTGTGGTGTGGGACCCAGAATAGGGGCCTGGTGGCTCAGGACCAAGGGCAGAGCCTCGGGGGACACCGCAGGGGAGCGGCAGGAAGTTCCGAAGACCGCGTACAAAGTGAAGGAGGCAGCGCTGAAGACAGCATTCGAAGCCTGAGGACTAAGTCATCTGCTGCGTCACGTGCCGGGCCCTGCCCTTCCCTTCTTAACGTTGTTTTAGGCCATTTTCTGGGAAGGAAATGGCACCCCACTCCAGTACTCTTGCCTGGAAAATCCTATGGACGGAGGAGCCTGGTAGGCTGCAGTCCATGGGGTCGCCCAGAGTCGGACACGACTGAAGCGACTTAGCAGCAGCAGTCGCAGCAGGCCATGTTCACCTCTGAGAGCTTTCGGTGAAATGAAGTCAACTGCATGTGACTGTGGCAAATTATTTAACCTTTCCGTGCCTCCATTTTTTTTTTTTTAAATCTGTGAAACAGGATGTTTATTTGTAAAACAGGATAATGTTTTATCTGTAAAATGGGATAATGTTTATTACATGTTTATGAAAAGCATCGAGTTACTCTTTGTAAATCAGAACAGTACCTGGCACAGAGTCAGAGCTATTTAAGTGGCTGTTAAATACATAATGTCTTACTTTTTCAGAATCCTCCTTCATATATAAATAGCACAAACAGGAGAGCTGAAGAATCTCACAGGTGACCACACCATTAAAGCCCCAAAGGCAACCAAACTACCTTATCCTTCTAGGAGCTCCTCTTCCTTCCTTTGTGAAAGGAGACAAGGGGAAATGGAATTTCACCCTGCCTTACATGTGAAGTCTTCATGTAAGTGTGCGTCAGCTCTTAATTCAAATTTTAGCTGATAGCCAAATTCAGAAGCGGACTGTCTCTTCCCTTCCAAGGCTTTCTGCTGTTACAACTCACATCTCAAGATTTGCTGTGCTGTCTATGTCTGCAGTGGGACACAGTAAGCTAAGACTTCTTCCCCCAAGCCCCACCACAGCACTGACCCCATTTCACACCCTTCTATGTCAGTCTGCCCTTGTTAGACGGGGAGTTCCTTGCGATCTGGGGCTGTGTCATTTCCATCTTTCTATTCCTCAGCAGCGGTCAGCATGGGGTTTATACCAAGCACGTATTTGACAGTTCTTTCCGGGGCAACACTGATAGAAAAAGCACACAAATGGCATGTGTGTGTACAAACACTTTGAAGGAGATGAACATCCAGTTTTCTTGTAAAAACCAGAAACAGTCTGTGTGAGAGTATCTGGCTGGGCCCTTCACGGGTGACACCAACTGAATCACCTGTTTTGTCTGAAGACTAAACTTTTAACCCCAGCCCAACATCATAGCCCAATGGAATGATGTAAATGAAGCCATGTGGTCGAGCAGGCCTAACAAATAGCAGTCTCATTTCTCCTGTTGCTTTAAACTCTTGAAGTTTCACATGACTGCAGACTGTTAGAATTATTTGGAATCTGTTTCCAAAGCTTTGCCTCTGCCCTTTTTGGAAATAAGTCCCATCCAGCTGCAATTCCTGCCACATCACAGTATAGATGAAACACATGCAACTTTGTTTTCTATTAACATAAAAAATCAGAGTCCTGGATCCCAAGCCAGCATCTGTAATATCACAGGGAGCTAAAGCAGAAAAGACTTCGGAAATCAGCCGATACAGTTCCTTACTTTACCTGACAAAGGTCTATAAACAGAGGTGGGGGAAGAGAGCTGACCTATTTATCCATATGGCTCAGTAGGTCACATTGCAAGGAATATGTAGATGATTGAGGAAATGAATTTTTAGTTCAGATACTATATAAGGGATTTTCATCCAGGAATCAAAGTGTTAATATTAAGCTTTGTGGATTGTTGTTAAAATCCCCACCCCACTTTTT
>SJYX01001907.1:51662-87688 GCA_006410675.1 Oreotragus oreotragus
GTGAAATGAAGTCAACTGCATGTGACTGTGGCAAATTATTTAACCTTTCCGTGCCTCCTTTTTTTTTTTTTAAATCTGTGAAACAGGATGTTTATTTGTAAAACAGGATAATGTTTTATCTGTAAAATGGGATAATGTTTATTTCATGTTTATGAAAAGCATCGAGTTACTCTTTGTAAATCAGAACAGTACCTGGCACAGAGTCAGAGCTATTTAAGTGGCTGTTAAATACATAATGTCTTACTTTTTCAGAATCCTCCTTCATATATAAATAGCACAAACAGGAGAGCTGAAGAATCTCACAGGTGACCACACCATTAAAGCCCCAAAGGCAACCAAACTACCTTATCCTTCTAGGAGCTCCTCTTCCTTCCCTTGTGAAAGGAGACAAGGGGAAATGGAATTTCACCCTGCCTTACATGTGAAGTCTTCATGTAAGTGTGCGTCAGCTCTTAATTCAAATTTTAGCTGATAGCCAAATTCAGAAGCGGACTGTCTCTTCCCTTCCAAGGCTTTCTGCTGTTACAACTCACATCTCAAGATTTGCTGTGCTGTCTATGTCTGCAGTGGGACACAGTAAGCTAAGACTTCTTCCCCCAAGCCCCACCACAGCACTGACCCCATTTCACACCCTTCTATGTCAGTCTGCCCTTGTTAGATGGGGAGTTCCTTGCGATCTGGGGCTGTGTCATTTCCATCTTTCTATTCCTCAGCAGCGGTCAGCATGGGGTTTATACCAAGCACGTATTTGACAGTTCTTTCCGGGGCAACACTGATAGAAAAAGCACACAAATGGCATGTGTGTGTACAAACACTTTCAAGGAGATGAACATCCAGTTTTCTTGTAAAAACCAGAAACAGTCTGTGTGAGAGTATCTGGCTGGGCCCTTCACGGGTGACACCAACTGAATCACCTGTTTTGTCTGAAGACTAAACTTTTAACCCCAGCCCAACATCATAGCCCAATGGAATGATGTAAATGAAGCCATGTGGTCGAGCAGGCCTAACAAATAGCAGTCTCATTTCTCCTGTTGCTTTAAACTCTTGAAGTTTCACATGACTGCAGACTGTTAGAATTATTTGGAATCTGTTTCCAAAGCTTTGCCTCTGCCCTTTTTGGAAATAAGTCCCATCCAGCTGCAATTCCTGCCACATCACAGTATAGATGAAACACATGCAACTTTGTTTTCTATTAACATAAAAAATCAGAGTCCTGGATCCCAAGCCAGCATCTGTAATATCACAGGGAGCTAAAGCAGAAAAGACTTCGGAAATCAGCCGATACAGTTCCTTACTTTTCCTGACAAAGGTCTATAAACAGAGGTGGGGGAAGAGAGCTGACCTATTTATCCATATGGCTCAGTAGGTCACATTGCAAGGAATATGTAGATGATTGAGGAAATGAATTTTTAGTTCAGATACTATATAAGGGATTTTCATCCAGGAATCAAAGTGTTAATATTAAGCTTTGTGGATTGTTGTTAAAATCCCCACCCCACTTTTTGTTAAAAAAAAAAAAAAAAAAATTGGTTTCTGCTATCTCATTCTCTCCTGGTTTTCCTCCAAATCTTTTCAAGGAATATGTAGATGATTGAGGAAATGAATTTTTAGTTCAGATACTATATAAGGGATTTTCATCCAGGAATCAAAGTGTTAATATTAAGCTTTGTGGATTGTTGTTAAAATCCCCACCCCACTTTTTGTTAAAAAAAAAAAAAAAAAAATTGGTTTCTGCTATCTCATTCTCTCCTGGTTTTCCTCCAAATCTTTGGCTTCTTTTTCTAAACCTGTATCCTTTTCCTTCTAGCGTCCTATAAATGTTGATGATCTCCAGGGATCATACTGATATCTTTTTCTCTTCCTGCTCCCACTCCCTCTTCTCTTGTGAGCCAGCTTCAATGACTGCTCTCCCATGATGGTTCCTAAAAGTCAATTTCCAGCCCAACACTAGCTTCCTGAGCCACACACCCTTATGCATTGAAGAATACCTACACTTGACTATTTTTCAAAACTCTCACATTCAGGGTACAATGAAAAGATCTTCAACATGGCATGGAATATGCTAGTAATTTTAGCCCGGCTGCTCCCTGGGCTCCTGTTTCACCTCATTTCCTGCTCATCTCCCCCCAACCATTCATAAGAAACCAACTTGCATATCTTAACCAAGCACTTGAACTCAAATCATTCCTTAGTATCCGTGTCCCTTCTGCCTGGAAGCCTCCTACGCCTGGTTAACCACTGCTCAACTTCCACGTGCAGCTCAGAGCTCATCTCCCCCGATATCCCCTTGCCTCCCAAATCTGTGTCAGTGCCTCTCTAATGTCTCACGTGTTTAGGACAGACCAGCTCTGCTGTGTCACTTAGCCCAGTTCTATATTTGTTAGGGAGTGCACTTCCCCGCATTAGAAACAGCTTATTGAGTTTTGTGTCTGCAGCGCTGAGAGAGCTTAGGTCCATTCCTGGCACATGGCAGGTTTTCAATTGTTGGCCGTCAAGTTAACAGAATGAAAGATGAATCTAAAAAGAAACCCAGACCCTTTTAAGCCAGGTTATTATTATTTTTACAACATTTTATTTTGACATAATTTACAGCTTACAGGAAAGTTGTAACATACTATTACAAAGAACTTCCATAGATCTCTTACCCAGATTCACAAATTGTTTATATTGCTTTATGATTCTCTCCATGTGTAACCAAACTATTTCTAAACCATTTGGGAGTAGTTTGAAAACATCATGCCCCTTTACCTCTAAATACTTTAATATGTATTTTCTCAAAGCAAAGATATTCTCTTATATAATCACAGTGAGGTTATCAAAATCAGGAATTTTAATGTTCAAATAACACTGTTATCTAAGTCATAGTCCATTTTCAAATTATGCTCATAATGTCATTTGTTTATAGCTACTATTTTGCCAATATTGTCTTTTAAAGCTTTTTTTTTTTCCTGATCCAATCCCAAATCAACACATTTTACTGTTATTTCTCCATCTCCTTTAATCTGGGGAGTTCTAGCTTCTGAGCCTTTCGTTTCGTTTTTGATCTTGACATTTTTGACGAATACATCCTAGTTTTTGTAATAGACTGTCCTTTAATCTGGGTTTTTCTGGTATTGCCTGATGATTAGATTTGGGTTATGCAGTTTTGCAAAGAAGTGTTGCTACGTCTTCTCAGAAGATGCTCTCAGTATCTTCTGTCCCAGGACTGACCATGGTAGCTTTGATCACTTAGTTCANTTTTTTTTTTTCCTGATCCAATCCAGAATCAACACATTTTACTGTTATTTCTCCATCTCCTTTAATCTGGGGAGTTCTAGCTTCTGAGCCTTTCGTTTCGTTTTTGATCTTGACATTTTTGACGAATACATCCTAGTTTTTGTAATAGACTGTCCTTTAATCTGGGTTTTTCTGGTATTGCCTGATGATTAGATTTGGGTTATGCAGTTTTGCAAAGAAGTGTTGCTACGTCTTCTCAGAAGATGCTATCAGTATCTTCTGTCCCAGGACTGACCATGGTAGCTTTGATCACTTAGTTCAGGTGGTGTCTGCCAGTTTTCTCCACTCTGAAGTTACTATTTTTCCCTTTATAATTAAGAACAATTAGGAGGGCTGGGACACTTTGAGCTACATTAATATCCTGTCTGTTTAAAAACTTTAACTATCAATTTTACTTTCCACTGATGATTTTCTAATACCACCATTCTGCCTTTACTTGCATGACATTTAGCTATAAAGAAGAATGTTCTGTTTACTCTTCCTACTCTTTTTTTTTTTTCATTAATTTATTTGTAACACTGTTGATTGGTTGACTCTGGCTTTATGCAGTAAGGTATAATCCACTGTATCATGACTTATTGTGATGTTCACGTTGTCCCTGACCTGCTCAATGGGAGTCCCTTCCTTTGGACTGGTCCTTTTGTCCCTTGGACATCCCCCCAGTATTCACCATACACTTCTTTACTGTCAACTACCAGAAGATTTTCTAAAGGAAGCTATTTCCCCTTGTGTAACTTGGGAATTAACCAGTTTTTTTGGTTATCAAAAATAATCTTTATTGAAGCATAATTTATATACATTCATATATACAATATATACATATATACATGTATACATATATACACCTGCATTCAGTAATTTTGACTGTATGGTCCAGTTGCCATAAGCATAACCCTTTCATCACCTCAAACTTTCCTCTGCCTCGTTGCTATTAGTCTTCTCCTCTTCTCAGTACCTGGCACCAGCTGATCCGCTTTCTCTCACTGTAAATTCATCATTTATCGAATTTTAGGTAAATAGTACCATCCAGTGCCCACTATTTCATATCTAGCTTCTTTCACTCAGCAAAATGCTTCTGAGATTTATCCATGGTGTTTTTTGCACCGCCTGTCAGTCACCCAGGTCACAAAACTTTCTACTTTTGTCTAAAGGTGTTATATTCATCACTGTTATGTTTATGACCATGATATATTAAATTAATAATTACACATGGCCTTAGGATCTTTTCCTTCCATTTAATTTCCAGCTGTTCCAATACCATTTATTGAAAAGATTATTCTTTCTTCATTAAATTATCTTAGCACTTTTGTCAAAAGTCCTCTATATATGTCTATATCTGTACCTGGACTCCCTATTTTGTCCTATATTGCCTTTGTCTCATTTTTTTAAATCAGTAATTCCATCCTCTTAAGATGAGTTAGAAAATACTCTGTAGCTGGCAGAATTCACCAGTGAAATAATTTGAGCTTGGGAATATTTTGATGGGAAGTTTTGAACTATGACATCAATTTTATTTATTGATTATAGGACTATTTAGGTTATTTATTGCTTTTAAGTAAGCTCTGATGATTAGTATATTTTTAAAAAATTATTTCCTTCTAAGTTGTCACATTTATTGACATAAGTTTTTTCAAGTATTCCTTTGTTATCCTTTTAGTTAAATTTATAGAATCATTATGTGATGTTCTCTTCTCATTCTTGATGCAGGTAATTTGTGTCTTCTAAATTTTTTCAATCTGTATAGAAATGAATCAAGTTTATTAACTTTATTGACTTTTCAAAGAACCAGCTTTTCATGGTTTTTACTTCAATTAATCAATTCTTTATTACTTCCATCCTTCTGCTTATGTTACATTTAATTTACACTTTAGTTTCTAGAAGTGAAATCTTAAATCAATTTTGTTTTTCCTTTTCTAATAAAATTATTTAATCCTATAAATCCCTTTCTAAATACTTCTTTAGCTCTATCCCACAAATTTTGATACACTGGCCTTTTATTGTTAGTTATAAATTCTCTGTGACTGACTTTCAACCCATGAGTTGTTTAGAAATGTTTTGCTTAATTTCCAAATATTTGGGGATTTTTTTCATACGTTTTTCTGCTAGCAATTTCTACTAAATTTCATTGTAGTTACAGAATATACTCTGTACAATTTAAATCCTCTTCAATTTGTTGAGATTTGGTTTATGAATCAGCATATGATCTATCTTGATGAATGTTCCATGTGTATTAGAAAATAATGTGTTTTTCTTTTTCAGGGTGGAGTATTCCATAAATGACTGGTCAAATTGTTTCATAGTTTTGTTCAAGTCTTCCATTGCCTGACTTAATTTTTCTTTGTTTTATGAAATCACTTAGAAAAGAATGTTGAATTTCAACTATAATTAGGATCTATTTGTGTTTTCAGTAGTTTCAGATTCTGGTTCATGAAATTTAATGTTCTTTCATTATGTGTACATAAATTTAAGATTATTTCTTCCTGATGTATTGACCTGTTTGTTATTTTGAAATGTCCCCATTTATCCTTGGTAATATTTCCTGTTCTGAAGTTTATTGTCTAATGCTGACATAGCCATCTTTCTATGATACTTCCATATGCACTATAGTTGGTTTACTCCCCCAAATTTAGCTTGCATTTGTCATCATACAGCTGGTCCCTTTTACCCATTTGCCCCCACTCTGCTCCGCCACTCTCTCCTCTCTAGCAACACTACCCTGTTCTATCTGCATGTTATACCGTATTTTCTTCATCCATTGATGGGCACTAAGGTTGTTTTCACATCTTGGCTATTTTAATTTGTCTGCATTTCTGAAAGAAATTTTTTTGTTGGTATAAAATTCAAGGTTGAAATAGTTTATAAAAGCTGTTCCATTATCTTCTCACCTGTACATTTTCTGACAAAAAGCCCTGTAATTCTTCTATGTAATTCATTATTGGATTTGACTTGGTTATCAAGAATAGTCATGAAGAATAGCTCAGAAATGGATGATGGCTTCATTTCTGAAATAACATAGTAAATTTAGGAGTGAGTGGAAATTGGCTTATGAGGCTGGAGGCAGTGGAGTGGTTGAAATATACAATGAGTTCTTTCAGCTGCAGCTTCAAACCTTAAAAATTCTCTCCCCAAGGACCAGTCTTTTCATTTAGTAATGGACTATAAGTATATATGATAAGAATAAGCTATATGTGATACCAAGAAAAACAGCTTATGTTGATGCTTCCGAGTAGACACTGGAGAATTACTAAAGAAAGAAAAAAAGGCTAAAGATGAAAAGTAAAGCTAATTTTTATCAATTATGAGAATTACTTCGGGGAAGGCAATGGCACCCCACCCCAGTACTCTTGCCTGGAAAATCCAATGGATGGAGTAGCCTGGTGGGCTGCAGTCCATGGGGTCGCTAAGAGTCGGACAGACTGAGCGACTTCACTTTCACTTTTCTCTTTCATGCATTGGAGAAGGAAATGGCAACCCACTCCAGTGTTCTTGCCTGGAGAATCCCAGGGATGGGGGAGCCTGTTGGGCTGCCGTCTATGGGGTCACACAGAGTCGGACACGACTGAAGTGACTTAGCAGCAGCAGCATGAGAATTACTTATACACAATAATTTCTATGCATATATATGCATCAAATTAGTATTTTTGAACATTCAGTTTGCAGTCAGCTCTTTTCATGACTGCTTATCCTTCCACTGCCTCTCTTCTAATGTTTTATATTTCACACAAATATTAAAACAATATGGGAAAAGAATGTGTCTGCCTTCAAAAAAACAGTTTGGTGAATATAATGGCTCTTCTTTTGTGATAAATATGTTTTTGCCAGTAGCCTTTCTCACTAAAGTAGTTTAAATCCAGATGGCTTAAGGCAATGGTCCTCAGACTTCAATGTATGTAACAATTATCTAGAGAATTTGTTTTAAATGCAGATTTCCTGCCCCTTGCCAAACATGCTGATTCAGTAAGAGTAAAACCCAAGAGCAAGTGGCACAAGTACCCTTCTGAAGACTTATACAGGTAATCTGGAGAATACACTTTGAGAAACAGTTTTGAGTTTGAACTCACCAAAGAGTATATGCAGAGATTCAAGAGATAAGCTTTTTTTTTTTTTNCAGATTTCCTGCCCCTTGCCAAACATGCTGATTCAGTAAGAGTAAAACCCAAGAGCAAGTGGCACAAGTACCCTTCTGAAGACTTATACAGGTAATCTGGAGAATACACTTTGAGAAACAGTTTTGAGTTTGAACTCACCAAAGAGTATATGCAGAGATTCAAGAGATAAGTTTTTTTTTTTTTTTGCCACTCATTTCTTTCCTCTAAAAGGAATTTGAAAGCAGGATTTGAGGAAAATATTTAAGTAAAGTTTAGTTTTGTCATCTTTTTTTCATCTTTTACTCAGAGTAGTGTTGCAGATGATTGTTTATACCAGCGACTGGATGAAGTATCAGACTTTTTATGTACATTATCTTTGAGGCAGGTAATATTGTCTCATTTTTGCCAATTACAACCAAGAAATGTGAAGTGACTTGTCCAAGGTTACACAGCTAATAAATGTGAGAGCTGGAATTCAACTTGGGACTGTGTAAATCTAAACCCCATGTCCTTTCTGGAGCCTCTGCCTACCCCTCCTCATCCTTCCTCTGTGCTATTTCCAGAGACTGCAAGCTTAGGAATAAATAAAATATTTAGAAAGTTTCTTATTCTTATCTTGGAAAATGTATATTATTGAAATAAATGAAACCAAGAAAAATAAATATTCCAAAGAAAAACAGTCATAAGAAGGAAAGAAAGGCTTTATAAAATTGACCAGAATATAGTGATGAATACTTTTCTACCCATACTTATTAACTGGTTTGATCTTCTTGCTGCCCAAGGGACTTTCAAGAGTCTTCTCTAGCACCACAATTCAAAATCATCAGTTCTTTGGTGCTCAGCCTTTTTTACGGTCCAACTCTAACATCCATACGTGACTACTAGAAAAACCGTAGCTTTAGCTATATGGGCTTCTGTTGGCAAAGTGATGCAAACCAGTTAATACCAAAGGAAATCAACCCTGAATATTCATTGGAAGGACTGACACTGAAGCTGAAGCGCCAATACTTTGGCCACCTGATGAGAAGAGCCATTGGAAAGATCCTGATGCTGGGAAAGATGGAGGGCAGGAGGAAAAGGAGGTGATAGAGAATGAGTTGGTTGGATGGCATCACCGACTCAATGGACATGAGTTTGAGCAAACTCTGGGATGAAGACACGGAAGCCTGGCATGCTAGTCTTTGGGGTTGCAAAGAGTCAGACACAGCTTAGTGACTGAACAACAACAACCCACCCATATTACTCCATATTGATGTTTACTGTACAACATATCTTTTTTTTCCCACTAGAAAGTGAATTTCTCTACTTCAAAGTACATGTCTTATTTATCTCTGTAACCAGCTACCACTGACAAGTTACATTGACGAGTTGCCTTGTGGTAGGAGACAATAGTGACAAGAAACGTCTATAAATGTCACTATTTATATGGACTAAGAGATCTGGTTGAGGATGTTGTTCACTATGACTTAGCGAACATATTCTCTAAATGATATTAAAAAAAAAAATTTTTTTTCCAAATTGAAGTATCAGGAAATTTTTTGCTTTGCCTCAGAAATTTGTATGCTCTCTTCTTATGGACAGTATGAATCATATAACCTTAAGAATTTATTTTTAGTATTGCTTTGGTTTCCAGGAATTCAAGAGCCAAATTTGTGGCTCAGCTAAATTATTTCTGTTCTAAATTATCACTGATTTTGGCCTTATAATCTAATTTATATATTCCCATTTTATTCTTTATTTTCTATTCACATCTTTGTATTCTTATAGGTTATTTCAAATATTTTATGAAACAAATTATAAATGAAGTCCCAGTGCCTAGCTTTGTTACTTAAGATTATACCAGCTTTTCTAACAGATAACCTCTCAAATCTTAACACAGTATAATTATATTTTTCATGCTAATTTCCTTGGCTTAGTAGCTTTCCACATGGTTATTCAGGGTCCAGGCTCTTTTGCTTTCTGGACCCTCCCCTCCCTCCTCCAGGATTTTAGAGACATTGGGATTCAATCAGTATAGGGTGATGAGACTAGAAGAAGGTACCTCCACTTCATTTGTGTTTTATTGTTAAGAACTGGAAGCTAGTTTCCATCTATGTCAGGTGTGCTAGGGAGAAGGCGATGGCACCCCACTCCAGTACTCTCGCCTGGCAAATCCCATGGACAGAGGAGCCTGGTGGGCTGCAGTCCATGGGATCGCTAGGAGTCAGACACGACTGAGTGACTTCCCTTTCCCTTTTCACTTTCATGCATTGGAGAAGGAACTGGCAACCCACTCCAGTGTTCTTGCCTGGAGAATCCCAGNCCATGGACAGAGGAGCCTGGTGGGCTGCAGTCCATGGGATCGCTAGGAGTCAGACACGACTGAGTGACTTCCCTTTCCCTTTTCACTTTCATGCATTGGAGAAGGAACTGGCAACCCACTCCAGTGTTCTTGCCTGGAGAATCCCAGGAACTGGGGAGCCTGGTGGGATGCTGTCTCTGGGGTCACACAGAATCGGACATGACTTGATGTGACTTAGCAGCAGCAGTAGCAGGTGTGCTGGAAATCTAAGAGTTAGAAATTCTGAATGTGCAGAAGTCTTCTAGCACCTACCTGTATTCAAAGGAGGCAGAACACAAGTCTGTGCTGATCACTCAACTAACCCCACTCTAAACTTAAAAGATGTTCCAAAATATTTGTTGGATGATTTAATGTGATACTTCCATACTTAGAAAATCCTTATTTAGCAAAAGAGCTATACTGTGTATACGTTCCCCATGGACCTTGCATTATTTACGTGTAATCAACATGTATTAATATATAATACTTACATGGTCATGCCTGTGAATCAAGTTTCTTACATAAAACATACTAAAAGTCAAGCATCCGGTGTGACCTCAAACTGCCAATCAAAGTGTTTTGGTCATGGTCATGTAAGCCAACAGAAGGCGTTTGTTAATGACTGGCCTCCAGTTGCTTACTGGAGAACCACGGCCAGTGGGCTGAGCAGATGGCTGGGTGAGGTGGGGGAGGTTGGACTACATGGACCATGAACACACTTGTCAGAGTGCTAACAGGAGGTGTACAAAAGGCATCTTGATTCCTTCTAATCTTGCAAACTAACACAATGGGATAGAGGAACTGAAGCTGATCATCAAAGTCAGACCAAAAAGCATCAAATTATGACATGAGAAGGACCAACAGTGCTTGAGTTGTTCTCACCAGGGCTGCAACAACAGCAAAGTTAATTCTCCAAAACGTGAGACCTTTATATTTTAGGTCAGGTTCTGCGTATCCAGAAAAACAAGCTTTTCTAACTTTGTTATCAGGATCTTCAACACTTTCTTACACTTCCCTCAACACAGTTCTCTTCTCACACTAGGTCCTGCTTTTTCTTAAAAGTTATAGTGGTTTAAAAGGAAGAAAAAACTATCAAAATAACACATCCTACTTTGGTTCCTTCAGTATTCCTTTAGAAACCTAGAAACTGTATCTTATCTGGGTTTATTTCACAATTGCTGCTCTCAAGTCTCTGCTCCTATCCAAGGAGAAATACATAGAATTTTCTTTGAGAGTGTTCTCCAGCTATGACTGATATTAATATAATCATGATTTCACCTGCAATGGATATGATTTCATAGCTCACAAAACAGTTGCACATATTAGTGACATATGATTTCACTATATCCTTACAATAATCTTATAAACTAGGATTATTTCCATTTTAACAGATGAGGGAACTGGGTTATTTTGCCCAAACACATTGTAAGTAATAGAATGACCATACATCCCAGTTTCTCCAAGACAGTCTTATTTTATGCCTGTCATCCTAGCATATTAACAGCAGCCCCTCTCACTTGCAAAGCATCCCAGTTTTGACGACAGTCAGTTATTGTCAATGGTGAATTCAGGACTAGATCACAGTTCCTTTGACACAAAGATCATGGTATAGTGCTCTTTTCACAACATCAAGTTGTTTCTAATTATAACCAAACATCAACATCAAGGGAGTGGGAATCACAAGACTCCCTCTCTTCTGGGTTACTAGAAATTTATGGAGCAGAATGTATAGTCAGAGTAGTATAGAACCATGATTCTCCCTTTCTAAGAACTGGGTAAAAGTAAGCAAGTTGGGATCAAGAATGAAGGCTGTTCTTCCTTTAACCTGAAGGTAAGCTCCAACATTCATCCTGAGTCTGGAAATCATGTCAGTTCAGTTTACAACTAAATTGAAAGAAAATTCAGAGATTTTCCCCAGACTCATGGATCCATTGTTATTATTCAACCCAGGTCTTTTTCTGCAGAGCTACGTCAACTGCTAGTCTCATATTCTATCATCCACTGAGAAGGTCCATTAATGACACAGTTTCTTCATTGTTCCCAATACCTTTGGGTAAGGCCAGAGTGCAATGTATTTTTCTTTCCTCAAACATTTAGTCATAGTATGCAATTTAATGTCAATTAATAACCAAGTCATTTGCTGCCTGGAGGGCTTCACTGGTGGCCCAGAAAGTAAAGAATATGCCTGCAATGAAGGAGACCCAGTTCAATCCCTGGGTCAGGGTGATCCCTTGGAGAAGGGAATGGCAACCCCCTCCAGGATTCTTGCCTGGAAAATCCCATGTACCGAGGAGACTGGCAGACTACAGTAGAGTATAGAGAGGAGACTGGCAGACTACAGTACAGTATAGGGTTGAAGAGAGTCAACTAACTAAGCAACTAGCACTTTCACTTTCATTTGCTGCCATACGTAAGAAAGAACGTAGCCACCTAAGAATAAATGTGAAAATCAGACTGTAATGGTCTGGAAGCTGAACCCAGGGAGAGATGAGACAAGCAGAAGAAGTGTGCTCTACCTTGCAATGTGTTTTCCTTTCATTTCTTTGTGCTCATCACTGGTTAAATGCCTCAGAGCCCAATTCCTCTCTCCATCTGCACACCTTCAGGAGGAAGTGGCTCCCCATGAAGCAGGGAGAGAGAGCATCTTAAACAAATGGCAGTAGAAAGCCATTTCACAAAGCCAGAATAGACGTCTGTCTGAAGGAAATGGCAGCACTGCAGGTTTTTATGAAAAGTACCTTTGTTCCAACAGTTTTTCAAGAACAAAAATGTATCTTCACACTTTTGTCATTATATTTATGAACTGTAAATCTCATTTTATGGAAACACTCCAGGATTTCAAACTCCTAAATCAACCTGGTAAATCTCCAACCTCAGGAGTTCAATTCAAGGAGAACCCCTTCAAAGATAACTGACATTTTATAGGGAACTTCAGGAAAAACAAACAATGAGAGTTTTCAATGTACATTTTTTTTGTTGTTACCCTAAAGCCTTGTCATGGGAGACAGCTAACATGTAGACAGAATAAAGACTGCTGCTGAGATTGCATTTTTTGAGCCCCAGGTCAATATGACTTAAACAATAACAGTAAAATGGTCTCTCGGGAAAATTGGTCTGGGGCCCCTAACAAACCACCATTGTTTCCTTAGAGGACTATTTTACTTTTATATCAGGGCATCATGATGTTGGATATACAAGTAAACTTTTGAAAGGGAGAAAAATGACTCTTTAGAAAATCCAATTGCGATTGCAAAGCACTTTATAAATATTGCAAGCTTGAGGTTTCACCTCTCTTACAATATTTCCCATTCTCTGCTGGACACAGTCCTATTATAGTGGTTATATCTCCACAAACTGTATGCCAACCTCTACTAATGACGCCATTTCAACACACCCAGCCTCACCAATGTTTAGCCAGCTGGTAGCCCATGTCAGCCAATCCAAATATTTCATTGTTGGATGAAATAGTTTCACAGGCAACCGCAGGTCTTGGGCATGTGAGTTTTATTAAGGCTTATTCCACAGACTAGGACAAAACAGAACACAGAGCAGTTTGCCCTGAGTTGCTGAGTGAGACTCTTTGCAAACAATTTCCACCCACTCACTGAACAATGTCCAAAAAATTATGGTCCTCACGGAATTTTGAGTTATGGAGGTATGTAGAAATGCTTAGGGTCTCTAGAGCCATTCAAAATCCTGTCTTTGTCTGGTAGTGGGAAGGCCTTAGTTCATTAAGTGTTTAACAGAGGTGGAGGCAAGTGTCTGTTAATCCCCAAAATAAAAAGGATACATAGAAACTATATAATGAAGTGTCTTTCTCTCTCCAATGTACAGTGGTGGCGATGCCAAGAAGTAATGCTCTATTTCTGCAGGTCTATACTAAGCTTATTTAATGACATTGTCAGCAGGATGTCCTATACTCATTCCTACATGGATAATTTTATGTGCTCTTGAATGAAAGACTCCCCTTTCCGAGGCCACTATGGAAACACATTGCTTCCCACAGCTTGTGCTTCTCCATGCTGTCATAACCACTTTGGGGAATGTCTTTATCAGCCACTAGAGACTCAGTGCTAGAAAAAGGATTCCCAGGATGTCCTTAGGTCTACTTACCAAGAGGGCTTCAATGTGCTCAGGGGCGTCATCAACACATTTAAAAAGTCAGACACTTTCCCCAGTTCCTTTGGAAAGGGAGTGAAGAATATTACAAGGAAACTGGGCTTAGACTCAGGCAATTCGGGCTCAAAAAGATCACAGACCACAAGAAAATGAAACATCAGTGTCAGCCAAGAGGGGAACAGGCACAGTAAGGATGCTCAAACGATAAACTTGGTTAAGAAGAATCAGTGAGGTATTGGCTACACAGAGGAACGGGGGGCAAGGGTCAACCATAGGTAACTGGTTCCCCGTGCTGCGACTGACCTGTGTGTGCTGTGTCTGGGCGGACTTAGCAGAGTTTAGCATCCCCCATACCCAGTCAAGGTGATGTCTCAGATTTGAAATCATCTATTAATGGGGACATAGTCTATTTTTCTTTGATTTGTGTGTTCATGAATCTTGTCCCTTCATTCTAAATTATAATCACTTTAAGGTCACAAACTATTCAAAATATGGCCTTTGGACCCACATAAATACTGTATATGCTGAAGGAAACAAAGTGAAAGAAAGTAAAAGTTGCTCAGATCTTGTCCAACTCTTTGTGACCCCATGGACTGTAGCCCACCAGGCTCCCCTGTCTATGGGATTTCCCAAGAATACTAGAGTGGGTTGTCATTCCCTTCTCCGGAGGATCTTTCTGTAGCAGGGATTGAACCTGGGTCTCCTGCATTGAGGGCAGATTCTTTACTATCTGAGCCACCAGGAAAATCCTACCCCAAAGGATTAAGTTCTATGAGGGCAGATGCCCTGAGAGATTTTCTGCTCACTGTTCAATACCAAATACCTGGCATAGAATGTTTAGTGCACTTTTTTTGGAATATGCAAGAAACTCTAATACTTTGGCAACCTGATGCGAAGAGCTGACTCATTTGAAAAGACCCTCATGCTGGGAAAGATTGAAGGCAGGAGGAGAAGGGGATGACAGTGGATGAGATGGTTGGATGGCATCACCAACTCAATGGACATGAGTTTGGGTAAACTCTGGGAGCTGGTCATGGACAAGGAGGCCTGGCATGCTACGGTCCACAGGGTTGCAGAGTCGGACACGACTGAGCTACTGAACTTAACTGAACTGAAAATTTTTCAAATGAATTCATGGCTGTTAATATATATTTGACCACACTTATATACTTCTACCTGTGCTTTAATGTATTAATACATGCACATCCATTTTCCCATTTAGTAATGGGAATCTCTCTTCTAAAACTGATCCAGCAATTTGTCCTTTATTGCATAACAACCATGTAAAAATGCTACACATCTTCTTCTTCCCCTTCATCTTGCTTTCTCTTTCTTTTGATGGCCAGTCTTTTTAAAAATTCACATAGAAAAGAATTTTGGCTAGACAAATTTTAAAAAGTCCAATACCTTATGAGGACAGTTGTGGGGCATTTGTAAAGAAAAATTTGTAAAATTTTAATTATTTTGCTATTGCTCAGTCACTAAGCCATGTCTGAGTCTTTGTGACCCCATGGACTGCAGCACACTGGGCTTCCCTGTCCTTCACCATCTTCTGGAGCTTGCTCAAACTCATGTCCTTTGAGTCAGTGATGCTATCTAACCATCTCATCCTGTCATCCCCTTCTCCTCCTGCCTTCAATCATTCCCAGCATCAGGGTCTTTTCCAATGAGTCNCATCTTCTGGAGCTTGCTCAAACTCATGTCCTTTGAGTCAGTGATGCTATCTAACCATCTCATCCTGTCATCCCCTTCTCCTCCTGCCTTCAATCATTCCCAGCATCAGGGTCTTTTCCAATGAGTCAACTCTTCACATCAGGTAGCTAAGTATTAGAGTTTCAGCTTCAGCATCAGTCCTTCCAATGAATATTCAGGGTTGATATTTTTTAGGATTGACTGGTTTGATCTCTTGCTGTCCAAGTGACTCTCAAGAGTCTTCTCCAGCATCACAATCTGAAAGCTTATTTCAACATAATTATAGATTCACCTGCAGTTTTAATGGTAGAGAGATCCTGTGTACACTATTCCTAGCTCCTCCTACCCCTGTCACCATAAGACCACCACCTTGTGAAACTATAGTACAGGATCACAACTGGATATTGGCACTGATAACACTCAGTATTCTGAACATTTCTGTCAGTTTCTCCTGTGGTACTTTTACAGCCACATTCTCTTCCCTCAAGCCCCACTCCCTCCTTAAACTCTGGCAACCACTAATTTGCTTTCCAGGTCTATGTTCTGTCCTTCCATCCCTGCTATATAAGCAGAACTATACAAAGTGTAAAAATTTTGAAGCTAGGCTTTTTCACAGTATAATTCTCTGAATATTCACCCAGGTTACTTCTTGTATCAACAGTTTGTTCTGAGTTCTCTTACTGACCAGTATTAAGCTTACCTATCTATTCCGCCATTGAAGGACATCTGAGTTGTTTCAGTTTGGGGCTGTTATGAATAAGCTGGTGTAAACACTTGTGTATAGGTTTTTGTGTGAATGTAAGTCTTTATTTCTCTGGTATAAACATCCAACAGGGCAAAGGACAACTATTGGACTGTATGGTAGTTGCATGTTTATTTAGCAATTGCCAGGTTGTTATTCTGAATGGCTGTATCATTTTACTTTCCCATCAGCAAGGTATAAATGATTCAGTTTTTCTCCACATTCTTGCCAGCTTGTAGAATTATCAGTATTTATTTTAGCCATTCTGGTAGATGCATAGAGAGAGCTTACTGGTTTCTTTTTAAATTAGTAAAGACTTTTAAAAAAGCAGTTTTAGGTTCACAGCAAAATTAAGTGCAACATCTGGCATTCCCGCATGCCCACTCTCCCTACATACACACAGCTTCCTCTGTTAGTAGCATTCCACATCACATTGGTTTATTTGTTGTAACTGAAGATCCTACACTGGAAACATCATTATCACCTGAACACCTCTTGCTGTTGTATGGTTTTGACAAATGTATAATGACATGTATCCTCTACTATAGAATCATACAAAATGATTTCACTGCCATAAAAATCCTCTGTGCCCCACCTTTTCATTCCTTTCTTTCTCTAACCCTTGGCAGCCCATAATCTTCTTACTGCCTCCACAATTTTGCCTTTTCTAGAATGTCATACAATTGAAATTATAGTGTATGTAGCCTTTTCACTTTGGCTTCTTTCAAACTGAAAGATACATTTTAAGTTTCCTCCATGTCTTTATATGGCTTGATAGTCTTTTTTAGCGCTGAGGAATATTCTGTTATCTAGATGTACCCAGTTTATTTATCCACTCACCTACTGAAGGACTTCTTGCTTGCTTCCAAGTTTTGGCAATTACAGATAAAGTTGCTATAAATATTTATGTGAGGTTTTTGTGTGGACATAAGTTTTTAATGCATTTAGGAAAATACCAGTGAGTGAGATTGCTGGATCATATGGTAATAAACTGCCCATTGTCTTCCAAAGCGGCTGTGTACCATTTTGCATTTCCATCAGCAATGATGAGGGTTCCTATTGTTTCACATCCTCAGCAGCATTTGTTTGTCGTTGGTTTGGATTTGGACCATTCTAATAGGTATGTAGTGGTATCTCATTATTATTTTAATTTGAATGTCCTTATGATATACGACGTGGAGCATCTTTTCATATGCTTATTTGCCGTCTATATAGCTCCTCTGGTGAGGTGTCTGTTAAGGGGCTTTGCACCTTTACTTAAACCTGGTTGTCTGTTTTCTTACTGCTGAATTTAAAGAGTTTTAGGTACACTCTGGATAAAAATCCTTCATCAGGTGTATCTCTTGAAAATATTTTTCCCCAGTCTGCAGCTTATTTTCTCATTCCCTGACACTGTCTTTAACAGAGCAGACTAATTTGTTAAAGTCTAGCTTATCAATTCTTTCATGGATCATGTTTTTGGAATTGTGTCTAAAATGTCATTGTGTGTGTATGTGCTCAGTGCTACAGTTGTGTCCAACTCTGCGATTCCATAGATGCATTTCCATCAGCAATGATGAGGGTTCCTATTGTTTCACATCCTCAGCAGCATTTGTTTGTCGTTGGTTTGGATTTGGACCATTCTAATAGGTATGTAGTGGTATCTCATTATTATTTTAATTTGAATGTCCTTATGATATACGACGTGGAGCATCTTTTCATATGCTTATTTGCCGTCTATATAGCTCCTCTGGTGAGGTGTCTGTTAAGGGGCTTTGCACCTTTACTTAAACCTGGTTGTCTGTTTTCTTACTGCTGAATTTAAAGAGTTTTAGGTACACTCTGGATAAAAATCCTTCATCAGGTGTATCTCTTGAAAATATTTTTCCCCAGTCTGCAGCTTATTTTCTCATTCCCTGACACTGTCTTTAACAGAGCAGACTAATTTGTTAAAGTCTAGCTTATCAATTCTTTCATGGATCATGTTTTTGGAATTGTGTCTAAAATGTCATTGTGTGTGTATGTGCTCAGTGCTACAGTTGTGTCCAACTCTGCGATTCCATAGACTGTAGCCTCTAGGTTCCTCTGTCCATGGGATTCTCCAGGCAAGAATACTGGAGTGGGTTGCCATGCCCTCCTCCAGGGGATCTTCCCGACCCAGGGATTGAACTCACGTTTCCTGTGTTGCAAGTAAATTCTTTACCCGCTGAGCTAGCAGGGAAGCCCAAAATGTCATTGCCATATGCCATATCATCTAGCTTTTCTCCTGTATTATCCTCTGGGAGTTGTATAGGTTCCGATACAACCCCAGCAGTTCAAATACTCTGATAGCAGTTTCTCCTGAGGATAGGCCTTGTTAAGAACAGAATACTCTGGCTATTACAAAATGGTGACTTTTCCCCTTTTCCTGCCAGGAACATGCAGAGATCTTTCTCTGGTATTCACTGTAAAAACACGGTAGGAGAGTTCCGGGAAGTAAAATGCACAAATGTGCTGGAGCCCTCCTCTAACTGCGTCACCCGGGAGTTTTTAACTCTCACACTTGTCCACACTGAGCTCCAGCAATTTGTGAATTACAGTTCAGGTTTTCCTACACAGGAACTGACTCCCAGGCAGATTTCTGCTCATGGATACCTGTGTCAATAAGTTCCTCTCTGTATCTGCCTGTCTGTCTCTCCAGTATTGGGCACTGCAGTCTTCCCTGTGATCTCACTTCTCTGGCAGATCTAACAGGACTTGCTGGTTTTTCAATTTGTTCAACTTTTTACCTCTTGTTAGGAGGAAAAGACTTCTAAGCTCCTTTTGTGCCAGATCAAAAACCAGAAGTCTCTCGTTGTGGATTTAATTTGCATTTTCTTAATGGCTAATGAGAAGACTCTTGAGAGTCCCTCGGACAGCAAGGAGAGCAAAACGGTCAGTCGTAGAGGAAATCAACCCTAAACATTCATTGAAAAGACTGATACTAAAGCCGAAGCTTCAGTACTTTGGCCACCTGATGCGAAGAGCCTGCTCATTAGAAAATGTCCTGATGCTGCGAAAGATTGAAGGCAAAAGGAGAAGGGGGCAGCAGAGGATGGGATGATTACGTAGTATCATAGACTCAATGGATGTGAATTTAAGCAAACTCCAGGAGATAGTGGAGGGCAGAGGAGACTGGCACACTACAGTCCACGAGGTCTCAAAGAGTTGGACACGACTTACTGATTGCACAAAAACAACGACAACATCTTTTCATGTGCTCAGGTCATTTAAAAACCCATTAATTTTTAATGACAACTAACCTTTCTAACTCAAAAGGATAACTGCATTCTGAAAAAATTTTCACCTAAAGAGATTAGACCACTCAGATCTATAGTCATGTGTCTGCTGGAAAGACAACCCATGCCATTTACTCATTGAATGCTTCTTGTCAGCAAGAATGACATCTTCTGTAAGCACGATGCTGTTTATGGAGCTGCATTATTCCTTGAATAGATGACTGACAGCTCAATAACAGAATTCTAGGTAGGAAAAAGTACCACTTTCATATTTTATGGAAGTAATAGACATCCAAAGGCCAACCAATGAAAGGTGGAGCTAGGGAAACTCAGTTTTAAATTTCTTAAATCTCCCATAAAGTCTAGAATTGTAAGCCACATCGTGGTATGGTTTATTGTTACATGTATCAGGCCGTTGCCAGGGAAACAAGAGCTTCAAGTACTACAGATTTTAAAAGCTACAAAATTATTGTGTGAGGGAGGAGATTTCCCTATTATAGCCTCAGCCTTACACATAGCTCTCATAGTGTGTATAAAGCCAATGTGGTCAATACCACATCTAATTACAACCCAGTAGTTCCTGATTCTAATGATCTATTTCCCATTTTACCTGGACTTCCCAAATTCACATTTTAATCATCAATTTTCAAGTATGTGGTTATTCTCTGACACTTTGAAATTGTTTAAATATCATTGTTGTTGCTTTGGGATTAGTTTTGGCTAATGGAGACCACACACATACACACACACACACACTTGAATTTAACAACACAAGATAGATCCAATCACTCTTTGGAGCTCAGGAATGATAGGCTGTTTTACCAGACACACAGAGCCAAACTAACCCATATACATATAAGTGAAGTCGCTCAGTCGTGTCCGACTCTTTGCGACCCTGTGGACTGTAGCCCGCCAGGCTCCTCTGTCCGCGACCCCTTGGACTGTAGCCCACCAAGCTCCTCTGTCCATGGGATTCTCCAGGCAAGAATACTGGAGTGGGTTGCCATTTCCTTCTCCAGGGGACCTTCCCAACCCAGGGATCGAACCCGGGTCTCTTGCATTGCAGGCAGATGCTTTATCTTCTGAGCCACCAGGGAATCCTAATATAATGCAGGGTCGAATCAAAAGCAGCAGGAAAGCTAAGAGATGTAAACAGTTGCAACTGTCCCCTCCAGTCCTGAGGAAACTGTTGAGATCTCTAGGAGAACAATCTGTTGTTTATCCATGTTAGTCACTCATGTCCTCCTGTGCACACATTATCCAATACAGGGAATGCATGTGGTTCCCTTGCCAGTTTATTTTTCATTTGTGACTCAGCAACATGTTTGGTCCTTCTCTTTATCTACTGGAATTCTACCCTGTTTGATTTTGTTTTGTTTTTGAAGATGTTGAGGAGAAAATAAGCTTATAAAAATGAGCAGTAGATTTTAGAAAGAAAAGATGTAAGAGTAATTGTAAAATATGGTAGTAATTTTAAGTAAGGACTCTTGTAGAATTCTAATTTTCTAGAAGAGTATAAACAGAAAAATTCACATCACCTGAGACTAAATGAGGTGGCAGGAACACAAGTTCGCAACCTAACATATATTCTTCCCTTCTTTTTCTCTTACGAGTTTATTTCCCTGCCTCCTCACAGATGAAGATGGCAAATGAGATATAACTAGAAATTATTGGCCTTTCTGATAAAGCATTTTTGCCAGGAAGTGAAAATGATCTCCATGTCTCCAGCATCCATATTGGACTCAGAGGAGAAAACAAAGAGCATCTTTGACATCTGCACCAAGATATCCTAGAGGTGTCAAACCAAGCCAACAAATACCTACCAGAACATTTAAGAAATATAAACTTCTGTGTAATGAAGCCACTTTTGTTTGAATATTCTGTTATTGGTATTAGAACATTTGATACCATTGGTAATGGAAAAAATTCAAAACCCACTGGCTGAATTTGAAAAAGTTTAACTGCTATTTGAAAGCAATCCATACTTATCCTCATTGGAGAAGAGTATTTCTAATGTGTGAATACATAATAAAGATGCTACATGCTGACACGTACAAATCTTGAAACAGAAATAAGGATAAAGTTAGGACTAAAAAAAAACTTAATGGGAGATTCCTAAGAAGTCTCTAGAATGATGAACTGACTTGTTGATTTGACCAACTAGAAGCAGCCATCTGAAGTTACATATGTAACTTCTGGGAGCTCAAATTAAAATTGTTCATGATGAAAGCAACATCAACCAAAAGAAATTAAAATGCATAGTATTCACAGTGCTTATGAAACAGTCTTCATTGATCACTCTAACAAATGAAAATATCACTTATATTTTTAAAAAGGGATCGCAAAAGTGATTCTTTGAACTTCCATGGTAACTGGTAATTACTGAGAAATTATCTTTGCAATGTCTTTCATTGTGTTAGGTATGTCTTCTGTTGGGATTATGTAGTTTGTTTAAAGTGCAAAAACTAAATCATTATGTTGAACATTTACCAAAAAAAGTCAAAACTTTTGTTCAGTTTTCTGGATATAATGGGAAGAGAGAAAGAAAATAATCTGATTTATGAAATTCTGCACTTCAACCTTCCAGGCCACTATTTACCTTGCTGGACAATTTTCTTATTAGCCTTTAAAGATTTCAATACAAGATAAAATAAGCCACAGAATTAGTTTCAGACCAAAAAAAAAAAAAATTCTCCCATAGCCACGTGGAAGTCAAAGGTAATTTCCTATGGATAACATTTTCAATGGACCCTTTGTTTTTTCATATGATTTTTTAAAAAATGTTAAATCTAGTCAGGCAACTTTGCTCTGTAATTACTACTATTGCTTGTGTAGAAGTATGAAATTTAGGCTAAATTATTAGCAGTTAATCCTCTGAGCTAGACACCATCTCTGTAATGAAATACAGTTTATGCAACAAAAGTTTTGCCTTTTTTTTTTTTATTAACTTGGAAATTGTGAGAAGAGAGAAGCTTATAGTTATAAATAATTATTCTCACTAATAATAACTACTCTACATCATACATGTACTATATCCCAAGCACTCTATTAAGGACTTTACTTTAAAAATTCTAATTTCAACATCCCCCAAAGCTAAGTACTATTATTATCATCCCATCTGACTGCCAAAGCAGGCAAGAAAGGCCAGAGAGACTCTGTATTTTCCTGAAGTCACATGGTTAGTAGAATGTCAGAGGGGCACCTAAATGTGGGCTGATTCCAAACCCATGAACTAATCACTATACAATATTGCTTACACTTTGAGGAGTCATGTATTATAATGGAAAATAAGTTTAACATTTCTGCAAATGAACATGAAAACTCAGATGAATGAAAATAAAAATTTATGCCTTTACCTCTTCAATAAGTGGTGCTGGGAAAACTGGACAGCTACATGTAAAAGAATGAAATTAGAACACTTCCTAACACTATACACGAAAGTAAAATCTAAATAGATTAAAGACCTAAATGTAATAAAAGAAACTGTAAAATTCCTAGAAAAAACACTCTTTGACATAAATCACAGCAAGATTCTCTATGACCCGCTTCCTAGAGTAATAGAAATAAAAACAAAAATAAACAAATGGGACTTAATTAAACTTAAAAGCTTTTGCACAGCAAAGGAAACTATAAACAAGGTGAAAAGACAACCTTCAGAATGGGAGAAAATAATAGCAAATGAAACAGCTGACAAAGGGTTAATTTCCAAAATAAACAAGCAACTCATGCAGCTCAGGACCTGAGAAACAAACAACCCAACCAGAACGTGGGCAGAAGACGTAAACAGACATTTCTCCAAAGAAGACATACCGGTGGCTAAGGCACACATGAGAAGATGCCCAGCACCGCTCATTATCAGAGAGAGGCAGATCAAAACTACAATGAGGTATCTCCTCACACCAGTCAGAACGGCCATCATCAAAAAGTCTACAAACAATAAAGGCTGGAGAGGTGTGGAGGAAAAGGAACCCTCTTGCACTGTGGGTGGGAATGAAAGCTGATACAACTATGGAGAACAGTATGAAAGTGAAAGTGAAGTCGCTCAGTCATGTCCGACTCTTTGCGACCCCATGGACTGTAGCCCACCAGGCTCCTCCCTCCATGGGATTCTCCAGGCAAGAGTACTGGAGTGGGGTGCCACTGCCTTCTCCAGGGGATCTTCTCAACCCAGGGATCGAACCTGGGTCTCCTGCATTCCAGGCAGACGCTTTAACCTCTGAGCCACCAGGCAAGTTGGAGAACAGTAGGGAGATTCCTTAAAAAAAAACTAGGAACAAAATTACCACATGGCCCAACAATCCCACTACTGGGTATATACCTTGAAAAAAATGTAATTGAAACACACACACATGTACCTCAATGTTCATCGCAGCACTACAATAGCTAGGACGTGGAAGCAACCTAGATGTCCATCAACAGATGAGGGATAAAGAAGTTGTGGTAGATATACACAATGGAATATTACTCAGGCTTAAAAAGGAATGCATTTGACTCAGTTCTAATGAAGTAGTTGAACCTAGAGCCTATTATACAGAGTGAAGTCAGAAAGAGAAAAATATACTATATACTAATGCATGTATATATATACATATATATAATGGCTCAATTGGTAAAGATTCCACCTGCAATAGAGGAGAACCAGTTTTGATCCCTGGGTCAGAAAGATCCCCTGGAGAAAGGAATGGCTATCCACTCCAGTATGATATATGGCAGAAACCAACACAATATTGTAAAGCAATTATCCTTCAATTAAAAATAAATTAATGTAAAAAAATTATGGCTTTAGACTAAAGGATGACTGAAAAATTAGTTTATATTTTGAGGTCATATTGAATGAGCCAGGACTTTCCTCATCTTATGGAGAAAACTCAGCTTGTTTCATCAGTGATGAGTGACAGTGTCTACCTGGAAGATGAGACAATATACACAAGATGTAGAGATTAGATTTCTCAGGAATTTTAGCCTTAAGTAAACTAGCTCCTCCTCGCCCTTTCTTTCTTATTTCTTTCCTCAATATAAGCCATCTCAAAATACACCAAGACTATGTGTTTTCATCTTCTGTCACATAGCAATTCTTACATCCAACAACTGAAATAAAAATCAATTCTTAATTGCTTTTCTCCTTGATCATTTTAAATTGTTTTGCAGCACTCTTTGACACATTACTTTATCCACTCCACAGACCATGAGCATATAAGATCACAATAAGATCTTATTGAACAAAAGATGCTATGTAGAGACTGCTAGAGTGCTAGCCCTGTTCATGTACTAAGTCACTTAATCTCTCTAACCCTCAGTTTTCTTACCTATAAAGTGAAGTTATTGGACTGCATTAATCCTATCCCCCACCCCCAGAAATAAGATTCTATGGTCTCTGAAGTGTCACTTAAACTTTCAGTGTGGGTTAAAAAGATTTTATCACACACTTTTCTCAACTTGGGCAGTCTATCACCATCCCTTCTCATGATGCCTTCTGTAACAATGCCCTTCCTACTCCTTTTGACAACCATCACCCAACCATCTTGTGCCTAAGATCAGCTCCAGAGCAAGACTTGCCTGTGGTTTGGTGCCCTGGGCAGCACTATGACTAGATGTAATTGACCAAAGGATTTTGAAGATGTCAGTAACGGTGAGTCGGAGTGAAGCTTAAGGAGGAGAATGCATCAGACCTGTAGTGGGTTATTTACAGTCAACAAGCACATTTCCTTACACAACTGAAGCCAACAGGCAGGAGGGTGAGCAAGGAGGGTTAGGTTGTGAAATCAGGTACCTTGATGCTACAGGAGTAGGTTTACCTCTGAGGACTCAGAGGAGAACCATATTACTGAATCTCCATGGAGAAAAAGAATCCAACTCACATGATGAAGGAGATTTTCACTAGAGACATTTAGAGAGGTATAGGTTGGGTGAAGAGAAACCAAGAACTACGTTGCAATCTCTCAGGAACTAGCAACACATTATCATAAAGAAGTTGTGGTACATATACACAACGGAATATTACTCAGGCTTAAAAAGGAATGCGTTTGACTCAGTTCTAATGAAGTAGTTGAACCTAGAGCCTATTATACAGAGTGAAGTTAAGGAAGGCATTATCATGGCTAGACCTGAAGGGACAGGAGAGACAGTAGCACTGAGAAGCCCAGTGAGAGAAAGTGCCAGGGAGCAGGGCCCATAGTGGTGGAGAGGTGCACCCAATGCCAGAAAACAGCCCAAAGCTGGCAGATGCACAAAGGAAATGCCCTATCCTCTGTCACGCTGCCTTCATACCTCCTGTCAGTGCCTGTCATTGACCAAGCCTTCCCAAATGGCACTACTAGTGAAGAACCTGCCTGCCAATGCAGGAGATGTAAGAGATGCAGTTTTGATACGTGGGTCAGGAAGATTCCCTGGAGGAGGGCATGGCAACCCACTCCAGTATTTTTGTCTGGAGAATCCCATGGAAAAAAGAGCCTGTCTGGCTACAGTCCATGAGGTTGCAAAGAGTCAGACACAATTAAAGTGACTTAGCACAGCACATTCATCAAGGAGCCCTGGTAATACAGTGCTTAGATTAGAGGTCAGTGTCTTGCAGCTCCAAGTAGGGCAGGGAACAGCAGGGAATGGATCTGTCTCATGCAGGGGATTAGTGGGCAAAAAAACCAGCATGGGTACTAAGCTTTTCCAACATCAGTTTTAGTACAACTGGACTATTTTCCATTCCTAATGGAGAGCTGAGTATAAAGAAATGAAAGTATGATTTAGTAGATAGTCCTTTTTCTCCCAGTGATTTGTTCTAGGCAGAGTTTCCTTTTGATTCATTTTCACTTTGACTTTTCACTTTTATTGGCACTTGGATAGTAATGAGGAGTTGCTCCATTTCCCTCTGATTCTTGCTTTGTCTTGACTGTCTTCTCCACATTAGGGCCTTGTCCAGCACTGTCTAGCACCGGCACCACTCTGGAAAAGCTCAGCATATAAAACAAAGTAGCCTGACTTGTGTCCTAATATTCTGAGATGTTCTCAAAGTTAATAATTCTGATTTTTAGATTAAGGAAAAGTGAACTCGGTGTAGAAAAATATGTACTTAACATTAATTGTGGGCACTATTTGGGGGATTCTATTTGTTGTCCCTGAAGTATTTGCCATGCCTTGAGAAGGTAATTAAAACATGGAGACGTTATTTCCCAGTGAACCACTACATAGACTGTATTGCTCTTTCTAAGCACAATGTTTTGGATTACTCTAAAATATGACATTGAAGTGTGAACAGATTAAGAAAAAAACTGAAAAATAAAGAAGAAGAAAACTGAGTCCAGTGTATGCCAAATTTGGGCAGTTCCTAAACCCAGTAGAGCTTGCTGTTAAAGTATAGCTTGGCAAACCCGCTCATGGTCTTAGCTGCAAGTTGGGCTGTTTTCTATCTCTTTGTATCCTTTAAGATTCTGGGATTGAACCAGAGATGTCAGCTTGGCTTAGTGAAACAGAATCCAGCTCCCTCTTTGATGCATTCAGTTTCTTAGGGGAAAATTAACTATAATTCAAACTACATATATTTACACACACATACACACATATGTATGTGTGTGTGTGTATACATATGTGTGTGTGTGTGCACGTGTGTGTGTATAAAGTTGTTAAAGGAAAATAAACTTTCAGGGTATAGTGATACTTTAAAGTCACTCTTGGATTATATAGTAGACTTACTTGGTTTTATATTTTGCCATTATTTCCTCCTTTGCTCTCTTACCATGTAAACTAATTTACAGGAATTTGGGATTTTGGATAAGTAATCCAATGACAAAGACAATTTGAAAAGACAGAAAAATATTTAGTCCGTTTAGTTTATAATTTTGTCACTTGGCCTTCTTTGTATTACTCGAGCTAAATGTTTCCTAATATAGTAGTCCAGGAAGACATACAAACTTACAAGCAAACATACAAACATATGATTGTCTGCTTTATAATTGTTGAGGAAACATTCAGAATAAATACAGAATTCCTGTGTTTATCATTCAGAAGGAGAGAGATAAAAGATTTAAAATACCATGGGAAAGGGCTATAATATATACATATCCATGGAGGTCTGAGGATGAAGCCTGGGAAGTCACAGTCTTCATTGAGATAACACATTTGAGGAAGGGCTTTAAAAGATAAATAGAAGTTTGTTTAGTAAACAAGGGAGAAAAGACATTCCAGACAGGAGGGAATGGCATCTTTAGGAAATAGTTTTGCTCTGCAGAACAGGGTCTTTGCAGAGGAATGATGAGAGAGATAAGATCAGGGTAGGTAGAAGCCAGAACAGGTAGTGTGTTGTTCCTGGCTGAGGAGGCTGATATTTATCTCTTAAATAATGTTTAAACAACTGTGATATATTTTAACTATATATTTGTCTTGATTACATGAGTAATTCAGAATTTACAAAAATTTCAAAATTTTCAGAAGAGCTGAGGAAAAGGTGAAAATCCACATGATCATAACCTCCATTGTTTGTACATTAGTATCTTCAGAGTTTTTCAGTGTTGAGGACTGAGCTACATTACACCTGTTTTCTGACTTATGGAAATGGAGATACAAATGCTGCAGTTTCAAGCACTAAATTTTGGAGTCATTTGTAGATAGCCATATAGAACTCTGCATATAAGATAATCTGATAATCACAATTGTATGATCACTCACCTAGAGCCAGACATCCTGGAATGTGAAGTCAAGTGGGCCTTAGGAAGCATCACTATGAACAAAGCTAGTGGAGGTGATGGACTTGCAGTTGAGCTATTTCAAATCCTAAAAGATGATGCTATGAAAGTGCTGTACCCAATATGCTAACAAATTTAGAAAACTCAGCAGTGGCCACAGGACTGGAAAAGGTCAGTTTTCAATCTAATCCCTAAGAAAGGCAATGCTAAAGAATGCTCAGACTACCACACAATTGCATTCATCTCACATGCTAGTAAAGTAATGCTCAAAATTCTCCAAGGCAGGCTTCAACAATACGTGAACCGTGAACTCCCTGATGTTCAAGCTGGTTTTAGAAAAGGCAGAGGAACCAGACATCAAATTGCCAACATCTACTGGATCATCAAAAAAGCAAGAGAGTTCCAGAAAAAAAACATCTATTTCTGCTTTATTGACTATGCCAAAGCCTTTGACTGTGTGGATCACAACAAACTGTGGAAAATTCTGAAAGAAATGGGAATACCAGACCACCTAACCTGCCTCTGAAGAAATCTGTATGCAGGTCAGGAAGCAACAATTATAACTGGACATGGAACAACAGACTGGTTCCAAATAGGGAAAGGAATATATCAAGGCTGTATATTGTCACCCTGCTTATTTAACTTATATACAGAGTACATCATGAGAAATGCTGGACTGGATGAAGCACAGCTGGAATCAAGATTGACAGGAGAAATATCAATAACCTCAGATATGCAGATGACACCACCTTTATGGCAGAAAGCGAAGAACTAAAGAGCCTCTTGATGACAATGAAAGAGGAGAGTGGAAAAGTTGGCTTTAAGCTCAATATTCAGAAAACTAAGATCATGACATCTGGTCCCATCACTTCGTGGCAAATAGATGGAGAAACAGTGGAAACAGTGGCTGACTTTATTTTGGGGGACTCCAAAATCACTGCAGATGGTGATTGCAATCATGAAATAAAAAACGCTTACTCCTTGGAAGAATAGTTATGAACAATCTAGACAGCATATTAAAAAGCAGAGACATTACCGTGCCAACAAAGGTCCATCTAGTCAAGACTATGGTTTTTCCAGCAGTCATGTATGGATGTGAGAGTTGGACTATAAAGAAAGCTGAGCACTGAAGAATTGATTCTTTTGAACTGTGGTGTTGGAGAAGACTCTTGAGAGTCCCTTGGACTGCAAGGAGATCCAACCAGTCCATTCTAAAGGAGATCAATCCTGAATGTCCATTGGAAGGACTGATGCTGAAGCTGAATCTCCAATACTTTGGCCACCTGATGTGAAAAGCTGACTCATGTGAAAAATCCCTGATGCTAGGAAATACTGAAGGCAGAAGGAGAAGGGGATGACAGAGGATGAGATGGTTGGATGGCATCACCAACTCAATGGACATGGGTTTGGATAAACTCCAGGAGTTGGTGATGGACAAGGAGGCCTGGCTTGCTGCAGTCCACAGGGTCGCAAAGAGTTGGACATGACTGAGCGATTGAACTGAACTGATATAGAACGCTAACATACACTTCTACTTCCTGCCTATTATTTTCACAGCAATTGATCCCCACTGTGGCTGTGGCAGCTGGCTTCTCACAGGGATAAACTGACAGCACCTCCCCTTAGCTGTCCTGTTTATTTTGGACTGTGGGCCCCGAGCCTTCCGACACTACAGGTATAAGACTCCCGTGGGAACTTGCTCACCATCACATAGGTCCAATGCTGTGTTGCCCAGTCACTCATCTCGTCCAGCTCTTTGCAACCCTATGAAGTGCAGCATGCTAGGCTTCCCTGTCCTTCACCATTTTCTGGGGTTTGCTCAAAGTCATGTCCATTGAGTTAGTGATGCCATCCAACCATTTCACCCTCTGTCATCCCCTTCTCCTCCTGCCTTCAATACTTCCCAGCATCAGGGTCTTTTCCAAAGAGTCGGCTCTTCACATTAGGTGGCCAAGGTATTGGAGTTTCAGCTTCAGCATCAGTTCTTCCAATGAATATTCAGGGCTGATTTCCTTTAGAATGGACTGGATGAATCTCCTTGCAGTCCAAGGGACTCTCAAGAGTCTTTTCCAACACCACAGTTCAAAAGCATCAATTCTTTGGCATTCAGCCTTCTTTGTGGTCCAACTCTCACAACCATACATGGAAAAACCATAGCTTTGACTAGACGGACCTTTGTTGGCAAAGTAATGCCTCTGTTTTTTAATATGCTCTCTAGGTTTGTCATAACTTTTCTTCCAAGGAGCAATTGTCTTTTAATTTCACGGCTGCAGTCACCATCCACAGGGATTTTGGAGCCCAAGAAAATAAAGTCTACAATGCTGTGTAGGAGAGGAAAAATAATTTTCCCAGTAGTCTTCTAACTTCTGTGGCTGAGGTCTCACCCTACCCTCCACCGCCCACAATAAAAGACAGATTAACAGGAAAAAAGAAAAATAATGTGGATTATGGATACCCTACAAAGATATGAGACTCCAAATGAGTGAGGTTTATATGAGTTAAGGAGAAGGATAGGATCTAGGGGTTCAAGTGGGGAAGACAATTCATGCAAAGGTGAAGAGGCCAAGTTTGATAACCAAAGTTGCCCTGCCAAGCAGGTAAGTCTCTCAGGGAAAAAAGTGATCTCTGGTAATATATCCCTTCCTGGTATAGGTCCTCATTCTAATGTAAATTTCCCCTATAGAAGGGGTATTATTACTCTTGTTTACAGAGCTTTTCTTGGGTCTGCAATTCCTCAAATTAATCAGCTCAAAGTTTCCTTATGCCAAAGAGGCCTATTTTGGGAATGGTCAGTTCTGCTATTTTCATCTAGAAGGAAAGGGAGTCAGTCCCTAAGGGGCAACTCTAAGCCCGTGTAGGACAGGAGCCTGTCGAAGCATCTTCTTCCCTCCACTGTTGCACGGAGGACGGTTCTGCCAGTCTACGCTGACTCTCGGAGGCCCCAGGCCATCAAGCGCCAGGTGCTCACAGTGGTCACCAAGTCAGTCAGGCATCCTCCTTGGCTTTCCCTCCCACGCGTTAACCTCTTCTTAGAGAGAAATTATTTTCCACTGCCTGCACTGATGTTCTTATCTCAGGCTCTGTTTTTGGTTGGGGAGTGGGAATGCAAGCTAAGGTACTTTGTCTTCTCTTGGCACGGTGTTACCAGGTCAAGGACTGGCTAAATATTGATGGTTCTGCTTCTCATAGATTGAAGAAGCAAATGTCTAGAATATCCCAGTAAACATATACTTTTCTTTGGCTTTTTATTACACACATCTCTTGCCTTTTTTTCCACAGCTTTTTTTACCTCACAGGCACAAAACCTACTCAGCCCAACACTCTCTTTGCTACAACAGCACATAACACTGTTACAACTCAGATACACTGTCTTCCAGGATCAAATGTTTTGGCCTAACTTGAAATGTTAGCAGTCCATCTGCCTATCATGCACAGCAACTGAGAACCCTTAACAAATATATTTAAGTTAATTTCATAGTGTGGGTTTGGCTCCCAGTTAACTCTTTTGTTATTTTTACAGAAATATGAGTAAAAGAACATCTCTGATTACTGCTAGAATCATATATGGACAACTGCATGTAAACTCTAAGATACCTAGTTCACATCAGATAGTTTCCAAAAACGTCACTGGTTCCAGTAGAGTTTGTATAATGCCTGAAAACCCTCTGCAGAAGTAAGATCCAATCCCAGATCCTAACCCCATGGTCTGTGCCCCAGAATCCAGACAATATTTTTTTCAAAAGTTCTCTGTGTCTCTGTGTGTAAGAGAGAGCATTTTACAACTGACCTTTCAAGAAATGCCACAGATCTATTTTTTTAAGAAAAATGCAATGCCTCCCTTAGCATTTCCTAATTTAGAAAGAAAATTAGTTTTCATTTAAAATCATTGGCAAAATTTCCAAGAACAATAAAAGACTCCTAAATAAAATGTATTTATTCTTGGATTACACAGCCTCCTTCCTGATCTCATGCTGAGATAAAACTTTTAATTCTCTCTCTCAACCCTGCTTAGTTTTTATCCCCTAAAGCAAGTTGACTGGCTCTCAGCTCTACTCAGTTTTTTATCCCAAGACTAATGAGAAATGAAAGCAGAAGGGAGAATTGGAGAGATTTTCCAAACTAGTCTAAAGAGACTATTGAAATTTCCTTTGGTTCTCTCAGGGCAACTTGGGGGCTTCTAAAGAATTTAAGTATAAATAAGCAATTTTCACATAGCAACAACTTTGCTGTGGAAACTAAATGAATCACACAACAGCTTGTGGTCTTGTATAAATTTGTTCTTTTCTTATCTTTCTTTGTCCTTTGTCTAAAACAGCAAATTCGTTCTTAAAGGGCCAGATACTAAATAGGGCTTGGGAGCCATACAGTCTTTGTCACAGCTGCTCAACTCTGTCTTGTAGATTGAAAATAGCTAGAAACAATACGCAAACAAATGAATGCAGTTGTGTTCTAATAAAACTTTATTTATAAAAAGAGGCCAGCCTTCCAACTGCATTTTCCCAAAACATGGTCTAGAACAAGAAAGTTATTCTATAGGGTGAAGTTACATTGTTTTGTTTCTATGCCTTCCTTTCATCCCCAGTGATCCAACCACTTATATTTCAGTTTATTAAAATATATTGAAAGAGGAGAGAGATCTTTGTGGTAGATGTGTAAATAAGCATATAACTTTGAAAATTTTCCAGAACATGAAATACAACTGAAAATAATAAGGAGCTGTTTACACTGATGGATCATCCAAATTCAGCTTCACAGTGTGTCTGCTGTACTTTGGAAGTTCAAGAAAAATGTTGCTCCTCGTAATGGACAGTGGTGTCAAACACAGAAATAAATAAAAATGCAAATAGAGCCCTGGCTCATG
Organism: Oreotragus oreotragus; assembly: GCA_006410675.1. NCBI lineage: Eukaryota > Metazoa > Chordata > Mammalia > Artiodactyla > Bovidae > Oreotragus > Oreotragus oreotragus. The sequence goes on from SJYX01001907.1 coordinate 84,669, forward strand.
TGGACAATGGCTAAATAAAAGTATTTCTAAAATAAGTATCTCCTTGACCGAAATAGATATGTTCCACTCTTACAGTAATCGGTATGCTGTAATCCATTCCATAATACATAGCACAGCCTGGTATGTCCGACGTGACATCGATAGGCTGAGGTAACACTCAATATTTCTTCCCTCTCTGCCTTATTTAAGGTTTTGTAAAAGATCTTTACAGTGATGTGAATCTCTGAAATCATAAGTAGAAAGTGTTATACAAATTTTTTTCAGGAACGTTACACAAAATTTTCTCAGGAGAATATTCATAAGGTGGCTCAGTGGTAAAGAATCTGCCTGCTGCTGCAAGAGATGTGGGTTTGATCTCTGGGTCGGGAAGATCCCCTGGAGGAGGAAATGGCAGCTCACTCCAGTATTCTTGCCTGGGAAATCCCATGGACAGAGGAGCCTGTTGGGCTATAGTTCATGGGGTCACAAGAGTCAGACACAACTTAGTAACTAAACAACAACACAACAGTCAACAGCTTTTCAAGAGACTCTCCATGATTCCAAAGTACAAAAAAATCACATCATTAATGAACAAGTGAGAAAAAAGTAAACTGTTAACTAAACCCGAATATTAGTCCACTTATAGGGTACGGCTGGAAAGGTAGCAGAAAAACCCAAGTAAAAATGTTCTCACGATTGAACCTCAAATGTCACTATGACTTGATAAATGTGTGTTCATTATTACACTTTATTTCAGTTCCATCTTTAAAATGTCTTTTATTTTAAAACATTCTTTAAATATGGAATGTGCTTTTAGCAAATAAAAATATTTGCTAAATCATTCAGTTAAATTTGAATTTTATATGGGGCATATTTATACTAAAAGGTTAATCACTGTTTATCTTAAATTCAAATTTAACTGGGTATTTTATATTTTATCTGGTGAAACTAGCTGGAAACAATATTACTCACAGCATTGCAATGAAAAGGAGATAAACTAGCTTCAAATTCATGACATTTTTTGAACATATCATAAAACTGAAGTTGCAGGACAAATAACTTGTTCAAAATTTCCAGAGAAACGGGTACCTACTGGGAGAGAGGAGACATAAGCATTCACTAACCCAGTTTAAAAGCAACCACACACCAGTAAAGCTTCAGCTAAAAGAACTGATGAACTGTTGAAACTAGTATAGGACTGGGCAGACAGCATGAAACAATTAGGAGCCATAGAAATTGGAAGAGTTTATATGCGCAGTTCTTTTTTCCCTCTATAAACCCCACTGGATGCTCCCACACAAAAAGAAAGTGCGTTAAAAAATATCAATTTTAATGCAAACCTTGGAGAGGAGAAAACCAGCCATATGGGAGAAGCAGGTCTATTTCTCCAATCTCCCTTCAGAACAAAAGCCTTAATCTTTGGGGAAGGCGGCAATAACAATGATGCTGTCCTTAGGACACAGATGAGAACTTGCAGTGGGAGGAGGGAAACAGAAGACAAAGGTTAGTCCTATGTTATGGGCAGGAATACACACTGGACCCCAAATTACAACCAGGACAGGGGTAGGAAAATTGAGAAGGATGTATTTCTAAGATCCTCCTAAGACTGGGGTTTAGTCATAGCAACTAAGAATGTTCCATTCCACTGTCCTCCACCACCAAGGAAAAAGTTCAAATAACAAGTAACAAGAAGACTGTGGTGAAATGGACATCAGAGGGGCGAGAATATACAAAGAAACCCTCCTGAGGCAAAGTAGAAAGGGATGACGGAGTGCAGGGCCAAACTGACACTGTAACTCTCGGATTAAACACAAGGCATCCACATCTGCAGCCTGTGGGGCATGGAAGGTAACCATAGCAACAGCAAACTTCAAACCCAGCCTCACAGAACAGAACCCAAGAGAAGACATTCAGCTTTCAAAAAAATACTATGAAGCATACAAAAAGGAAAGAAAGATGACACAAAGCAAAGCAAACATTGGAACCAGATTTGGGTATGACGCATATGTGGAAACCATCTGATAGGTAATTTTAAAATAATGGTGATTGATATGTTAAAAGCTCTAAAGGAAAAAGTAGGCAACATGTAAGATCAGATGAGTAATTCCATCAGGAGAGAGAAACAATCAAATGAAACTGCTGAAGAGGAAAAGCACAAAAGCAAAATTAAAGAATGACTTTGACAGGTGCATCAGTACACTTAACTCTACCAATGAAACCATCAATTAACTTGAAGAGAAGACAACAGAAACCACCCCAAATAAAACCCAAAAACAGTGAAAAATAAGCTAAAATAATTAAGAGCTGTGGGACAACATCACACATTTATAACACTCACATAATTAGAAGCTCAAAAAGAGAAGACAGTGAAAACAAGGCAGAAAAAATATTTGAAGAAAAAAATGGCCAAGAATTTTCCAATATTAATTACAGATGCCAAACAGCCAACCAAGCAGGAAAAATACCAATACGCACACAGACACACCCACATCTTCAAATGTCATATTCAAATTGTTGAAAACAAAAGGCAAATGTGAAATTTTTAAAGCAACGGGAATAAAAAGAAACATCACACACAGAGGAAGAAAGAGAACTGTAATAACAGATTTCTTATCAGAAAACAGTAAATTGGAAGACAGTGACAGACATCTTTAAAGCGATGATATTGGGGCTGGGAGGAAATCATCACACTAAAAATCTATAGTCTGAAAATAACTTTCAAAACTAAAGGAAAAAGACTCTCCTCAAACAAATAAAAACTGATGAAATTCATTGCCAACAAATCTATTCTAAAAGAAATGCTAAAGCAAGTTCTTCAGGCAGAATGAATATGAAGTCAGACTAAAACCTAAATGTGCAAAAAGAAATAAAGAACACCAAAGACTGGGAGAGAATATATGCAGATGATATATAGATAATTATGCCTAGAATAAACAACTCTCAAACCCACCCCCCAAAAGAGAAAACACACAAGCGCAATATTTTTAAATGGATATGTTTCTGAGCATTCCAGTCCCCTATAATGAAAAGGACATTTTTTT
>SJYX01001907.1:87706-145188 GCA_006410675.1 Oreotragus oreotragus
AGTCGTGTCCGACTCTTTGCGACCCTGTGGACTGTAGCCCGCCAGGCTCCTCTGTCCGCGACCCCTTGGACTGTAGCCCACCAAGCTCCTCTGTCCATGGGATTCTCCAGGCAAGAATACTGGAGTGGGTTGCCATTTCCTTCTCCAGGGGACCTTCCCAACCCAGGGATCGAACCCGGGTCTCTTGCATTGCAGGCAGATGCTTTATCTTCTGAGCCACCAGGGAATCCTAATATAATGCAGGGTCGAATCAAAAGCAGCAGGAAAGCTAAGAGATGTAAACAGTTGCAACTGTCCCCTCCAGTCCTGAGGAAACTGTTGAGATCTCTAGGAGAACAATCTGTTGTTTATCCATGTTAGTCACTCATGTCCTCCTGTGCACACATTATCCAATACAGGGAATGCATGTGGTTCCCTTGCCAGTTTATTTTTCATTTGTGACTCAGCAACATGTTTGGTCCTTCTCTTTATCTACTGGAATTCTACCCTGTTTGATTTTGTTTTGTTTTTGAAGATGTTGAGGAGAAAATAAGCTTATAAAAATGAGCAGTAGATTTTAGAAAGAAAAGATGTAAGAGTAATTGTAAAATATGGTAGTAATTTTAAGTAAGGACTCTTGTAGAATTCTAATTTTCTAGAAGAGTATAAACAGAAAAATTCACATCACCTGAGACTAAATGAGGTGGCAGGAACACAAGTTCGCAACCTAACATATATTCTTCCCTTCTTTTTCTCTTACGAGTTTATTTCCCTGCCTCCTCACAGATGAAGATGGCAAATGAGATATAACTAGAAATTATTGGCCTTTCTGATAAAGCATTTTTGCCAGGAAGTGAAAATGATCTCCATGTCTCCAGCATCCATATTGGACTCAGAGGAGAAAACAAAGAGCATCTTTGACATCTGCACCAAGATATCCTAGAGGTGTCAAACCAAGCCAACAAATACCTACCAGAACATTTAAGAAATATAAACTTCTGTGTAATGAAGCCACTTTTGTTTGAATATTCTGTTATTGGTATTAGAACATTTGATACCATTGGTAATGGAAAAAATTCAAAACCCACTGGCTGAATTTGAAAAAGTTTAACTGCTATTTGAAAGCAATCCATACTTATCCTCATTGGAGAAGAGTATTTCTAATGTGTGAATACATAATAAAGATGCTACATGCTGACACGTACAAATCTTGAAACAGAAATAAGGATAAAGTTAGGACTAAAAAAAAACTTAATGGGAGATTCCTAAGAAGTCTCTAGAATGATGAACTGACTTGTTGATTTGACCAACTAGAAGCAGCCATCTGAAGTTACATATGTAACTTCTGGGAGCTCAAATTAAAATTGTTCATGATGAAAGCAACATCAACCAAAAGAAATTAAAATGCATAGTATTCACAGTGCTTATGAAACAGTCTTCATTGATCACTCTAACAAATGAAAATATCACTTATATTTTTAAAAAGGGATCGCAAAAGTGATTCTTTGAACTTCCATGGTAACTGGTAATTACTGAGAAATTATCTTTGCAATGTCTTTCATTGTGTTAGGTATGTCTTCTGTTGGGATTATGTAGTTTGTTTAAAGTGCAAAAACTAAATCATTATGTTGAACATTTACCAAAAAAAGTCAAAACTTTTGTTCAGTTTTCTGGATATAATGGGAAGAGAGAAAGAAAATAATCTGATTTATGAAATTCTGCACTTCAACCTTCCAGGCCACTATTTACCTTGCTGGACAATTTTCTTATTAGCCTTTAAAGATTTCAATACAAGATAAAATAAGCCACAGAATTAGTTTCAGACCAAAAAAAAAAAAAATTCTCCCATAGCCACGTGGAAGTCAAAGGTAATTTCCTATGGATAACATTTTCAATGGACCCTTTGTTTTTTCATATGATTTTTTAAAAAATGTTAAATCTAGTCAGGCAACTTTGCTCTGTAATTACTACTATTGCTTGTGTAGAAGTATGAAATTTAGGCTAAATTATTAGCAGTTAATCCTCTGAGCTAGACACCATCTCTGTAATGAAATACAGTTTATGCAACAAAAGTTTTGCCTTTTTTTTTTTTATTAACTTGGAAATTGTGAGAAGAGAGAAGCTTATAGTTATAAATAATTATTCTCACTAATAATAACTACTCTACATCATACATGTACTATATCCCAAGCACTCTATTAAGGACTTTACTTTAAAAATTCTAATTTCAACATCCCCCAAAGCTAAGTACTATTATTATCATCCCATCTGACTGCCAAAGCAGGCAAGAAAGGCCAGAGAGACTCTGTATTTTCCTGAAGTCACATGGTTAGTAGAATGTCAGAGGGGCACCTAAATGTGGGCTGATTCCAAACCCATGAACTAATCACTATACAATATTGCTTACACTTTGAGGAGTCATGTATTATAATGGAAAATAAGTTTAACATTTCTGCAAATGAACATGAAAACTCAGATGAATGAAAATAAAAATTTATGCCTTTACCTCTTCAATAAGTGGTGCTGGGAAAACTGGACAGCTACATGTAAAAGAATGAAATTAGAACACTTCCTAACACTATACACGAAAGTAAAATCTAAATAGATTAAAGACCTAAATGTAATAAAAGAAACTGTAAAATTCCTAGAAAAAACACTCTTTGACATAAATCACAGCAAGATTCTCTATGACCCGCTTCCTAGAGTAATAGAAATAAAAACAAAAATAAACAAATGGGACTTAATTAAACTTAAAAGCTTTTGCACAGCAAAGGAAACTATAAACAAGGTGAAAAGACAACCTTCAGAATGGGAGAAAATAATAGCAAATGAAACAGCTGACAAAGGGTTAATTTCCAAAATAAACAAGCAACTCATGCAGCTCAGGACCTGAGAAACAAACAACCCAACCAGAACGTGGGCAGAAGACGTAAACAGACATTTCTCCAAAGAAGACATACCGGTGGCTAAGGCACACATGAGAAGATGCCCAGCACCGCTCATTATCAGAGAGGCAGATCAAAACTACAATGAGGTATCTCCTCACACCAGTCAGAACGGCCATCATCAAAAAGTCTACAAACAATAAAGGCTGGAGAGGTGTGGAGGAAAAGGAACCCTCTTGCACTGTGGGTGGGAATGAAAGTTGATACAACTATGGAGAACAGTATGAAAGTGAAAGTGAAGTCGCTCAGTCATGTCCGACTCTTTGCGACCCCATGGACTGTAGCCCACCAGGCTCCTCCCTCCATGGGATTCTCCAGGCAAGAGTACTGGAGTGGGGTGCCATTGCCTTCTCCAGGGGATCTTCTCAACCCAGGGATCGAACCTGGGTCTCCTGCATTCCAGGCAGACGCTTTAACCTCTGAACCACCAGGCAAGTTGGAAAACAGTAGGGAGATTCCTTAAAAAAAAACTAGGAACAAAATTACCACATGGCCCAACAATCCCACTAGAGGGTATATACCTTGAAAAAAATGTAATTGAAACACACACACATGTACCTCAATGTTCATCGCAGCACTACAATAGCTAGGACGTGGAAGCAACCTAGATGTCCATCAACAGATGAGGGATAAAGAAGTTGTGGTAGATATACACAATGGAATATTACTCAGGCTTAAAAAGGAATGCATTTGACTCAGTTCTAATGAAGTAGTTGAACCTAGAGCCTATTATACAGAGTGAAGTCAGAAAGAGAAAAATATACTATATACTAATGCATGTATATATATACATATATATAATGGCTCAATTGGTAAAGATTCCACCTGCAATAGAGGAGAACCAGTTTTGATCCCTGGGTCAGAAAGATCCCCTGGAGAGAGGAATGGCTATCCACTCCAGTATGATATATGGCAGAAACCAACACAATATTGTAAAGCAATTATCCTTCAATTAAAAATAAATTAATGTAAAAAAATTATGGCTTTAGACTAAAGGATGACTGAAAAATTAGTTTATATTTTGAGGTCATATTGAATGAGCCAGGACTTTCCTCATCTTATGGAGAAAACTCAGCTTGTTTCATCAGTGATGAGTGACAGTGTCTACCTGGAAGATGAGACAATATACACAAGATGTAGAGATTAGATTTCTCAGGAATTTTAGCCTTAAGTAAACTAGCTCCTCCTCGCCCTTTCTTTCTTATTTCTTTCCTCAATATAAGCCATCTCAAAATACACCAAGACTATGTGTTTTCATCTTCTGTCACATAGCAATTCTTACATCCAACAACTGAAATAAAAATCAATTCTTAATTGCTTTTCTCCTTGATCATTTTAAATTGTTTTGCAGCACTCTTTGACACATTACTTTATCCACTCCACAGACCATGAGCATATAAGATCACAATAAGATCTTATTGAACAAAAGATGCTATGTAGAGACTGCTAGAGTGCTAGCCCTGTTCATGTACTAAGTCACTTAATCTCTCTAACCCTCAGTTTTCTTACCTATAAAGTGAAGTTATTGGACTGCATTAATCCTATCCCCCACCCCCAGAAATAAGATTCTATGGTCTCTGAAGTGTCACTTAAACTTTCAGTGTGGGTTAAAAAGATTTTATCACACACTTTTCTCAACTTGGGCAGTCTATCACCATCCCTTCTCATGATGCCTTCTGTAACAATGCCCTTCCTACTCCTTTTGACAACCATCACCCAACCATCTTGTGCCTAAGATCAGCTCCAGAGCAAGACTTGCCTGTGGTTTGGTGCCCTGGGCAGCACTATGACTAGATGTAATTGACCAAAGGATTTTGAAGATGTCAGTAACGGTGAGTCGGAGTGAAGCTTAAGGAGGAGAATGCATCAGACCTGTAGTGGGTTATTTACAGTCAACAAGCACATTTCCTTACACAACTGAAGCCAACAGGCAGGAGGGTGAGCAAGGAGGGTTAGGTTGTGAAATCAGGTACCTTGATGCTACAGGAGTAGGTTTACCTCTGAGGACTCAGAGGAGAACCATATTACTGAATCTCCATGGAGAAAAAGAATCCAACTCACATGATGAAGGAGATTTTCACTAGAGACATTTAGAGAGGTATAGGTTGGGTGAAGAGAAACCAAGAACTACGTTGCAATCTCTCAGGAACTAGCAACACATTATCATAAAGAAATTGTGGTACATATACACAACGGAATATTACTCAGGCTTAAAAAGGAATGCGTTTGACTCAGTTCTAATGAAGTAGTTGAACCTAGAGCCTATTATACAGAGTGAAGTTAAGGAAGGCATTATCATGGCTAGACCTGAAGGGACAGGAGAGACAGTAGCACTGAGAAGCCCAGTGAGAGAAAGTGCCAGGGAGCAGGGCCCATAGTGGTGGAGAGGTGCACCCAATGCCAGAAAACAGCCCAAAGCTGGCAGATGCACAAAGGAAATGCCCTATCCTCTGTCACGCTGCCTTCATACCTCCTGTCAGTGCCTGTCATTGACCAAGCCTTCCCAAATGGCACTACTAGTGAAGAACCTGCCTGCCAATGCAGGAGATGTAAGAGATGCAGTTTTGATACGTGGGTCAGGAAGATTCCCTGGAGGAGGGCATGGCAACCCACTCCAGTATTTTTGTCTGGAGAATCCCATGGAAAAAAGAGCCTGTCTGGCTACAGTCCATGAGGTTGCAAAGAGTCAGACACAATTAAAGTGACTTAGCACAGCACATTCATCAAGGAGCCCTGGTAATACAGTGCTTAGATTAGAGGTCAGTGTCTTGCAGCTCCAAGTAGGGCAGGGAACAGCAGGGAATGGATCTGTCTCATGCAGGGGATTAGTGGGCAAAAAAACCAGCATGGGTACTAAGCTTTTCCAACATCAGTTTTAGTACAACTGGACTATTTTCCATTCCTAATGGAGAGCTGAGTATAAAGAAATGAAAGTATGATTTAGTAGATAGTCCTTTTTCTCCCAGTGATTTGTTCTAGGCAGAGTTTCCTTTTGATTCATTTTCACTTTGACTTTTCACTTTTATTGGCACTTGGATAGTAATGAGGAGTTGCTCCATTTCCCTCTGATTCTTGCTTTGTCTTGACTGTCTTCTCCACATTAGGGCCTTGTCCAGCACTGTCTAGCACCGGCACCACTCTGGAAAAGCTCAGCATATAAAACAAAGTAGCCTGACTTGTGTCCTAATATTCTGAGATGTTCTCAAAGTTAATAATTCTGATTTTTAGATTAAGGAAAAGTGAACTCGGTGTAGAAAAATATGTACTTAACATTAATTGTGGGCACTATTTGGGGGATTCTATTTGTTGTCCCTGAAGTATTTGCCATGCCTTGAGAAGGTAATTAAAACATGGAGACGTTATTTCCCAGTGAACCACTACATAGACTGTATTGCTCTTTCTAAGCACAATGTTTTGGATTACTCTAAAATATGACATTGAAGTGTGAACAGATTAAGAAAAAAACTGAAAAATAAAGAAGAAGAAAACTGAGTCCAGTGTATGCCAAATTTGGGCAGTTCCTAAACCCAGTAGAGCTTGCTGTTAAAGTATAGCTTGGCAAACCCGCTCATGGTCTTAGCTGCAAGTTGGGCTGTTTTCTATCTCTTTGTATCCTTTAAGATTCTGGGATTGAACCAGAGATGTCAGCTTGGCTTAGTGAAACAGAATCCAGCTCCCTCTTTGATGCATTCAGTTTCTTAGGGGAAAATTAACTATAATTCAAACTACATATATTTACACACACATACACACATATGTATGTGTGTGTGTGTATACATATGTGTGTGTGTGTGCACGTGTGTGTGTATAAAGTTGTTAAAGGAAAATAAACTTTCAGGGTATAGTGATACTTTAAAGTCACTCTTGGATTATATAGTAGACTTACTTGGTTTTATATTTTGCCATTATTTCCTCCTTTGCTCTCTTACCATGTAAACTAATTTACAGGAATTTGGGATTTTGGATAAGTAATCCAATGACAAAGACAATTTGAAAAGACAGAAAAATATTTAGTCCGTTTAGTTTATAATTTTGTCACTTGGCCTTCTTTGTATTACTCGAGCTAAATGTTTCCTAATATAGTAGTCCAGGAAGACATACAAACTTACAAGCAAACATACAAACATATGATTGTCTGCTTTATAATTGTTGAGGAAACATTCAGAATAAATACAGAATTCCTGTGTTTATCATTCAGAAGGAGAGAGATAAAAGATTTAAAATACCATGGGAAAGGGCTATAATATATACATATCCGTGGAGGTCTGAGGATGAAGCCTGGGAAGTCACAGTCTTCATTGAGATAACACATTTGAGGAAGGGCTTTAAAAGATAAATAGAAGTTTGTTTAGTAAACAAGGGAGAAAAGACATTCCAGACAGGAGGGAATGGCATCTTTAGGAAATAGTTTTGCTCTGCAGAACAGGGTCTTTGCAGAGGAATGATGAGAGAGATAAGATCAGGGTAGGTAGAAGCCAGAACAGGTAGTGTGTTGTTCCTGGCTGAGGAGGCTGATATTTATCTCTTAAATAATGTTTAAACAACTGTGATATATTTTAACTATATATTTGTCTTGATTACATGAGTAATTCAGAATTTACAAAAATTTCAAAATTTTCAGAAGAGCTGAGGAAAAGGTGAAAATCCACATGATCATAACCTCCATTGTTTGTACATTAGTATCTTCAGAGTTTTTCAGTGTTGAGGACTGAGCTACATTACACCTGTTTTCTGACTTATGGAAATGGAGATACAAATGCTGCAGTTTCAAGCACTAAATTTTGGAGTCATTTGTAGATAGCCATATAGAACTCTGCATATAAGATAATCTGATAATCACAATTGTATGATCACTCACCTAGAGCCAGACATCCTGGAATGTGAAGTCAAGTGGGCCTTAGGAAGCATCACTATGAACAAAGCTAGTGGAGGTGATGGACTTGCAGTTGAGCTATTTCAAATCCTAAAAGATGATGCTATGAAAGTGCTGTACCCAATATGCTAACAAATTTAGAAAACTCAGCAGTGGCCACAGGACTGGAAAAGGTCAGTTTTCAATCTAATCCCTAAGAAAGGCAATGCTAAAGAATGCTCAGACTACCACACAATTGCATTCATCTCACATGCTAGTAAAGTAATGCTCAAAATTCTCCAAGGCAGGCTTCAACAATACGTGAACCGTGAACTCCCTGATGTTCAAGCTGGTTTTAGAAAAGGCAGAGGAACCAGACATCAAATTGCCAACATCTACTGGATCATCAAAAAAGCAAGAGAGTTCCAGAAAAAAAACATCTATTTCTGCTTTATTGACTATGCCAAAGCCTTTGACTGTGTGGATCACAACAAACTGTGGAAAATTCTGAAAGAAATGGGAATACCAGACCACCTAACCTGCCTCTGAAGAAATCTGTATGCAGGTCAGGAAGCAACAATTATAACTGGACATGGAACAACAGACTGGTTCCAAATAGGGAAAGGAATATATCAAGGCTGTATATTGTCACCCTGCTTATTTAACTTATATACAGAGTACATCATGAGAAATGCTGGACTGGATGAAGCACAGCTGGAATCAAGATTGACAGGAGAAATATCAATAACCTCAGATATGCAGATGACACCACCTTTATGGCAGAAAGCGAAGAACTAAAGAGCCTCTTGATGACAATGAAAGAGGAGAGTGGAAAAGTTGGCTTTAAGCTCAATATTCAGAAAACTAAGATCATGACATCTGGTCCCATCACTTCGTGGCAAATAGATGGAGAAACAGTGGAAACAGTGGCTGACTTTATTTTGGGGGACTCCAAAATCACTGCAGATGGTGATTGCAATCATGAAATAAAAAACGCTTACTCCTTGGAAGAATAGTTATGAACAATCTAGACAGCATATTAAAAAGCAGAGACATTACCGTGCCAACAAAGGTCCATCTAGTCAAGACTATGGTTTTTCCAGCAGTCATGTATGGATGTGAGAGTTGGACTATAAAGAAAGCTGAGCACTGAAGAATTGATTCTTTTGAACTGTGGTGTTGGAGAAGACTCTTGAGAGTCCCTTGGACTGCAAGGAGATCCAACCAGTCCATTCTAAAGGAGATCAATCCTGAATGTCCATTGGAAGGACTGATGCTGAAGCTGAATCTCCAATACTTTGGCCACCTGATGTGAAAAGCTGACTCATGTGAAAAATCCCTGATGCTAGGAAATACTGAAGGCAGAAGGAGAAGGGGATGACAGAGGATGAGATGGTTGGATGGCATCACCAACTCAATGGACATGGGTTTGGATAAACTCCAGGAGTTGGTGATGGACAAGGAGGCCTGGCTTGCTGCAGTCCACAGGGTCGCAAAGAGTTGGACATGACTGAGTGATTGAACTGAACTGATATAGAACGCTAACATACACTTCTACTTCCTGCCTATTATTTTCACAGCAATTGATCCCCACTGTGGCTGTGGCAGCTGGCTTCTCACAGGGATAAACTGACAGCACCTCCCCTTAGCTGTCCTGTTTATTTTGGACTGTGGGCCCCGAGCCTTCCGACACTACAGGTATAAGACTCCCGTGGGAACTTGCTCACCATCACATAGGTCCAATGCTGTGTTGCCCAGTCACTCAGTCTCGTCCAGCTCTTTGCAACCCTATGAAGTGCAGCATGCTAGGCTTCCCTGTCCTTCACCATTTTCTGGGGTTTGCTCAAAGTCATGTCCATTGAGTTAGTGATGCCATCCAACCATTTCACCCTCTGTCATCCCCTTCTCCTCCTGCCTTCAATACTTCCCAGCATCAGGGTCTTTTCCAAAGAGTCGGCTCTTCACATTAGGTGGCCAAGGTATTGGAGTTTCAGCTTCAGCATCAGTTCTTCCAATGAATATTCAGGGCTGATTTCCTTTAGAATGGACTGGATGAATCTCCTTGCAGTCCAAGGGACTCTCAAGAGTCTTTTCCAACACCACAGTTCAAAAGCATCAATTCTTTGGCATTCAGCCTTCTTTGTGGTCCAACTCTCACAACCATACATGGAAAAACCATAGCTTTGACTAGACGGACCTTTGTTGGCAAAGTAATGCCTCTGTTTTTTAATATGCTCTCTAGGTTTGTCATAACTTTTCTTCCAAGGAGCAATTGTCTTTTAATTTCACGGCTGCAGTCACCATCCACAGGGATTTTGGAGCCCAAGAAAATAAAGTCTACAATGCTGTGTAGGAGAGGAAAAATAATTTTCCCAGTAGTCTTCTAACTTCTGTGGCTGAGGTCTCACCCTACCCTCCACCGCCCACAATAAAAGACAGATTAACAGGAAAAAAGAAAAATAATGTGGATTATGGATACCCTACAAAGATATGAGACTCCAAATGAGTGAGGTTTATATGAGTTAAGGAGAAGGATAGGATCTAGGGGTTCAAGTGGGGAAGACAATTCATGCAAAGGTGAAGAGGCCAAGTTTGATAACCAAAGTTGCCCTGCCAAGCAGGTAAGTCTCTCAGGGAAAAAAGTGATCTCTGGTAATATATCCCTTCCTGGTATAGGTCCTCATTCTAATGTAAATTTCCCCTATAGAAGGGGTATTATTACTCTTGTTTACAGAGCTTTTCTTGGGTCTGCAATTCCTCAAATTAATCAGCTCAAAGTTTCCTTATGCCAAAGAGGCCTATTTTGGGAATGGTCAGTTCTGCTATTTTCATCTAGAAGGAAAGGGAGTCAGTCCCTAAGGGGCAACTCTAAGCCCGTGTAGGACAGGAGCCTGTCGAAGCATCTTCTTCCCTCCACTGTTGCACGGAGGACGGTTCTGCCAGTCTACGCTGACTCTCGGAGGCCCCAGGCCATCAAGCGCCAGGTGCTCACAGTGGTCACCAAGTCAGTCAGGCATCCTCCTTGGCTTTCCCTCCCACGCGTTAACCTCTTCTTAGAGAGAAATTATTTTCCACTGCCTGCACTGATGTTCTTGTCTCAGGCTCTGTTTTTGGTTGGGGAGTGGGAATGCAAGCTAAGGTACTTTGTCTTCTCTTGGCACGGTGTTACCAGGTCAAGGACTGGCTAAATATTGATGGTTCTGCTTCTCATAGATTGAAGAAGCAAATGTCTAGAATATCCCAGTAAACATATACTTTTCTTTGGCTTTTTATTACACACATCTCTTGCCTTTTTTTCCACAGCTTTTTTTACCTCACAGGCACAAAACCTACTCAGCCCAACACTCTCTTTGCTACAACAGCACATAACACTGTTACAACTCAGATACACTGTCTTCCAGGATCAAATGTTTTGGCCTAACTTGAAATGTTAGCAGTCCATCTGCCTATCATGCACAGCAACTGAGAACCCTTAACAAATATATTTAAGTTAATTTCATAGTGTGGGTTTGGCTCCCAGTTAACTCTTTTGTTATTTTTACAGAAATATGAGTAAAAGAACATCTCTGATTACTGCTAGAATCATATCTGGACAACTGCATGTAAACTCTAAGATACCTAGTTCACATCAGATAGTTTCCAAAAACGTCACTGGTTCCAGTAGAGTTTGTATAATGCCTGAAAACCCTCTGCAGAAGTAAGATCCAATCCCAGATCCTAACCCCATGGTCTGTGCCCCAGAATCCAGACAATATTTTTTTCAAAAGTTCTCTGTGTCTCTGTGTGTAAGAGAGAGCATTTTACAACTGACCTTTCAAGAAATGCCACAGATCTATTTTTTTAAGAAAAATGCAATGCCTCCCTTAGCATTTCCTAATTTAGAAAGAAAATTAGTTTTCATTTAAAATCATTGGCAAAATTTCCAAGAACAATAAAAGACTCCTAAATAAAATGTATTTATTCTTGGATTACACAGCCTCCTTCCTGATCTCATGCTGAGATAAAACTTTTAATTCTCTCTCTCAACCCTGCTTAGTTTTTATCCCCTAAAGCAAGTTGACTGGCTCTCAGCTCTACTCAGTTTTTTATCCCAAGACTAATGAGAAATGAAAGCAGAAGGGAGAATTGGAGAGATTTTCCAAACTAGTCTAAAGAGACTATTGAAATTTCCTTTGGTTCTCTCAGGGCAACTTGGGGGCTTCTAAAGAATTTAAGTATAAATAAGCAATTTTCACATAGCAACAACTTTGCTGTGGAAACTAAATGAATCACACAACAGCTTGTGGTCTTGTATAAATTTGTTCTTTTCTTATCTTTCTTTGTCCTTTGTCTAAAACAGCAAATTCGTTCTTAAAGGGCCAGATACTAAATAGGGCTTGGGAGCCATACAGTCTTTGTCACAGCTGCTCAACTCTGTCTTGTAGATTGAAAATAGCTAGAAACAATACGCAAACAAATGAATGCAGTTGTGTTCTAATAAAACTTTATTTATAAAAAGAGGCCAGCCTTCCAACTGCATTTTCCCAAAACATGGTCTAGAACAAGAAAGTTATTCTATAGGGTGAAGTTACATTGTTTTGTTTCTATGCCTTCCTTTCATCCCCAGTGATCCAACCACTTATATTTCAGTTTATTAAAATATATTGAAAGAGGAGAGAGATCTTTGTGGTAGATGTGTAAATAAGCATATAACTTTGAAAATTTTCCAGAACATGAAATACAACTGAAAATAATAAGGAGCTGTTTACACTGATGGATCATCCAAATTCAGCTTCACAGTGTGTCTGCTGTACTTTGGAAGTTCAAGAAAAATGTTGCTCCTCGTAATGGACAGTGGTGTCAAACACAGAAATAAATAAAAATGCAAATAGAGCCCTGGCTCATGTGGACAATGGCTAAATAAAAGTATTTCTAAAATAAGTATCTCCTTGACCGAAATAGATATGTTCCACTCTTACAGTAATCGGTATGCTGTAATCCATTCCATAATACATAGCACAGCCTGGTATGTCCGACGTGACATCGATAGGCTGAGGTAACACTCAATATTTCTTCCCTCTCTGCCTTATTTAAGGTTTTGTAAAAGATCTTTACAGTGATGTGAATCTCTGAAATCATAAGTAGAAAGTGTTATACAAATTTTTTTCAGGAACGTTACACAAAATTTTCTCAGGAGAATATTCATAAGGTGGCTCAGTGGTAAAGAATCTGCCTGCTGCTGCAAGAGATGTGGGTTTGATCTCTGGGTCGGGAAGATCCCCTGGAGGAGGAAATGGCAGCTCACTCCAGTATTCTTGCCTGGGAAATCCCATGGACAGAGGAGCCTGTTGGGCTATAGTTCATGGGGTCACAAGAGTCAGACACAACTTAGTAACTAAACAACAACACAACAGTCAACAGCTTTTCAAGAGACTCTCCATGATTCCAAAGTACAAAAAAATCACATCATTAATGAACAAGTGAGAAAAAAGTAAACTGTTAACTAAACCCGAATATTAGTCCACTTATAGGGTACGGCTGGAAAGGTAGCAGAAAAACCCAAGTAAAAATGTTCTCACGATTGAACCTCAAATGTCACTATGACTTGATAAATGTGTGTTCATTATTACACTTTATTTCAGTTCCATCTTTAAAATGTCTTTTATTTTAAAACATTCTTTAAATATGGAATGTGCTTTTAGCAAATAAAAATATTTGCTAAATCATTCAGTTAAATTTGAATTTTATATGGGGCATATTTATACTAAAAGGTTAATCACTGTTTATCTTAAATTCAAATTTAACTGGGTATTTTATATTTTATCTGGTGAAACTAGCTGGAAACAATATTACTCACAGCATTGCAATGAAAAGGAGATAAACTAGCTTCAAATTCATGACATTTTTTGAACATATCATAAAACTGAAGTTGCAGGACAAATAACTTGTTCAAAATTTCCAGAGAAACGGGTACCTACTGGGAGAGAGGAGACATAAGCATTCACTAACCCAGTTTAAAAGCAACCACACACCAGTAAAGCTTCAGCTAAAAGAACTGATGAACTGTTGAAACTAGTATAGGACTGGGCAGACAGCATGAAACAATTAGGAGCCATAGAAATTGGAAGAGTTTATATGCGCAGTTCTTTTTTCCCTCTATAAACCCCACTGGATGCTCCCACACAAAAAGAAAGTGCGTTAAAAAATATCAATTTTAATGCAAACCTTGGAGAGGAGAAAACCAGCCATATGGGAGAAGCAGGTCTATTTCTCCAATCTCCCTTCAGAACAAAAGCCTTAATCTTTGGGGAAGGCGGCAATAACAATGATGCTGTCCTTAGGACACAGATGAGAACTTGCAGTGGGAGGAGGGAAACAGAAGACAAAGGTTAGTCCTATGTTATGGGCAGGAATATACACTGGACCCCAAATTACAACCAGGACAGGGGTAGGAAAATTGAGAAGGATGTATTTCTAAGATCCTCCTAAGACTGGGGTTTAGTCATAGCAACTAAGAATGTTCCATTCCACTGTCCTCCACCACCAAGGAAAAAGTTCAAATAACAAGTAACAAGAAGACTGTGGTGAAATGGACATCAGAGGGGCGAGAATATACAAAGAAACCCTCCTGAGGCAAAGTAGAAAGGGATGACGGAGTGCAGGGCCAAACTGACACTGTAACTCTCGGATTAAACACAAGGCATCCACATCTGCAGCCTGTGGGGCATGGAAGGTAACCATAGCAACAGCAAACTTCAAACCCAGCCTCACAGAACAGAACCCAAGAGAAGACATTCAGCTTTCAAAAAAATACTATGAAGCATACAAAAAGGAAAGAAAGATGACACAAAGCAAAGCAAACATTGGAACCAGATTTGGGTATGACGCATATGTGGAAACCATCTGATAGGTAATTTTAAAATAATGGTGATTGATATGTTAAAAGCTCTAAAGGAAAAAGTAGGCAACATGTAAGATCAGATGAGTAATTCCATCAGGAGAGAGAAACAATCAAATGAAACTGCTGAAGAGGAAAAGCACAAAAGCAAAATTAAAGAATGACTTTGACAGGTGCATCAGTACACTTAACTCTACCAATGAAACCATCAATTAACTTGAAGAGAAGACAATAGAAACCACCCCAAATAAAACCCAAAAACAGTGAAAAATAAGCTAAAATAATTAAGAGCTGTGGGACAACATCACACATTTATAACACTCACATAATTAGAAGCTCAAAAAGAGAAGACAGTGAAAACAAGGCAGAAAAAATATTTGAAGAAAAAAATGGCCAAGAATTTTCCAATATTAATTACAGATGCCAAACAGCCAACCAAGCAGGAAAAATACCAATACGCACACAGACACACCCACATCTTCAAATGTCATATTCAAATTGTTGAAAACAAAAGGCAAATGTGAAATTTTTAAAGCAACGAGAATAAAAAGAAACATCACACACAGAGGAAGAAAGAGAACTGTAATAACAGATTTCTTATCAGAAAACAGTAAATTGGAAGACAGTGACAGACATCTTTAAAGCGATGATATTGGGGCTGGGAGGAAATCATCACACTAAAAATCTATAGTCTGAAAATAACTTTCAAAACTAAAGGAAAAAGACTCTCCTCAAACAAATAAAAACTGATGAAATTCATTGCCAACAAATCTATTCTAAAAGAAATGCTAAAGCAAGTTCTTCAGGCAGAATGAATATGAAGTCAGACTAAAACCTAAATGTGCAAAAAGAAATAAAGAACACCAAAGACTGGGAGAGAATATATGCAGATGATATATAGATAATTATGCCTAGAATAAACAACTCTCAAACCCACCCCCCAAAAGAGAAAACACACAAGCGCAATATTTTTAAATGGATATGTTTCTGAGCATTCCAGTCCCCTATAATGAAAAGGACATTTTTTTTTGGGTGTTAGTTCTAAAAGGTCTTGTAGGTCTTCATAAAACCGTTCAACTTCAGCTTCTTCAGTATTACTGGTTGGGGCATAGACTTGGATAACCGTGATATTGAATGGTTTGCCTTGGAAACGAACAGAGATCATTCTGTCGTTTTTGAGATTGCATCCAAGTACTGCATTTCGGACTCTTTTGTTGATCATGATGGCTACCCATTTCTTCTGAGGGATTCCTGCCTGCAGTAGTAGATATAATGGTCATCTGAGTTAAATTCACCCATTCCAGTCCATTTTAGTTGGCTGATTCCTACAATGTCGACGTTCACCCTTGCCATCTCTTGTTTGACCACTTCCAATTTGCCTTGATTCATGGACCTGACATTTCAAGTTCCTATGCAATATTGTTCTTTACAGCATCGGATTTTGCTTCTATCACCAGTCACATGCACAACTGGGCATTGTTTTTGCTTTGGCTCCATCCCCTCATTCTTTCTGGAGTTATTTCTCCACTGATCTCCAGTAGCATATTGGGCACCCAATGACCTGGGGAGATTCTCTTTTAATATCCTATCATTTTGCCTTTTCATACTGTTCATGGGGTTCTCAAGGCAAGAATACTGAAGTGGCTTGCCATTCCCTTCTCCAGTGGACCACATTCTGTCAGACCTCTCTACCATGACCCGCCCACCTTGGGTTGCCCTGCAGGCATGGCTTGGTTTCATTGAGTTAGACAAGGCTGTGGTCCTAGTGTGATTAGACTGACTAGTTTTCTGTGAGTATGGTTTCAGTGTGTCTGCCCTCTGATGCCCTCTTGCAACATCTACCATCTTACTTGGGTTTCTTTTACCTTGGGCGCCGGTTGTCTCTTCACGGCTGCTCCAGCAAAGCACAGCCGCTGCTCCTTACCTTGGACGAGGGGTATCTCCTTACCCCCGCAGTTCCTGACCTTCAACGTGGGACAGCTCCTTTAGGCCCTCATACCTGGAGTAACAGGCAAATTTGGCCTTGGAATGCGGAATGAAGCAGGGCAAAGACTAATAGAGTTTTGCCAAGAAAATGCACTGGTCAGAGCAAACACCCTCTTCCAGCAACACAAGAGAAGACTCTACACATGGACATCACCAGATAGTCAACACCAAAATCAGATTGATTATATTCTTTGCAGTCAAAGATGGAGAAGCTCTACACAGTCAACAAAAACAAGACCAGGAGCTGACTGGGGCTCAGATCATGAACTTCTTATTTCCAAATTCAGACTTAAATTGAAGAAACTAGGGAAAACCGCTAGACCATTCAGGTATGACCTAAATCAAATCCCTTATGATTATACAGTGGAAGTGAGAAATAGATTTAAGGGCCTAGATCTGATAGACAGAGTTCCTGATGAACTATGGAATGAGGTTCGTGACATTGTACAGGAGACAGGGATCAAGACCATCCCCATGGAAAAGAAATGCAAAAAAGCAAAATGGCTGTCTGGAGAAGCCTTACAAATAGCACTGAAAAGAAGAGAGGCGAAAAGCAAAGGAGAAAAGAAAAGATATAAGCATCTGAATGCAGAGTTCCAAAGAATAGCAAGAAGAGATAAGAAAGCCTTCTTCAGCAATCAATGCAAAGAGATAGAGGAAAACAACAGAATGGGAAAGACTAGAGATCTCTTCAAGAGAATTGGAGATACCAAGGGAACATTTCATGCAAAGATGGGCTCGATAAAGGATAGAAATGGTATGGACCTAACAGAAGCAGAAGATATTAAGAAGAGGTGGCAAGAATACACAGAAGAACTGTACAGAAAAGATCTTCACGACCCAGATAATCATGAGGATGTGATCACTAATCTAGAGCCAGACATCTTGGAATGTGAAGTCAAGTGGGCCTTAGAAAGCATCACTAAGAACAAAGCTAGTGGAGGTGATGGAATTCCCGTTGAGCTGTTTCAAATCCTGGAAGATGATGCTGTGAAAGTGCTGCACTCAATATGCCAGCAAATTTGGAAAACTCAGCAGTGGCCACAGGACTGGAAAAGGTCAGTTTTCATTCCAATTCCAAAGAAAGGCAATGCCAAAGAATGCTCAAACTACCGCACAATTGCACTCATCTCACACGCTAGTAAAGTAATGCTCAAAATTCTCCAAGCCAGGCTTCAGCAATATGTGAACCGTGAACTCCCTGATGTTCAAGCTGGTTTTAGAACAGGCAGAGGAACCAGAGATCAAATTGCCAACATCCGCTGGATCATGGAAAAAGCAAGAGAGTTCCAGAAAAACATCTATTTCTGCTTTATTGACTATGCCAAAGCCTTTGACTGTGTGGATCACAATAAACTGTGGAAAATTCTGAAAGAGATGGGAATACCAGACCACCTAACCTGCCTCTTGAGAAATCTGTATGCAGGTCAGGAAGCAACAGTTAGAACTGGACATGGAACAACAGACTGGTTCCAAATAGGAAAAGGAGTACGTCAAGGCTGTATATTGTCTCCCTGCTTATTTAACTTATATGCAGAGTACATCATGAGAAACGCTGGACTGGAAGAAACACAAGCTGGAATCAAGATTGCCGGGAGAAATATCAATAACCTCAGATATGCTGATGACACCACCCTTATGGCAGAAAGTGAGGAGGAGCTAAAAAGCCTCTTGATGAAAGTGAAGGAGGAGAGCGAAAAAGTTGGCTTAAAGCTCAACATTCAGAAAACGAAGATCATGGCATCCGGTCCCATCACTTCATGGGAAATAGATGGGGAAACATTGGAAACAGTGTCAGACTTTATTTTTTTGGGCTCCAAAATCACTGCAGATGGTGACTGCAGCCATGAAATTAGAAGATGCTTACTCCTTGGAAGAAAAGTTATGACCAACCTGGATAGTATATTCAAAAGCAGAGACATTACTTTGCCGACTAAGGTCCGCCTAGTCAAGGCTAGGGTTTTTCCTGTGGTCATGTATGGATGTGAAAGTTGGACTGTGAAGAAAGCTGAGTGCTGAAGAATTGATGCTTTTGAACTGTGGTGTTGGAGAAGACTCCTGAGAGTCCCTTGGACTGCAAGGAGATCAACCCTGGGATTTCTTTGGAAGGAATGATGCTAAAGCTGAAACTCCAGTACTTTGGCCACCTCATGCGAAGAGTTGACTCATTGGAAAAGACTGTGATGCTGGGAGGGATTGGGGGCGGGAGGAGAAGGGGACGACCAAGGATGAGATGGCTGGATGGCATCACGGACTCGATGGACGTGAGTCTGAGTGAACTCTGGGAGATGGTGATGGACAGGGAGGCCTGGCGTGCTGCGATTCATGGGGTCGCAAAGAGTCGGACACGACTGAGCGACTGAACTGAACTGAACTGATGTTTCTGAGCAGATGCTCAAAGAAGACGTATGGGTGGAAAAAAGTTGTTCAGCATCCATTGCCTATCGTTTGTTGTTGTTGTTCAGTAGCTAAGTCATGTCCGTGTCTTTGCAACCTCATGGACTATCTTGCTAGGCTCCTCTGTCCTCTACTATCTCCTGGAGTTTGCTCAGATTAATGTCCATTGAGCTGGTGATGCATTGATGTCCATTGAGCTGGTGATGCTATCTAAACATCTTATCCTCTGACGCCTCTTTCTCCTTTTGCCTTCAATCTTTCTCAGCATCAGGGTCTTCTCCAATGAGTCAACTCTTCACATCAGATGGCCAAAGTATTCCTTTAGCAGTCCATTTAATGAATATTCAGGGTTGATCTCCTTTAGGGTTGACTGGTTTGACCTCCTTTCGGTCTAACAGATTCTCAAGAGTCTTCTCCAGCACCACAATATGAAAGCATCAATTTTTTGGTGTTCAGCCTTCTTTATGGTCCAGCTCTCACATCCATACATGACTACTACAAAAATTTGTTGTTCAGTAGCTAAGTCATGTCCGTGTCTTTGCAACCTCATGGACTATCTTGCTAGGCTCCTCTGTCCTCTACTATCTCCTGGAGTTTGCTCAGATTAATGTCCATTGAGCTGGTGATGCATTGATGTCCATTGAGCTGGTGATGCTATCTAAACATCTTATCCTCTGACGCCTCTTTCTCCTTTTGCCTTCAATCTTTCTCAGCATCAGGGTCTTCTCCAATGAGTCAACTCTTCACATCAGATGGCCAAAGTATTCCTTTAGCAGTCCATTTAATGAATATTCAGGGTTGATCTCCTTTAGGGTTGACTGGTTTGACCTCCTTTCGGTCTAACAGATTCTCAAGAGTCTTCTCCAGCACCACAATATGAAAGCATCAATTTTTTGGTGTTCAGCCTTCTTTATGGTCCAGCTCTCACATCCATACATGACTACTACAAAAACCATAACTTTAATTATATGGACCTTTGTCAGCAAAGCGATGTCTCTGCTTTGTAACACACTGTCTAAGTTTGGTAGTTATTAAAGAAGTATAAATTCAGGCACAATAAGGTAGTGATACAGAGAAGGCAATGGCACCCCACTCCAGTACTCTTGCCTGGAAAATCCCATGGATGGAGGAGCCTGGCAGGTTGCACACCATGGGGTCGCTAAGAGTCGGAAATGACTGAGCGACTTCACTTTCACGCACTGGAGAAGGAAATGGCAACCCACTCCAGTGTTCTTGCCTGGAGAATCCCAGGGACGGGGCAGCCTGGTGGGCTGCCATCTATGCGGTCGCAGAGAGTTGGACACGACTGAAGCGACTTAGCAGCAGCAAGGTAGTGATATACAGAATGGTTAACATTAGGGAAAGCTGAGTTAAGAGCAGAGACTCTGGATATCTTTGTAAATTTTCTGTAAGAACAATATAATTTCAACATAAAAAAGGCAAGATACATTTTCCACTGTTGAGACTTTAGTAACGGAAACACAGTTACTAGCAGGGAGGACACCAGAAGAAAGAGGACATCTTTAGGAGGGCTAAAGGCACACTTTGGCTAAGAAAGTCCCTTGTTAAGTTCTTCTTAAAAGGAAACCAAATATATTACCTCAAAATATCCCTCTTTGACATAAAGATAATTTTGAACTGACAGTAATTAAGAAGTAGCAAAGGCAGAGAAAACCTCTCTCCCTTTTTTGCTAAAAGGCAGGATATAAATTCTCCTTTCAGACTCTTATCAGAGTTGACACCAGAGAAATCTACAAACTTTAACTCATTAGTTTCCACCCATATCTTTACCTTCCCGGCTTGCTGCCCTTGGAAGCCAAAAGCTGCCTTCCTAGGCCTGTCATTTCTCTGCAAGTTTAATGTTTTTGGTTGAAGATGCTCTATAAGCTGGGACTCCATGCTGCGATTTTGAGTTACTTTTGGTTTAAGTTTCTCCCATTATGTGTCCTGCAGCATTAATAAACTGTTTTTCTCTTGTCAATCTTTTTGTTAAAAGAGTCCCAGCTGAAAACCTAAGATGGTCAGAGGTGAAGTTTTGCCTCCCCTTCACCAACAGGGTCTCAAAAATATCCTAGTGACTCAGATAGTACAAGTATTAACATATTCTGGTGTAAGCCTGCGAGCTTTGGCAATCACATCTTACACCCCGTATCTGATCAAGTCTCCGGTGATGAGTTTTCCTTAGTTGTTCCTGTAGTATCTGCCATATGTATCAGGTATTGTAGTATTGACAGACTAGAGGAAAAGACAAGGAGTTTCTCAGAAAGTGAACTGCCTGGTAAATGTAAGTGATCTTACTGTTACTCAGTGCCGGTTTATTATAGTGTCCAATAATGAAACACATTTAAGTTGAAAAGTGGTCTATTTCGATGGTGATTGAGCTTGTCTTAATGACTACTTCCACTTGCAGTTATGGACAATTTTCCTTTTCATTTAAGACAATTCTAAGACCCCACCAAGGCAGAAGCTGATTTGGAGCTTCATGCCAATCTGGCTTCACTGATTGGGCCTTGGTAAGCTCACCTCTTAAACATTATTATTCTTCAGTCTTAAGAGTCTTTTTAATAAAAACTTAAAATATTAAAGAATAGTTTTGGATCCAAGACTTTTAGTGTTCAAAATCCTTTTCAGGTGTGCTCACACGTAACCATATAACATCTGGTAAATTTCTCAGAAAGCGTTGGTCTACATAGCCTTTGACTGTAGTTCATGATTCTATCAATTAAATTTAAAATAACCAAAAATATGACTTAATTTCCTCCACTCATCTCCACATACAACCACCTTTTAGGAAGCCAAGCACAACCTTCTTTTTGGCCAATGAACCATATACCAAAAACCACATTTCTGCAAATGTATCAAATAGACCTCTGTGAAGAAGTTCTAGCAAGTGTTCCAAATAATACTCCTCTACATGGCATAAATATGTAGAAAATCACTCTTAGCTTTGTTGAACTAGTTAGACTTTGTTGCGGGGCAGGGGCAAAAACTGACTTTCTTTTACTCTTCTTTATAAATTACTTACTCTGGCTCAAAAATTGAAAATTATACGCTGAGAACAATGCTGCTCCTTTCATCGCCCGTCGTTCTCTGCACTCAGTGAACAGAGAAACCGTCGCAGCCCTGGGTTCTCCAGAGGCTCCTTGTCCTTCTTACCCTAGTCAGCTCCACCTGTGTGTTGGTCTGGGCTCTCTCTACCAGCTTTGCTGTTCCAAAGAAGGCAAAGAGCCTCCCTCCAGCAAGAGTCATCCTCTGTCTGAGTGTAGGCTCCTGGGCTCAGGCCCCGCCTCAAGGCTGGAAGAATGTCTTGCACGTCAAGTTAGTGCCCTCCTGACCCCCAAGTTATCTCTTGATTTCCTTTCCCGTAGGAATCGCAGGGGATGTCATTTGTGTGTGAACTAGACACTATCGGGGGGATGGAGGAGAAGCAGCTGTCGACCAGGGGCAGGGCCATTACTTAGCTTACTGCGTGGCATCTATCAGTTTATTTTCCTCTTTCTTCCTTTTGCTATAAGAATCTTGAGGGCAGGGACTATGCCTTGGTATTGTATCTGACAAAGAATAAATGTTCAGTACATTTAAAAACTACTTAACAACAGTTTTGTTTAATCTGTGCAATAAATAGAAATAAATACCCAACTGAAAAAAAAAAAAAGAAAAACTAATTGGGGATTTTTATCTCTACCAGGGATAGTGACTGTTTTTGTTTAGATATATGAGACATATTATCTATAAATAAGAATCTAATACTCAGCAATGGGGGAAAAAAGGCAAGAAATCTAAGACTGTAGAAGTTCTAAATGCTTCTCATGTGTTACATAACCCTTTTTTAAAGCCTAAACTTGGGTCACAATGAGCTTGTTTTTAGCCTTGAAATGATGCTGAATTAAATCTTTAAAAAGTAATTAACTACTTAAACTTGGACATCCTGGTTTTGCAAATGGGAAATGAACTCACAAGTGGAGGTGAACCATAATTTGATTTTCTGTTGGGGCGTCAGAGAAATAGAACCTGCCTGCTGAAGCTCTCCATCCATAATTGCATATCATTGGCTTTATCTGGAAAGCTACTATCCAACTACCAAAAGCCTAGTCAACAAGTTAATATCTTTGGCTGCATGCAGTTCCTTAAACTGCCTATCATCCTGGAGCGTACATTTTCACTTGGCTTCCTTAACAGACAGAGAAGAAAGAATAATACCAAGAACTCCACAGCTGCTTCTGCATAAGGCAAGGGTTTACCATCCATACTGTAGTATTTGGCCATCAAATCACTTTTTACACTCCACAGTGCATGTCTGCACAGCAAGGAAGGAAAGGGAGTTGGAACCACACAGGGCCACATGAGAAACGGAATTGCTTCTCTTGGCATGAAGTGCTAAGCAATCTATAAAACTATTCCCTGGGATACACCCGTCTTTCTTTATTGACTTCAAATGATCTTAAGGCTGGAACAGCCAAAGTCAAGGTGGATGTTCTCCCCATCTTGACACTCATGGTCCAGTCCAAGAGTTGCCAACAGGCCTTTGAGGGAACTGCTAAGGCACCCTGATTTCCCTTCCCCTTAAGAGACACTGGGAGGACCATATATTATAGTGATTAATAGATCTGAGGTCAGCAGTCTTCAATTTAAACAGCTCTGCTACTGTCTAACCTGTACTGAATCTTCTCTGAGTCTCAGGTCCTTTATCTGTAAAATGAAGATATCAACACTTACCTCGTAGGTTTTCTCAGGGAGAGAGCGGACGATGAAATGAGAATAAAAGAACTAAAAAACAAAGCCAGCACATAGTAAGCACTATTGAATAGTTACTATGAGTACAATTTTCTCTTCTTTCTCTCTTAATGTTTCTCCCTGTTCCTTTCCCTCTCTCCTGCCTCTCCCTTTATGCATCTATGCTGTCTCAGGCATGCAGAGACATCTAAGAAGACCCACAGTCCCTACACAGGCGGCACCTCTGCTTAGAGACCCCACTGGCTTTCATTCAAGACTTTATCATAGGATGGCTTTCGCCAGCTCTGAAACACCACTCAAGTGCGTTTGCTTGTTTAAAGTATCCTTCTTCCAAGTGTTAATTGAAGTTTGCTTTCCACCTGTTATGTTTTCTTAAACAATTTACTTACTTCAGTGAAGTGCACTGTGCCACCTCTAAGTCCAAATGATGGGATGCTAAAATTAGAAAGCTTTAATTTTTGGTTGATAGTGAATATTTTCCTAAGGGTGAGAACTCCTGGGATTTACTCTCTCAACTTTCATATGTAATACATAGCAGTGTCAACTGTTTTTACCATTCTGTATACTACAAACCTGGTACTTATAACTGGAATTCTGTATCTTTTGACTGCCTTCACCCACTCTCCCTTCCCCTTTCTGCTGCCTTTTGTAGCCACAAAACTAATCACTTTTTCTTTGAGCTTGTTGGTTGGTTGGTTGGTTTTCGAAGTATAATTGATCTACAACCCTGTATTAGTTCCTATTATACAGCATAGTGATTTCTATACTTTTCAAAATGATGACCACAATAAGTCTATTAGCTGGCACCATACCAAGTTATTACATTAGTATAAGTTATATTCTCCACACTATACATTTCATGCACATGATTCATCTGTTTCATACTTATACAAAACAGAAGTTTGTATTTGTTAATCTCCCTCACTATTTCCTCTCCTCTCCCCACCACCTCCCCTTTGGCAATCCTTGCCACTGCAATTTTAAATAAACTGTCAGTGTTCCTAAGGAAGTTTCCTAAATTAACTAAAAGAAAAATCACTATGATTGGAAAGGAAGAATAGAAAAATTAAAAAAAACTTATAATGGAGACTTATATTGCTCTTAAATTAATTTATTAATTATTGGAGTCAATGCTTCTTATAATGCCTTGCATTTTTCTTTAATTTTTTTGAAGTCTGTAATTTGTGGGATCAAAAGTTTTCTACTTATAAAAGTAGCAGTTTCTTTTTAACGCCTACAATCATAGCCAATAAACTGAGCACTGACTGGAACAGAAATGGAGACTTCAAACTTACAGCCTAGAGATGCCCAAGAGCATACTTCTTCAGTTCTCAGGGTTTTTTCCTCAAAACTTGAATCATTATCAAACATCAGCAATTTTGCACATAAAGCCTAGATTTCTATTCTCTTATTTAAAAGCCAGACTATGACAATTCTAGAGCAACATTATCCTGTGGTGACAGTCCACTTTAGCAGAGTAATGGCTGTGTCCATTAAAAACAAAACACAAAAGGCCAGCACTGCTGCTGAGCTGGGTGTGGGAGGCATAAAACGAAGGGAAACACTAGAGGGGCAGTCAGGCCTGTGTGGTGTCACTGACCTGGGCAGTGGACTTGAGGGTGAAGGAGCTTCCAAGAAGAGGGAATAAAAACAACAAACCACTCATCACATGAAAAAAAGAGAAAGATTTTCTATTTCTTTCATGCTGTAATTATATGAGATGATGGGTAATCACTAAATGTATTGTGCTAATCATTTCATGATGTGTAAATGTTAAATCGTGATGCTATATACTTTGTGAACCTTTTAGAAACCTGTACAAGGCTGTATGTCAATCATATCTCAATAAAATGAAGAAAAAAACAGCAATCTAAAGAACGTCTCAAACAAACTTATGAAATGTTCTCATATATGGAAAAGATAAGAAAAGGTAAGAAAGACAAATGAAGGGCATTTATGATAGTGTAAAGGTTTTTTCTTTTCAAGGCAAATTGCAATCAAGTCAGATCTCTCACCTACAAATGAGACTAAAAGTAGATTGGAGGGAAATAAAGAAACTGATAATGTGTTTAGAGCCCCTGAACAGCACTTGATCAACAGTAAGTACTCAATAATTGTTGGCAATCATCAGCATCTAACAAGAAAACAAGGAAAAATAAACAAACTGGATATTCTACCATGCAGCTGGACATAAGTATATATAAGGGTGACCTATGTGTTTGGAAATGTTGCCACTTTGTATTTAGAAGGCTTACACATTCCTAGCTTAATAGTGCAATCTCCTATGAGTGTTTGGCAACCCAAACAGTATGTTTTGGTTATTTACATATAATTTATGCTATTGACCTTGCAATCTTTTTCCAGTCTACTAATTCTCCCCACTTATCATCCAAAAAAAAAAAATCACAAAGACCTAATAATCTAATGAGAAACTTTTTTTCATGTGACATAAAGTATCCATTGTAACTCTGCTGTTCTGGTGGTTCCCTTCAGTAAATAGTACTTATTAAATGTGGAAACCATATTTACATCCCTTGGTAAACAATGGATTACTCTGAGAACCTGATTTAGTAAATACTGTGGTCTGTGGGATTTCAGTACAAAATTACGACAGCAAATGTAGAAGGAAATCTCTATAGCTTTTATCTACATTTCAAAAAGAAGAGAGATTTAAAAGTCCTTTCACAGTATACTTGATCAAGTTTCAGAAAATGGAAAAACATTTGTAAATGATATTTAAGGAAAGTAAAACTACTTGCAAGATTTATTGTTTTAAAAACAGATTTAAACTAAGTAAAAGGAAAATTGAATCAGAGATTCCAGGCAGGCATCTGACCACACACTTAACTTCATATTAATGATTAAAAATAATAAAATTATGTATGCAATAGTAATAACACTTATTTTTGAAGCAAAACTCAATTCAAATGCATCAATTAATATACAGTAAAATAGAACTGTATACTGATTCAAATATAAACATTTATAGTCTTCTAACATCAATCTCTTTCCTAAAACATTGAGATGAAATTTGGAAGATGTTCACTTTCAAACAGCTTAAGATTTCAGCTTGGTCTCTGTAAGAGTTACAGATTTTCAGATGGAGATAGTCTTAATTAAGCAAGCTTTAATCAAAATGAACAACCTTGAAAGAGAACTAAGTGAGGGGGGTTCATGTTTGGGAGTTCGTGTAAAAAAATAAATAAATACAAAAATAAATAAATAAAAAGAAANGATTTCAGCTTGGTCTCTGTAAGAGTTACAGATTTTCAGATGGAGATAGTCTTAATTAAGCAAGCTTTAATCAAAATGAACAACCTTGAAAGAGAACTAAGTGAGGGGGGTTCATGTTTGGGAGTTCGTGTAAAAAAATAAATAAATACAAAAATAAATAAATAAAAAGAAAAGAAAATAAATTTAACATAACTGAGTATTTTACCCTTTTTTTTTCTTCTCCAAAGTAATTACAGCAGGGAATTATGAGAAATAATGGAAATATGTCTGTGTTCAGGCATATACACTGTGGGCATTCACAAAGACAAAAACTGTATTTGTGGAGAAGACAGCTAGAATGTACATCACTCCAAAGCTTATTCATGAAAACCTCCAAGACACTTCACAGAGGTCTCTTCTCAGATAATTTCCCTGGTTATTTAAAATTGATAAGGACCTGTTCTCATCTGAATATGAATTTCCTATTTCTGTGAAAAGTTGTCGTGTTTCCTCCTTTATATTACTATAAAGAGGGAGAGGAAAAACCCTTAATCTGCTCAAAGAACACTATCAGAATATGATTACCAAATGATCCCTGAGTATTTTCCATTTCCCAACACATCATTACAGTGAGCAGCATTTTAGAGTAATTGTCAGATACATGCAAAACCTCTTAGAATATCCTTGCAGAATTAATAGCAAAACACTACCTGTGGTCAATCCACTCCACCCGTCATCTTCCAGCATAATCACAGGTAGCTGGCCCCAGAGCCACAAGAGCAGCTCCCAGACCAGCTTCCCCAGGCTTCCTGGGGAAGTTTATTCACCTGTGATCTTGGATAACATGGACTTAGGGTAAGTTCTCATCCTGGTTAATAAGGATTTCTTATGGCCACCTGATGCGAAGAGCCAACTCACTGGACTAGACCCTCATGCTGCGTCTTTTCCAATGAAAAGAAAGTTTGAGGCAAGAAAACGGGGTGATAGAGGATGAGATGGTTGGATGGCATCACCAACTCAATGAACATGAGTTTGAACAAGCTCCAGGAGACAGTGAGGGATAGTGAAGCCTGGCATGCTTCAGTCCATGGAATGGCAAAGAGATGGACAGGACTAGCCGAATGAACAACAACATATGGAGGTGAGGAGGTAAGAGGAAGGGTAGCATCTCCTGGATGTGAAGGAGAAATAAACTCCTCCATATCCTGGCCTTTTCATGGAGAGAAATTCAGCCTTTATCCTCTATCAGCCACCAGAGAAGAGGGCTACCCCTGCTCTGGAGGGTGTAGGAAAGCAGGCTATCCAAGGTCAAATGTTTCCACCTCCAGCCCTTGGGGCCAGGAGGTGTATAAAATGTACCTATACCATGGTGAGAAGGGAGGACGAAACTTTCATCACTAAGTAAGCATCCAAAAGAAGATTTCTTGCACATGTGGCAGCTAGCTTTCCCTAGGGAGAGTACCAGGCATTGTGAAGTTTCCATCAAATCCTACAAAGATATATTAGTGAAACCTAGACAAATTATTTAATCTGGTCACTGTGTCTGATGGCTCCAATATACAGCACATAGGGACAATTTTCCACCTTTGTATAACACAAAATAAGAGAAAGAGGAAAAATAGAAATTTAGTGCAAGTCCATGATATATCTTGCACATGACTTATCAGACTGATCACCTTCATTAAAGCAATATTCTGCTCACAAATGAGCATATAAAACACACTGCTCTATTTCTAACCTAATGGCCCCTGCTAACTAATTAGTGATTATCTAATAGCATGATTTCTTAGCTTAATGAGGTACAAATTCTAAAAGATGCTGTTGTTTAAGTGCTGCACTCAACACACCAGTGAATTTGGAAAACTCAGCAGTGGCCACTGCTGAGTGGAAAAGGTGAGTTTTCATTACAATCCCAAAGAAAAGCAATGCCAAAGAATGTCCACACTAGCAAACAATTGCACTCATCTCATGCTAGCAAAGTAATGCTCAAAGTTCTCCAAGTCAGGCTTCAACAGTGTGTAAACCATGAACTTCTAAATGGTCAAGCTGGATTTAGAAAAGGCAGAGGAACCAGAAATCATATTGCCAACATCCACTGGATCATCGAAAAAGCAAGAGAGTTTCAGAAAAAAACATCTATTTCTGCTTTATTGACCATGCCAAAGCCTTTGACTGTGTGGATCACAACAAACTGTGGAAAATTCTTCAAGAGAAGGGAATACAGATCACCTGACCTGTCCCCGAGAAATCTGTATGCAGGTCAAGAAGCAACAGGTAGAACTGGACATAGAACAACAGACTGGTTCCAAATAGGAAAAGGAGTATCAAGGCTGTATATTGTCACCCTGCTTATTTAACTTCTATGCAGAGTACATCATGAGAAACTCTGGGCTGGAAGAAGCACAAGCTGGAATCAAGATTGCCGGGAGAAATATCAATAACCTCAGATATGCAGATGACACCACTCTTATGGCAGAAAGCGAAAAACAGCTAAAGAGCCTCTTGATGAAAGTGAAAAAGGAGAATGAAAAAGTTGGCTTAAAGCTCAATATTCAAAAAGCTAAGATCATGGCATCTGGTCCCATCACTTCATGAGAAATAGATGGGGAAACAATAATAACAGTGACAGACTATATTTTTTGGGGCTCCAAAATCACTGCAGATGATGACTGCAGCCATGAAATTAAAAGATGCTTGCTTCTTGGAAGAAAAATTATGACAAAGCTAAACAGCATGTTAAAAAGCAGAGGCATTACTTTGCCAACAAATGTCCATCTAGTCAAAGCTATGGTTTTTCCAATAGTCATGTATGGATGTGAGAGTTGGACTTTGAAGAAAGCTGAGTGCTGAAAAATTGATGCTTTTGAACTGTGGTGTTGGAGAAGACTCTTGAGAGTTCCGTGGACTACAAGGAGATCCAACCAGTCTATCCTAAAGGAAATCAGTCCTGGGTGTTCATTGGAAGGACTGATGCTGAAGCTGAAACTCCAATACTTTGGCTATCTGTTGGGAAGAACTGACTCATTTGAAAAGACCCTAATGCTGGGAGGGATTGGGGGCAGGAGGAGAAGGGGACAACAGAGGATGAGATGATTGGATGGCATCACTGACTCGATGGACATGAGTTTGAGTAAACTCTGGGAGTTGGTGATGGACAGGGAGGCCTGGCGTGCTGCAGTCCATGGGGTCGCAAAGAGCTGGACATGACTGAGCGACTGAACTGAACAGAATAGCATGATTTCTTAGCCTAACGAGGTACTTTAACTGAGGTTCAGACCTCCTTTTATTCACTGACCTTGTATAGGGACCTTAACAAATTCAGTGGCAATTTATCCCAGGGTCCTTTCAAGTGTTCAAAATATTTATAAATCCTCTCTAAACCCTGACAACATTCTACAATGTAAACATAATCTCTTCATACTGAAAGCCTCAAAGTTATTCCACAATAATACAATACTAAGTAGAGGCATCTGACCTTCAGACAAGCCAGTTCTGCAGTCTTCAGTTAAAATATTATGTGATCCTATGAAGGGACATAGAACTCCTGTTAGAAAGATATAATTTCCCACAGCCTCAAAATCCACTCAACTGTGATGGTGATGTTCATAGTTCCTAGGGCAAATAAGGAAGAATGGGTTTCCATGAAATTTAGCTAACTCCCTTCAGTCTCTATGTTTGCCTTCTCCTTTTCAGGAAGGAGAAAAAATCCATTTTATCCCACTATAGTTAAGATATCCTTTTGTGTGAAGAATTTAAACCTATCAGAACTATTATTATCATATATTAATAGTTAAAGGAACTAAAACGTCTAAGAGGCCACAATATTTGTCCTCTTGTATTTGTTTGGGCAAGAAAGATTAGATTTTTCTATCCTTGATCCTGGGGGCTTGAACAAAGGTTAATTGGCAAATGTTATAAAGAGAGAGACTTGATCTTTAAAAACAATTCTTACAACACTACAAAAGGAGAGTGAGTTCCTTCTGGAGGTGGTGAGTCCCTCTGTGTATGTGCGTGTGTTTGGGTATAACTGAAAATATACTTGGGATTGAGAGACAGGGCCACTGTAGTAATTATCTATTCATTGATCTTTTCTTGAGAACTTGCTATGGGTCAGTTATTGCTTCAACAAGGTGAGTTGTGTGCTGACAGAGTTCCCTAGAAAAAATGCTAAGAATTTCAAGAATACTTTCTCTCTCTATCATTTCTATTGAAGTTTACCCCAAATGTCAGTAGATGACTTAACAGTTAAAAGTCTTTATTTTATCGATTTTTTAAAATCAGAGTATAGTTGATTTAAAATGTTATGTTAATGTCTGATATACAGCAAAGTGAATCAGTTATGTATACACATATATTCAACTCTTTTTAGATTCTATTCCCATACAGGTCATTACAGCATATTAAATGGAGTTCTGTGTGCTCTACAGTAGGTTCTTATTAATTATCTACTTTATGTACAATAGTGTGTATATGTCAATCCCAGTCTCCTAAATATCCCTCTCCAACCCTGTTCCCTTGGTAACCATGTTTGTTTTCTACATCTGTGACTCAATTTCTGTTTTGTAAATAAGTTCATTTGTAACATTTTTCTTTTTTTTTAGATTCCACATATAAGTGATACCATATGATACTTGCTTTGCATCTGACTTACTGTATGGAAACACAAAAAAACCCCAAATAGTCCAAGGAAATATTAAGAAAGAAAAATGGAGCTGGAGGAATCAGGTTCCCTGACTTCAGATTATAATACAAAGCTATAGTAATCAAAACAGTATGGTACTGGCACAAAAACAGAAATACAGATCAATGGAACAGGACAGAAAACTGAGAGATAAACCTATGCACCTGTTGTCACTAATCTATGACAAAGGAGACAATAACATCTGATAGAAGAAAAACAGTCTCTTCAATAAGTGGTTCTGAGAAAACTGGACAACTACATGAAAAGAATGAAATTAGGAATTCTCTAACACCATACACAAAAATAAACTCAAAATGGATTAAAGACCTAAGTGTGAGATCAGATACTATAGAACTCTTGGAGGAAAACATAGGCAGAACATGCTCTGACATAAATAGCAGCAAGATCTTTTGATCCACCTCATATAATAATGAAAATAAAAACAAAAATAAACAAATTGGACCTAATCAAACTTAAAAGGTTTTGTACGGCAAAGGAAACCATCAACAAAATGAAAAGAAAAGCCACGGAGTGGGAGAAAAATATTTGCAAATGAAGAGACCGACAAGGGATTAATGTCCAAAATAAATAAACAGCTCATGAAGCCCAATATCAGGAAACCAAACAGCCCAATCAAACACTGGACAGAAGATCTAAATACAGTAAGTCCCCTACATATGGATCTTCAAGCTGTGAACTTTCAAAGACGCAAATATGTGTTCTATCAACTTTGGACGTGGGTAAAATTGTAGCTTATCCTCCATCTCTATGGCTGATGGTCCCTCAGCTCTACCATCTCCCACCTCCTTTTCCTTCTCTAGTCAGTAACTCTTCCTTCCTGTTCACTTGATGCCAGCCCCGATGTGCAGCTGTTGTACTGTACTTCAAGATACTGTACTATAAGATTAAAAATGTTTTTTGTGTGTGTTTGTTATGTATTTATTTGTGTGAAAAGCATTGTAAACCTATTACCACACAGTACTAAATAGCCTATTGAGTTTGTTGGGTACTTAGGCTAACTTTGTTGGACTTAACAAACAAATTGAACTTACAAATCTTTTTTCATATGTAGAGACTGTACTGTAGACATTCTCCACAGATGAAATACAGATGGCCAAGACGCGCACTAAAAGATGTTCAATATCACTTTAATAGAGAAATGCAAATTAAAACTACAATAAGGTATCACATCACACGAGTTAGAATGTCCATCATCAAAATAATCTACAAACAATAAATACTGGGAAGGGTATGGAGAAAAGGGAACCCTCATATACTGCTAGTGGTAATGTAAATTGGATTAACCACATAGAATGAAAATTGGCATTGCAATTTAAAAATTTGTAGACAATTACACTGTTTAATGCACTGACCATCTGTCCTTGGAAAGATGAAAATAGAGAATAACCTGAGCAGTGTAATCTCTTCTCTCAGTGACACCACTGACAAAATATGTGATCTCAGATGTTTATTAAACTCAGTTTCCCCATGTGAAAACTCTTCACCTAAGTAATACACTACATCGTCATAGGACAGTGGAATTAAAAATATGTTGGAAAGAAACTAATGCATCACAGAGTCCTGATTTGGACATCTGTGAGAATAAATCTTTAGTTTTTTCATCTTGAGTTTACTTATTAAAGAGTTGAAAAAAATATTGAAACAAAGAAACAATGAGAAATAACACTAAAATAATAGAGATCAGCAAAAAGCCAACTCATTGGAAAAGACCCTCATGCTGGGAAAGATTGAGGGCAGGAGGAGAAGGAGATGACGGAAGATGAAATGATTGGATGGCATCATTTACTCAATGGACATGAGCTTGAATAAACTCCAGGAGATAGTGAAGGACAAGGAAGCCTGGCGTGCTGCAATCCATGGGTTGCAAAGAGTTGAAAGAGTTGGATACAACTTAGTGACTGAAGGAGAACAACAAGATGTAAGGAGCACGGGAGAGATCAGATGTGGTTGGCAAGTTCTAGAACTAGTCACAAAAGGCAAAAGCTGGAAACAAGTNGAAAACAACATCATTAGAATACAGTACTTCTGTAATTCCCGCCACTAAACCAAATTCATTTTTATGGTACTCAAAATGAAAACCTGCCATGTTGGCAGAGGAATTGGTGAGAGTGAACATGAACATAAATATGTATCTCGTAAAGGTAACTACGGGACTCATCTTTTTAAAACTCCAGTTGTGGAATAGGGTTAAATCATAAATACAATTCAGGAAATCCAATTAAAGCTAACAGTGCACACTTATGTGCTTGTAATAAAAAGGGGACAGTCCAGTGAGCTAACAGGAAGAATGTCAGGCTTAACTAAGCATTTGATGTTTATAATATTCTAATAATGCAGATACTATAAAGCACATCTTTCCCCCCAGAATCCTAACTGGTGAGTGGAAGAAAACGACTGGTAGAGAGTTTTACAGAAAAACAAAATGCATTCAGGAAGGATATATCAATACCTAAAATACAGTATCTGAGATGTGTATAAGAGACAGGATGGCAGCATGCCAGGCCTCCCTGTTCATCACCAACTTTTAGAGCTTGCTAAAACTCATGTCCATCAAGTCGGTGATGCCATCCAACCATCTCATCCTCTGTTGTCCCCCTCTCCTCCTGCCTTCAATCTTTCCCAGATCAGGTCTTTTCCAATGAGTCAGTTCTTTGTATCAGGTCTCCAAAGTACTGGAGTTTCAGCATCAGTCCTTCCAATGAATATTCAGGTATTCAGGACTGATTTCCTTTAGGATTGGCTGGTTTGACCTCCTTGCAGTTCAAGGGACTCTCAAGAGTCTTCTCCACCCACAGTTCAAAGGCATCAATTCTTTAGCACTCAGTTTTCTTTATAATCCAACTCTCATAACCACACATGACTACTGGAAAAACCATAGCTTTGACTAGATGGACCTTTGTTGGCAAAGTAATGCCTCTGCTTTTTTAATGGTTGCCAAGAACTACAGGGATGGGAGAATGGGGAGTGATTGCTTAATAGGTATAGTGTTTCCTTCTGGGAAATGAAAATGTTCCAAAACTAGATCATAGTGATATAGTTATGATTGTACAATATATATATTTAAATTATTAAAATGGTAATTTTTATATTATGCATATTTTATCTTTAAAATTCTGTATGCATGGTAGCGTAGGCAGGAGCCAGATGGTGGCCAGAAGAACAATCTGGGAGGCTCTTGTATAGCCTAGTGTGGTAGGCAGACAGACAGAAGAGTACCTCTTCCTCCTCTGCAAAGATGTCTACATTCTAATCCAGTTCAGTTCAGTTGCTCAGTCATGTCCGACTCTTTGCAACCCCATAAATTGCAGTATGCCAGGCCTCCCTGTCCATCCATAGAACCTATAAATATGTTATCTTACATAGGAAAGGGGGATTAAAGTTGCAAACAGAGTTAAGTTTGCTAACCAGTTGATTTTAAAATAGGGAGAAAGGGAAATATATAACCAACTGAATGCAGAGTTTCAGATCACAGCAAAGATAGATAGGAAGGCTTTCTTAAATGAACAATGTAAAGAAGTAGAGGAAAACAATAGAATGGGAAAGACAAGAGATCTCTTCAAGAAAACTGGAGCTATCAATGGAGCATTTCATGCAAGTATGGGCACGGTAAAGGACAGAAGCAATAAGGACCTAATAGCAGCAGAAGACTTTGAGAAGAAGTGATAAGAATACACAGAAGAACTATACCAAAAAGCTCTTAATGACTCAGATAACCACGATGGTGTGATCACTCACCTAGAGCCAGACTTCCTGGAGTCCAAAGTCAAGTGGGCCTTAGGATGCATATGACAAACAAAGCTAGTGGAGGTGATAGAATTCCAGTTAAGCTACTTAAAGTCCTAAAAGATGATGCTGTTAAAGAGCTGGATTCAATATGTCAACAAATCTAGACAACTCAGCAGTGGCCACAGACCTAGAAAAGATCAGTTTTGATTCCAATTTCAAAGAACGGCAGTGCCAAAGAATATTCAAATTACTGTACAGTTGTGCTAATTTTACACATTACCAAGGTAATGTTCAAAATCCTTCAAGCTTGGCCTCAGCAGTACATGAACCAAGAACTTCCAGATGTACAAACTGGATTCAGAAAAGGCAGAGAAACCAGAGATCAAACTACCAACATCCACTGGATCATCAAATAAGCAAGAAAGTTGCAGAAAAACATCTACTTCTGCTTTATTGACTACACCAAAGCCTTTGAATGTGTAGATCACAACAAACTGCAAAAAATTCTTAGAGATGGGAATACCAGACCATCCTACCTGTCTTCTGAGAAACCTGTATGCAGGTTAAGAAGCAGCAGTTAGAACCTTACATGGAACAACTGACTGGTTCAAAGTTGGGAAAGGAGTACATCAAGGCTGTATATTGTTACCCTGCTTATTTAGCTTACATACAGAATACATTGTGCACAGTGCTAGGCTGGATGAATCACAAGCTGGAATAAAGATTGCCAGGAGAAATGTCAATAACCTCAGATATTCAGATGACACCATTCTAAAGGCAGAAATTAATAAGGAACTAAAGAGCCTCTTGATTAGGGTGAAAGAGAAGAGTGAAAAAGCTGGCTTAAAGCTCAACATTCAAAAAACTAAGATCATGGCATCTGGTTCCATCACTACATGGCAAATAGAAGCGGAAAACATGGAGGCAGTGATAGATTTTATTTTCTTTGGCTCCAAAATCATCATGAATGATGATTAAATTATCATGAAATTAAAAGACACTTGCTCCTTGGAAGAAAAGCTATGACAAACCTAGATAGCTATTTCAAAAAGCAGAGACATCACTTTGCCAACAAAGGTCTGTACAGTCACAGCTATGGTTTTTCCAGTAGTCATGTACAGATGTGAGAGTTTGACCATAAAGATGGCTAAGCACTAAAAAACTGATGCTTTTGAATTGCAGTGCTGGAGAAGACCCTTGACAGTCCCCTCAACTGCGAGGAGATCAAACCAGTTAATCCAACAGGAAATCAACCCTGAATATTCACTGGAAGGACTGATGCTGAAGCTCCAATACTTTGACTACCTGTTGCAAGGAGCCAACTCACTGGAAAAGAGCCAGGTGTTGTGAAAGATTGAAGGCAAGGGGATAAGAAAGTGGCAGAGGAAGAGATGGTTAGATAGAATCACTGACTCAATGGACATGAATCTGAACAAACTCTCAGAGATAATGAAGGACAGAGAAGTCTCGCATGTTGTAGTCTGTGAGGTCCCAAAGAGTTGGACATGACTTAGTGACTAAACAATACAATCCTGAATTATCTGGGTGGATTTGATGCAATCATAAGAGTTCTTAAAAGTGAAAGAAGGAGGCAGAAGAGAGTCAATGTTAGAGTGAGGCACCATGAGCAAAGCTTGATTGCCACTCCTGGCTTTGAAGGTGAGAATGAGGGTAATTGAGCCAAGTAATGTGAGCAATCTCTAGAAGAAAAAGGGGCAAGATAAAATATTGTCTCCTAGAGCATCCAGAAGGAACATAGCCTACAGCTTCATTTTAGACTTCTGATTTATAGAACTGTAAGGTAAAAAATTTGTGTTGCTTTGAACCACTGTTTGTAGTAATTTGTTTACAGCAGCAATAGGAAACTCATACATTATTCTACTACCAATCTGGATTACTGAATCTCACTATTTCTTGGTTTATCAGTTTTTAGAATGGAATTTGATTTCAGCCCCTTTGAAACCCATTTTTGATCCTGACCTTCAGAACTGTAAGATAGCAAATTTATTTTGTTTTAAGCCACCCAATTCACAGTAACTTGTTATAACTGCAATTGGAAACTAATACACCTACTAAGATATGAATGACAGTGGACTAAAGCGGATATAGTTGTATGAAGAGAAGTAGATATAGCCAAGAGATTTTTATACAGTACAACTGACCAGGCTTGGTTGCTCTTTTAAGACGGAGATTGAGAAGACGGAAAGGGGGCATTAGAAGAGATTAGATGGTTCCAAGATTTCAGACTGAGCAAGTGGATTGATACTGGTATCGCTCCCTGCCATAAGAATTGCTGCAGGAGAATTAAGTCTGGGAGAAGAGTTCCGTGAGTATAATTGTACTCTTGTGACATCACTACCACGAGACCAAATAGAGATGTCTACCATGCAGCTGAGAATCAGAAGAAATCAGAAAGAGCATAGATTTGGCAGCTGAAAGAATATAAATAGCAAATGATTCCGCAGGGGCAGAGGAGATTGACTAGTGTGTGTATGTAAAATGAAAAAAGAAGACGATCCATGAAAAGCCCTGAGGAAGTCAATTTTAGGTTCACATAGAGAAGGCGATACTGAGAAGGGAGACCAAGAATAGTCATCTGAGGGGAGACTATCATCCCTTGGAAAGAGCCACTTAGACCTTGGAATCCACGGCAAGAGTAGTTGTGGTAAGTGGTGGGAATAGAAGCGCTATCCAGTTGATTGGGTAATGAGTGGGAGGTGAGGAAATGGTGAAGTGAAGACAACTGTCCCAAGAAAACTGAAGAGAAATGGAGAGAAGGGCCAGGGTTTTCCAAGTCCCAGGAATAGCACTAGCTAAGCTTTGGAATAAACCATAAGACCGGTGTGTAAGTTGTGCCATGAAAAATGGGGCAGGTTAGAACACTGACTACTTCAGAGATGAGTTGAAAGGATTGAGTGTGAATGTCTTTGAATACCACAAATTCAATCCACACTGCCCGGCGTAAGTTAACTCTGGGCTGTGTCATTATACTTCACGAATCTGGAAGTGTGCTGATAATTTACTGATTTATTTGAAGGTAACACTATTGTTAATAATCCATCTGCCAAATCAGTGAATTCTCAACTAGAATTGCTTAATGCATCTATTTGCTTTCTACACCTAGGGAGTGTAGAAAGCAGTCTCCAAGGCTGTCTCATGCCAGAGACGAAACAACCTCAGAACTAACACAGAAACACACACCAAAATGTGAAAAATTCTGTTGGTTTCCATCCAAATAAATAGGAGACCATAAAACCCCCCAAACTGCTTCTCACTTATTAAAAGCCTACTATTGGCAGAAAAGCTTCTGGAGTACATTTATTTATTTTTTTTGTTTCAACACAGTGACATGATGTTTCTGCTTTCTTTCCCCATCGATACATAATCTAACATAACAGGTACCACCAAAAACTGCAACATTCATTGGGCTGTAACAGCCAAGGGTTTTCTGATTTGAGCCTTTGGGAGGGAGAGACATTCCGAAGGGTTGGCATTCTGCCACCAAATCTATGGTTTGGAAGCACATCCAAAATTAATCCTTGCTCTACTTTCATTCAATATGCAACACTGCCAAAATACTGTTCATCTGCTGGAGTTAAGCACTCAATGAAAGCCAGAGGTAAAATTACAACCTGGAGAAACAATAAAAAGACTCAAAGCAAGATACACATCTGTCTGGACTGAATTTTTCGCTTTTCTCACTAGCCTGCCCAATTCATAATAGGTTCCTCCTTCACAGCTACTGAGTAGTGGAGATTCAACAAGATGGCAGCGGCTATGAAATCGAGAGAGTAAGCATGGCCCTGACTGCGTCGCTACTCCTTCAATAAACTATGTCTGAAATTCAAAAAAAAAAAAAAAAAATAGGGGAAGGGTTTCTCTAAGAATTCAGTCACCATCATGTGCAGGATTAATTTTTTGGTGTATGAGATCAGAGCTACCTCCTACATCATAGACTCAAAGAGACCACCACTGCGAAAGTTAAATCTGCACCTATTTCAACCTCTTTACTTTTTCAAGTTCAACTAAGAATTGCTTCCTGGTACAATGCATTGAACTCTGACACTACCATTTAATGTATTAATGGAACTTATTCAGAGCTGAGACCAGGAGGGTAAAAGAAATAGAGGTATTATCTAAAATAAGAGTTATCTTACAGTTAAGGTGGAAAGGGGAAAAAGAGTTGTTATAGATACTAGTTTCCTTCTGCTGCTGATGCTAAGTCGCTTCAGTCGTGTCCGACTCTGTGTGACCCCATAGACAGCAGCCCACCAGGCTCCCCCGTCCCTGGGATTCTCCAGGCAAGAACACTGGAGTGGGTTGTCATTTCCTTCTCCATTGCGTGAAAGTGAAGTCGCTCAATCGCGTCCGACCCCATGGACTGCAGCCTACTGCTGCTGCTAAGTCACTTCAGTCGTGTCCGACTCTGTGTGACCCCATAGACGGCAGCCCACCAGGCTCCCCCATCCCTGGGATTCTCCAGGCAAGAATACTGGAGTGGGTTGCCATTTCCTTCTCCATTGCATGAAAGAGCTCCTCCATCCTTGGGATTTTCTAGGCAAGAATACTGGAGTGGCTTGCCATTGCCTTCTCCGAGTTTCCTTCTAGATGGACCCAAAGAGGTGAATTTACACTTAAGCTATAAAGCCTATCAGAGGAATAGTTCAGATTGTCATTAAAAAAATGACTTAAAAGTCAGAATTTTATTAAATTGAAACATCTTCATGATTAGTAAGTTACCTATTAGAGAAAACTTTTTCAGGATTACTCGTTATGAGTAATTTTAATAGGGTACAAATAGGAAATAATTTTATTCTTTACTGACCTGCTTTGAAAAAGTGAAAGCGTTAGCTACTCTGTTGTGAGCACATTTCTTCCACTTGTCTCATCTCTGCCTGGGCTAGGCTTCCAGACCATTACAGTCAGATTTTCACATTTATTCTCAGATAGGTAGCTACCTTCTTTCTTGTATATGGCAGCAAATAAAAGGGAAAGTGTTAGTCACTCAGTTGTGTCTGACTCTGTGACC
Organism: Oreotragus oreotragus; assembly: GCA_006410675.1. Lineage (NCBI taxonomy): Eukaryota > Metazoa > Chordata > Mammalia > Artiodactyla > Bovidae > Oreotragus > Oreotragus oreotragus. The sequence continues at coordinate 128,147 of SJYX01001907.1, forward strand.
TCATGACTATAACCCGCCAGGCTCCTCTGCCCATGGAATTTGCCAGGCAAGAATCCTGGAGTGGGATGGCATTCCTTTCTCCAGAGGATCTTCCTGACCCAGGGATCTAACCTGGGTCTCCCCCATTGCTTGACCTGCTTTATCAACTATTAATTCCCTCCCCTGGAAAAAACATTTCAAAGATACCACTGTATTGTGAAGAAGACCCATCCAGGTGATTTCAGAATGTTCATCTCTTATCCAATTTAAAACTTCTCCCTTTCTCAGCTCAGAAGCCAGCATGGGGAGGGAAATAATCTTGATGAGCTTCTTCACTGCTTCTCCACAGTGCTTCTACCAAAGGTCCTCCTTTGCTGGCAGACTCCTTTGGCCCTTCCAGCACTTATCGGGCAGGTGAAATGCAGGTGTCATACTTGATTAGGACATCTGTGATCTGGTACCAGGACTCTCTGTGTATTAATTCTCAGATGGGCAAGCATCCTTTTTCTCCCAGCTCAGAGTAGCAGGGAGCTCTGAGAGCAGTCCCCTGGTGTGAGCCTCACTCAACATGCAGACAAAATTTTTAGAGTACCATTATATAGTTCAAACTGAACAACATTTTATTAAAAAAAAAAAAATTTAGCATGCTGTGTATCCAGAAAAACATCTGTATTTTGCTTATTGTGATTCCCTTTGTATACATTTAAAGAAAATCTTGCTCCTTCTGTGAAAAACTATTTCAAATCAAGAAAAATCAGTCCTTCAACCCACACCACACTCCTGACACCAAGACACAGAATGAGTATAACTCCTGAGAATTTTTTCCACTGTGTTCCCTATGGTTTTAGCTTCCAACTTGAGTATTGGTCTACAAAAGTCAACACGCTGATAGACCTCCTTTTATAGACTGTATGAAACACTCTGACTAAAGACTTTGCTGACAAAAGATCTGATTCATTTATTAACAATGGAAAATGATCATTGTACAGAAAAAGAAATTGTGTAGAAATTCTTATTTCCTGCCTGGCAACTGAAAGAACTGAATCCATCCAACTGGTGGGTTGTAGCAATTGTTTTCAGAAAGTTTGAGTGGCTGCCAAGCTGTAACACTGATATACTAACGACCATGACATTTGAGCAGTTTTAGAATCAGCTTTGTCTATCATGCCACCATCACACAGAGTGGTGGATCTCTATCTTTCAAAATGCCCAAATAGTGGATTGGAAATCCACCAGTCTATGGAAAATGATGGATTCCAGAGACTGAATATAGAATCTCATAGGCAGTGACTCTTAAAGTCCAGTCTGACCAAGATTCATGGTATCACATTGGGAAACTTGCTTCACCTCTTTGGACCTCAGAATCCTCACCCATAAGGGTATACGAAGTAAGTGTTAGTCACTCAGTCATGCTCAACTCTTTGCAACCCCATGGACTGCAGCCCACCAGGCTCCTCTGTCCATGAGATTTTCCAGGCAAGGATACTAGAGTGCGTTGCCACTTTCTTCTCCGGTAGGGAGAAGGAATAAGAAAGAATGGGGCAATAATCCCCTAAGGACTAAGGACTCTTGAAACTGTAATATTGAGCAATTCCAGGACTCTTGAAACTCCATATGGAACAATTCCAGGATTAAGAGTAAATCTGTTGTACCATTATGAATCAGCAAAGTTTCTTGGAAAAATATATAATGGACAAGAGATGTAGAAAAAAGTTGACAAGAATTGTACAGGTTGGCCCTAGAATTGATGGAAAAAGCACTCTTGCTTGTGATGTTTAGACAAATGGGCCAAAACGAAGATATTTCTTAAAAAACACCTAAGCTCCTCCAATACTGTGGTCAGTCTCAGGTTGGAGACTTTTCTTTCACTGTTCTTTCAAGTGTAATTGAAATTTTTACATTTTATATTCTTTCACTAAGGCTCAGATATCTTTTTACCAGACATTTCTAAGAACATGGATAAAGTGTGATTTTCAAACCCTTTTACTCCAGAGGAGTACTCCCAAACCAAAGTTGTGATTTTAAAGACAAAAATGTGTGCTTAGTAGTTTCGTTTGCTTAAAATAATACCTTCCTCCCACAAATGAATATACACAATAAGCTATATAAAATATGAACAGAAAGCTTTCTCCTGAAAAAAAATTATGTATTTTTAACTCTGGAGATCTAGTCACAGTCAATAAAACTTTATAAACATATGCCATGTTCTTAATTAATTGAGTACATTATAGCCATCTCATAAATCTTCTCACGATAGGAGAAAGTCTTCAGTTTTGAAGCTTTTAATCTAAGTTCAAAATTAACCTAAAAAGATAGCAACAACTGTTTTTCACAATTGTTGATATGACACTAGGAGTATATCGAGATTGGTGAAACTTTACAGAATCTGGTCAAAAAATAGAGTGGGTTTGTTCTGGAAATAAACCATTTTAGTAATTATCATGAAAGAAGCCATTATCTGATGCTCTGATTACCTTTAAGAATTAGAAAGCTGTGAAATGGATCAGGTGCAACACCATTGGGAGATGGAAACAGTTTAGCATGAATATCGACTTAGTGAATAAACAGCAACAACCATGCCTTTGTAGCTTAAAGATTCTAGGTGAGATGAAATTCAAATACAAAATAGAGCAACTAGAGTTTCTCAGAAAGCACAGATTCTGGACTCCCTTCCTGCAAGTCAAAGATGAATAAAGGGCACATCTTCCAGTTCACCGAGTGACTAAAAGATTCATCTTCTTCCAGTCCTATACGGCTTGCCAGATACTCAAAGGGGAGTAAAGGATAACTGGGCTAATGAAACAAAAGATGTTTTATTTTAATACATTTGACCACTAACAGATTCCAAACTGATATTTCTTTTTCAAAGAATGATTTAAGAGGAAATCAGATAGCATCAAAAAACATTTTTAGCACATGATTCTCCCCTATATTACCTTTCAGCAGCTCGTTCTCTTGCCCCTCACTCCCTCAACCCCTTCAAAACACACCCAAAATTGAAACCACTGGCGCCTTCACACAGAGGGGAAATGTGTATGTTGTACAGATGTATTGCTACCTTTGGGATTTGAATCGCCCAAACAATCTGAGTTAATTACATCAACTGATGTAACCTAATTCCTTTAAAAGAGATGTCTGGCTGTGAAGAATTTTGAATGGATATTTAAAGCTTTCCTTAGCCCCCTGGAGAGAGTTTGAAATTAGGAAGATATTTTTTACCTAAGGAAAACAGTCCATCTTTGCAAATTCAATATTTCCATGCTCGTTACTCACTCATATTTTTCTGTATTCCTTTTAAAAGTTAGACCTTTCATAGAACCTTGTAATAATACAGAGATGAAATTTTCATTATTAAGAGAAGGGAAGACAGTACTTTGCCAGTAAGGTAGCAATAAGTCAAGTGATGTAAATAGCAACACAAAAATAAGTATTATCCTAGAAATCCTAAGATTCTCTCCACCAGGCAAAGTCAAGTCGATAAAGCCATTTTTCCCCCCAATTATATTCTCATAAAAGGTAGGTGATCTCAATGGTTTCCTGAGCTCTTTTCTGTGTCCAAGGGTAGCTATCAGCCCCTTGAATCTGTTTTCTGGCGCACAGATGGTGGTAGTGATTGTTGTGAAAACAATTTCTTGCATGGCCACCCCTCCAAAACCACCCAAAGCAAAATCCGTCCCACACTTCTGTATTTACACATTGAGAAAAATCTCCAAGTTTCTAAGGATTTATGATATTACCAGCATGTTTTTGGATGGTGGAGGAAAGCCATCCTAAATATTGCCTAAAACATTTTAGTTTGCCTAGCCATGACTGCACTGGAAAATCAGAGCAATGCCTGGACACTGAACAAAGAAAACAACATCATTAGAATACAGTACTTCTGTAATTCCCGCCACTAAACCAAATTCATTTTTATGGTACTCAAAATGAAAACCTGCCATGTTGGCAGAGGAATTGGTGAGAGTGAACATGAACATAAATATGTATCTCGTAAAGGTAACTACGGGACTCATCTTTTTAAAACTCCAGTTGTGGAATAGGGTTAAATCATAAATACAATTCAGGAAATCCAATTAAAGCTAACAGTGCACACTTATGTGCTTGTAATAAAAAGGGGACAGTCCAGTGAGCTAACAGGAAGAATGTCAGGCTTAACTAAGCATTTGATGTTTATAATATTCTAATAATGCAGATACTATAAAGCACATCTTTCCCCCCAGAATCCTAACTGGTGAGTGGAAGAAAACGACTGGTAGAGAGTTTTACAGAAAAACAAAATGCATTCAGGAAGGATATATCAATACCTAAAATACAGTATCTGATCATGCCTGGGAGCCATGAAACAGCATGTGAAGAAGAAACAAATGTCTCATTCAAATAAAATGACTGGAAAAATAGCCAAAGGCTAACAAAAACCCTCAAAGCCCCTTATCAGTTTGTGATATATTCACTTTAAGGGGCTATCAAGGGCAGCACCTCTAAAGATATCTGGGTCTCCAGGGTTTCAGGTCACACTGATGAGTCAGCCACCATCCACTGTAAGCAGCGCAGAGATGAGACCACTTGGAAATCCTACATGATAGTTTGGAGATGCCATTTTTAGAGCTCTGGATAAACATAATGTCTGGCCATCACAATCATTCAAATGAAATAGATCTCTCAGTGTCTATCCTGAATCTTGGAGGCTGTGGGTATGTTTTCACAGTTTAATTGCCAGTGATCAAATGCAAGTAAATCAAAGCTTAATAAAAGTAATTAAGTTTATCAGTTCATATAACTGATATCTGCAGGGACAGAACTGGGTTTAGGCCAAACTGTTTGTAGAGATCTCTCAGTATCTCAACTCCAATTCTCTTGGCCTAACTTTGTTCTGTATGTGGGTTTTCTCCTCCTAGAAGGCAAGGTGCGGGGAAGGCAACGGCACCCCACCCCCGTACTCTTGCCTGGAAAATCCAATGGATGGAGGAGCCTGGTGGGCTGCAGTCCATGGGGTCGCTAACAGTCGGACAGACTGAGCGACTTCACTTTCACTTTTCTCTTTCATGCATTGGAGAAGGAAATGGCAACCCACTCCAGTATTCTTGCCTGGAGAATCCCAGGGACGGGGGAGCCTCGTGGGCTGCCGTCTATGGGGTCACACAGAGTCGGACGCAGCAGCAGCAGCAGCAGCAGAAGGCAAGGTGACTACTGATAGACAAAGTCTCAAAATTTTCTAGTTTGACCTTAGCTAAACTTACCCACCTATATACATGAGAGAGACATATCTTAGCTTTAACTTCCCTTAATTTAGCAACTGTATAATGTAAGAAAGACATACCTCTCCCAAGAAAGGAGTGTTGTAATGAAAACAGCAGGTCTTCTAGAGTAAGTCTAATGAGCCTCTGTTGGAAGCTAGGGTACCTCTTCTCTCAGGACACTCCTTCAGAGAATTAACATCAAGCACAGGCTCAGTGTGATTATGTCAGTATTTCTTCAGAAGACAGCATCAAAGCATTGCCCCAACACACACACCTCCGCATGCATGACTGAGAAACCTTCTATGTTGAGCAAGCCAGAATGGATTGGAACTACCGGCCAGATTCCCCTTCCCTTCTACTCTCCCTCCAGTCTTCAGTGATAAGGGAGAGCACGTGAACAAGTCTGCCACCATCCCTCCTTCTCCCACAACCAGATCTGTGTTTTCAGGAAAAAGTAGAGTTTCAAAGTTCAACAGTAATAATGATTGCTCCCTATTGTAATTTAAAAGAAGAGTAAAAATGACATATGGAGAAGTCAGCTGTTGAAGCTGGAATTCACCTATCACAAAACTGAAGGGCACATTCACCCTACAGGTCAGCAAGAATTTTAGTTGATGACAAGGTCCCAATGGTGTGCCATACATTTTCCCTTTCCTTTGGGATCAAATTTGTCCATGCCTTTTCTTATCCCAGAGATAACTACTGGAAGTTTTGACAAAGCCTATTCACTCAAATAAGTCATTTTTCACTAGTGACCTATAAGCCTAAGTTTACCAGCCAGGTGAGAAAAGGATTTAAGATATGGACTATTTACTTTGAGCGTATCTGAATCCAATCAAATGCCATCAAATCTGCCTAACTAGAAAATTTGCTTCCAGCAAATTTCCATCTAGCTCAAGTCTGTAGAATTTGTGCACCTCAATCTCAGATCATGGTTACAGAATATTTTCCTTCTGTGTATCCCAGTCCAGGACTTGGAAACTGGTACATTCAATAGTTAATGGTTTGAAAGTGAAAATGAAGTCGCTCAGTCGTGTTTGACTCTTTGCGACCCCGTGGACTGTAGCCCACCAGGCTCCTCTGTCCATGGGATTCTCCAGGCAAGAATATTGGAGTGGGTTGCCATTTCCTTCTCCAGGAGATCTTCCCGACCCAGGGATCGAACCCAGGTCTATCTGCATTGCAGGCAGACACTTTAACCTCTGAGCCACCAGGGAAGCCCAGTTAATGGTTTAAGTTAGTGCAAATTCAGCTTTATGATACATTTAATTTCTATTCTGTCTAAAATAATTTCTATCCATTTATCTTCTACCTAACTCCCTCTTAGATGTTAATACACACCAACTGATTATTGAAAGGAATCTTCCAAATTAGGTTTCTTTTCACTTAGTAGTAGTATAGCTGTCTTGGGGCTCTCTTATTAATAGAACAGCCAATGTTAAAAGGTATTAGCAGAGCTAGTGCAAGAATACCCAACACTACCATATTTCATTAAAGCCTCTTGAATGGATCAAGCACAGGAAAGAAAAATAAATTCTATACTGATCAATGCAAATGAAAAACAATTATATAAAAACTATCAAAGGTTTATTTTATATGTTGGGGGAATTAGTTCTGAACACAAAAATTACCCTCAAAATTCACCTTGACAAATTTATTTTTTAAATGAATGAAGAAAGCTTATCTTAAGTACTTAGAATACATAGGTTTCCAGAAAGGGGGGAGATGTCTGAATGAGGAATTTAGCCTGTGTGTATGTCTGCTTTTGTCAATTTGACTTAAGATATTCCACACAAATATTGTGAAACAGAGGGTACTTTTCTGCAAGAATTTGGCAAGATTAGAATTGAGTTGTGCTCCTAATTTTGGGATTCAGTGAGGCATGATGGAAAGATTCCCACTTGAAGTAAGGCAGTTCTGGATTAAAATCTCAGTTACACCCTACACAACCTACAGATCTTCAGCAAGTTATTTAAACTCTCTGAATGTTAGCATTTTCACCTGCAAAACACAGACAACACTTAACTTATGGTGTTGTTGCAAAGACTGAATAAATCACTGACTTTATGGTGTGTGTGTTAAGTTGCTTCAATTGTGTCCAACTCTTTGTGACCCTGGGGTCTGTAGCCCACCAGGCTCCTCTGTCCATGGGATTCTCCAAGCAACAATACTGGAGTGGGTTGCCATGCCCTCCTCCAGGGGATCCTCCCAACACAGGGATCAAACCTGCATCTCTTATGTCTCCTGCATTGGCAGGCCAATTCTTTACTGCTAGCGCCACCTGGGAAGCCCACCCCTGTGGTAGTTAGCATGATTTAAACAAATTCTATTATTATTTTAGAATCTTAGAGTTGGCAGAGAGTTCATTTAGTTCATTTAGTCCAACTTTGACCCAATGCAGGATATAACCACACAAAAATTTACTGATAGACAATCCTACAAACTTAAGTGAAGAAGAGCTATGTCTCAAATGTAGCCATTCCATTTACATAAATATTTCCCTTGTAATAAACTCACAAATTACCTCCCTGGATCTTGTATTTATAAACTTAGTTCAATCTTCTAGCCTTAAATAGTGCATTTAACCCCTTTTATGACAAATCATAAATTAAAAGACTATCAGATTCAAGTAATTATTAGAGCATATACTCCTGCTCTCCAAAAATGTATTGTCTTACCAAGCTAAATATTTCCATGCTTCAAGATCTTTAGATATTATAGTTCTTCTTTAGATATATTCCAGGTGATAGAACTGTACTATTTTAGTAATTTCATTATTTTATATGTAAATAGAGTAACTGATAGAAATACTTTATTTCTTTGTTTAGGTGATCGTATTAAAAATTTTAATCTTAATAAACAGAATCTTGTATTATCCACCTTGAAACACCACACATAAATTTTAACTCGAATTATCTCCCTTTCAAGTTACCTGCTTTTGATTTATTTATATTTTAGTTTTCTATTTTAAGTCTACATAGTAAGCCTTATTATTATTATTGCTCTAGACAGTTAATGTCTAACAGAGTTGTCTATTTTTCACCATTCACTTTACATGTCAAACACTCCTATGAAATTTCTGCTTAAGTACACCCTTTAGAAATGCCTTTACTGAGGTCCTATTGGTCCTATTGAAAATGTTTCTCTTTCTGTTTCTCTGAATATGTTCTTAAAAGATGATTTTTAATAGATAAATAATTGAGTTAACAAGCATTTTCTCTGTATTTTGAAGATAGTGTTCCACCTCCTGACTTCTGTGCTGCACTTAAAATGACTGCTGTCAGTCTACTCAGACCACTTGTTAAAATCTTCTGTTGTACCTTGTACTTTACTTTTAATCTGTGTGGTTTTGAATTTCTCTTTAGATATACTGTTTGTGATTTTTTGGAATTTCTATGCTCATGATTGATGTCTTTTATCAATTCTGGACAATTCTTAGCCATTTATAAGTTCACATATTTAATCTGAGAGATTTTATCAAATAGGTCTAATACTCCAAGTTGTACAGTTCAGTAGCTCAGTCGTGTGCAATTCTTTGCAACCCCATGGACGGCAGCATGCCAGGCCTCCCTGTCCATCACTAACTCCCGGAGTTTACTCAAACTCTTGTCCATTGAGTCAGTGATGCAATCCAACCATCTCATCCTCTGTTGTCCCCTTCTCCTCCTGCCTTCAATCTTTCCCAGAATCAGGGTCTTTTCCAATGAGTCAGTCCTTCATATCAGGTGGCCAAAGTATGGGAGTTTCAGCTTCAGCATAAGACTCTAAAGAGTCTTCTCCAAAACCACAGTGAAAAAACATCATTCTTTGGCACTCAGCTTTCTTTATAGTCCAAGTCTCACATTCAAACGTGACTACTGGAAAAGCCATAGCTTTTACTAGATGGACCTTTGTTGGCAAAGTAATGTCTCTGCTTTTTAATGTGCTGTCTAGGTTGCTCATAACATTTCTTCCAAGGAGTAAGTGTCTTTTAACTTCATGGCTGCAATCACCATCTGGAGTGATTTTGGAGCCCAAAAAAATGAAGTCTGTCACTGTATACATTGCTTCCCCATCTATTTGCCATGAAGTGATGGGACCAGATGCCATGATCTTAGTTTTCTGAATGTTGAGTTTTAAGCCAACTTTTTCACTCTCCTCTTTCACTTTCATCAAAAAGGCTCTCTAGTTTCTCTTCACTTTCTGCCATAAGGGTGGTGCCATCTGCATATCTGAGGTTATTGATATTTCTCCTGTCAATTTTGATTCCAGTTTGTGCTTCATCCAGCCCAGTGTTTCTCATGATGTACTCTGCATATAAGTTAAATAAGCAGGGTGACAATAAACAACCTTGTAGATATATGTTAAACATTTTGATTTTCCTCTTTAATTTTTCTTTCATATCTTCTATCACTTTACCTTCCTGTTACTTTCTGGGAATAACAGAAAGTAACAAATTTCTGTTAGTAAATTTCTTTCGCTTCATCTTGCAGTTTGCTAATTTCTCCAATTACGCCTAATCTGTTTATGCCTCCAAGTGAGTTTTTAACTTCAATTCTTTTTTTAGCTTTTAAATGTTCCATTTTCTTCTGATTCTTTTTTTGCATTTTAAATTCAATCATTCATTTCTTTAAATATGTTTCCAGAACACCAAAAACCATATAGTATAACACAGTGGTTAGGAGCTGGCTGCGAAGTTGGACTGTCAGGGTTCAAATACCAACCCTACCACTGATACTTTATGGGTCTGGTTTTGCTGGTTGTTATTTCTGCTTATTCTCCCTCACAGTGCCTCATTTGCAACTGCTGATTGTGATTACTTATTCACTGAGAATTTATCTAAGGAATTTCTGTAAACATTGAGTAAAAAATAGGTTCCTCCAGAAAAAACATTCATGTCCCTCTGACTTGTTCCTGGACGTGTTACCAGTTTTCTGGTTATGGTATAACAATTCCTCAGATGGCAGTTTTTTTCTGATCACAGATTATCTGGCTTCAAACTTTAAACTCAGGTGAGGTGAGCCATTAGTTATGGATCATCAGTGGAGAAGGCAATGGTACCCCACTCTAGTACTCTTGCCTGGAAAATCCCATGGATAGAGGAGCCTGGTTGGCTGCAGTCCATGGGGTTGCTAAGAGTCAGACATGACTGAGCGACTTCACTTTCACTTTTCACTTTCACTCATTGGAGAAGGAAATGGCAATGTACTCCAGTGTTCTTTCCTGGAGAAGTCCAGGGACAGGGGAGCCTGGTGGGCTGCCATCTATGGGGTCACACAGAGTTGGACACGATTGAAGCAACTTAGCAGCAGCAGCAGGAGCAGCAGCAGCAGGAGCAGCAGCAGCATGGATCATCAGAAATATATTTTCATTACCGCCCAGGCTGTCTTGGCATCTCCCTTTAGTAAAATAGAATTTCAACCTCATTCTTTTACTGAGGGTATAGCCTATTTTGTTTTTGAACTATAAAAGACATTTTAAATTTCAATTGCATTAACATTATTCAGTGTATCAGTTATCTGTACCAAATTTGCAATATTCATTAATGTCTTCCTCTAGGGTATGGTCAAAAATGTTAACATTTCTATTCTAGTTAATGCCAATATAGCTACCTTGTCCATTAAACATACAAATTATTCTTTATATAAATCATATCAGTAACTTCCTTCTCTTCTATTGTATTATTTCCAGAATATATAGACTGGCTATTATTGGTAACACCATTAAAAGAGAAAACTCTTATGTGTTTCATTAAGGACCTCACTTTTCTCTTTTTGAATGTAGCAAAAGTTTGTGAGAATGTTGTTCATATCTATCCCCAACTTTCTTAAATCTTTTTAAATAAAGTTTTTCCCTCTCCACTCCATTGAAATTGCTTTTTAAAAGTCATCAATAACTTGCATCTTGCTAATGCTTTATTCCATTGATCTACTAATTAAAGTTTATCTCTTGGTCTTGGATGTTTCCCTGGTGGCTCAGATGGTAAAGAATCTGCCTGCAATGCAGAAAAGCCCCTTAGGTGGAACGATCCCTGGAGTAGGGCATGGCAACCCACTCCAGTATTCTTGCCTGGAGACTCCCCCATGGGCAGAGGAGCCTCGTGGGCTACAGTCCATGGGGTCACAAAGAGAGCGAACACAACTGAGGGACTAAGCACAATGGCCTTGGATATCAAGAGCCTGGTTTTCTCTGCCTTTCTAGCTGTTCCTGTCTGGTCATCTTTGCTGGTTCCTCCACATCTCCCTGACATTCTGAGCCAGATATTTTGGTATTGCTTCTTAATCAAATTATAAAACAGATTAATATTATTGCTTCCACTAGATAAAGACACTACACAGATTTCATAGTTTTTCACTGCTTTATTCCATGTACTTTTCATAAGTAGGTGTTATCAACCCAATTAATAAATTTTAGCAGGTGACTTTGGAGCCCTTTGGCAAGTATATGGTTATCAAGAACAAGTTTTCCAGGCAAATCTGATCTCCTTTACTGCTCAGAGTGTTTGATGTGTAGATCAGAGGAATACCATAGACATAACAGTGTTTTCACCAAGTCTTCAGACACTGACATTCCTGACTTTTTTGGAGAAGAAACAATAAAATGTTTAGAATTTGCAAAATGCAATGAATACTAACGACAGATCCAGATGACAAACAAAAGGGCCTGAGGTGCCACCCTGTAGTTACATCCTTGCCTCCAATTGCTTCATTCATTCATCAGTTGTTTAAACAAATATGTGTTGAGTCCCTATTTCCAGGCATTGGTTTCAGTTCTGTGTATATAAATATAGCTATGCAGTGGTACAGTGGTAAAGAAACTGCCTGTCGGTGCAGGAGACACAGATTTGATCCCTGGTTCCAGAAGATCCCCTGGAGAAGGAAACGGCTACCCATTGCAGTATTCTTGTCTGAGAAATCATGGACAGAGGATCCTGGCAGGCTACAGTCCATGGGGTTGCAAAGCATCAGACCTGACTGATCACACAGCACACGGATGACACATTAAAGGGGAAGTATCTGGCTTTGTGAAGCTTACGTTACAGTGGTGGAAACAGGTAATACACAATTAAAATGTATACCAGACAGTGATAAGGGTCAACGATAGTAAAAGCAAGGAAGGGTGATAAGTACGTGTGTGTGAGGGAATAATTATAGACAGGGCAGCCAGCAGGGGACTTAGTCTTACAATATATGTACATAAAGAATAGAAGGAGGGGAAGGAGGGTGTCTATTGTTGTCTTACTCACCACTGCACCATAACACTTGGAGTCTTCCTACGTGGAGCTAGTGGTAAAGAACTCAACTGCCAGTGCAGTAGATGTAAGACATGCAGGGTCGATCTTTGGGTTGGGAAGATCCTGTGGAGGAAGACATAGCAACCCACTCCAGTATTCTTGCCTGGAGAATCCATGGAGAGAGGCCCGATGGACTACAGTCCACAGGGTCACAAAGAGTCGGATACGAGTGAAACTACTTAGCACTCACATGCAATAACACTTAACACATGGTTGGCACAAACCAGTACTCGATAATATTTAATTAATGAACAAGTAAGTGGACAAAGTTTGATTATCTACCAAGGTCTTCATCATACTAATCATATCAGAATCTTCAGAAGCATTTCCTATAGAACAAAGTCAGCTGGCTTTTATTTTTCGCTTGTACTTTCTGAAGACTCAACAGAGCCACAGAGTGAAGGAAGCAATAATTCTCTGGCCACCGCAGCTGCTGCTGGCACGTCACCCGTTGTTATTTCCCCTTGACTCAAAGATGGTATGAAAAAGGTCCCTGTGTGCTCTGCTAAGAGCATGTGTTAGCAGGAGCGAAGAGTGTGATCTATCAGGAGCATGGTTCAACTTAGCATTTGTATTCCCTTTGAATAGCTATATTCTGTAGTGATCTGCTGCTGCTGCTGCTGCTGCTGCTGCTGCTGCTGNATGTATGCCAAAACCAATACAGTACTGTAAAGTAAAATAAAGTAAAAATAAAAATTAAAAAAATTAAAATTAAAAAAAAGAAAGAGTTGCCAGAGATGCCTAGAATTATTAGCTTTTCTAAACTAAAAGGAAATGTGGAAAACAAAGGCAAATACAGATCATATTTGGCCAAAATATCCAGCCAAAAAGAAGTGATCACATAATTATATCACATGTAATTCCAAAATAAGTTTGGAAAAATATCCAGAATCAATATTATCAATCATTGTTTTAACACATGATAAAATGCTTTATGAATCTAATTGATCAATTCAGAAATGCTATATTTATTTCAAGAAAAAATAATTGACATAGCTTTTAGCACTAATTTAGGTCATGCAAGTACATCAAGTTGAATCAGAGGTTACACAGAATAAAAAATGTGTAATTTCACATAGTTAAAAACTGAATTTGATTAACTGTGGATAAAAATTGCACACAGTTAAATTTTCAAAAATATAATTATTAGTACAATGTACATCTTAGTTTTGTTTACTGAAAGTTCATGAGTGAAAAAGAAAAATGAGATACTGAAGAATTTTTTGAAAAATAGCAATAGCTGTTTTATTATTTTCCTAATATTTTAATGAAATATTTGACTGATAAATATATTCATTATTCTAAATTTTATGTTCTCTTTCCTTTCACCACTCCCCCCCAAATAATCATGTATCCTGAAGGACACTTGGATTACTATCTATATTTAAAGTCATACACAGGTTGTGCTATAATGTAACAAGAGCAAGTTCATAATTTGTTCAAGAGCAAGCTCCTCTGTCAAAGACATTTTTGCAGTACAGCTACCGATAATAATGAAAGACTGAATGAAAATGCTAAGCCATGGAAAATGTGACTCTCAGTAAAACTAACTCTTCCATTCCATCACATGGAGAAAATGTTTGTGAGTATATGTAACTCTATCTCCCCATAGACTGTGGACATTATTGTGGGCAGAAACTCACAGTCCTCTTCCTTACCAAGCATGAGTGTTTTCATTCTAGTTGCATTGCCTATTCAGGGTAGATGGTCTAATTCTGATTTTCTTTCTTCTTTATTTTAGTGATTGTCTTGCATTTTTCTGGCTATGATTTTACTGTTGAGTATCTAGTATCCCCAAAATTATTCCTTAATAGGCACTGGGGTATCCTGATTCTTGGGTGTATTTCTGATCAAGGAAATTTTGTCTAGAGCTTCAACTTGCCATGAAAAATTTTACTTAAGTGACAAACCTCTGAGTCTTTGTACAGTTCATTTCCCAACATTTGTAGGGTGTGTGTTGTGCCAAGAATTCCCAATGTATTAGTCGCTCCTTGATCATCCTGCCTGACTGCCATGATATTGTTGGTATAATAGATCATTGTGATGCTCTGAGGAAAATACAGATTATTCAGTTCTCTTAGGACTAGATTTTAGCAAAACAGGAAAGTTAAAAAAAAAATGGGACAATGTTGTGTACATTCATTTTGTCTTAATGAGATCTGTTTCTGATTCTATTTCTTAATTGGGTAGAAATTAATGCACTTGCCAAATCAATAGTTACACACCTGGCACCTTATACCATATTTAACTGCTTTAGCAACAGTACTACAACCTCATCTGGGATTGGCGTTCCAACTTTATTGAACATCTGGTAATCTATTGCCATTCTCAGGGACAATGTGTTTCTCTCAAAGGATAAGAATACAAATTCAAAGAAGATGGATAGCATCTATCACTCCTATATCTTTTCGAACTTCAAATTTAGAAGTAGTCTACGCTGCCTCCACCTCAGTGCAGTATTAATTTTGATTTACTACCTTGACCAGAAGAAGATAGTTTCAAATATTTCCTCTCAGTTTTCTCCCTAAAATAGATCTCTCCTATTGAGATAATTCTTAATTTGGTATGGTGGTTACTCCAGCTACCAAGTATATCAGTCTCAATTATATATTCAGAGACTGAAGGAATGATCACTGAGTAGATCCAAAAACTCTGAACTCACTGTATGCTGGATCAGGGCCAGGACTCCATTTACCACCCAACTCTAGTTTACTCACACTTAAAACTGTTGAACCATGTGAGGTTTTCAGTTGCTGAACTGGTAGCAACTGTAACAGGTAACACGTAGTTCCAGTGAGAACTATTCCATGGTGCCTGGGAAGTATATACGTGTTTTTAGGTTTAGAACTTCAATCTCTACAGAGCCCATATTTTGTGAGAGGAAGCAAAATCTGCCAATGAGTCACTGAAAATGATGGCAAGACCTATTCCACTTATTGATTCCTAGGGCCATATATCCTTCCTCTTGGGAAGAGAGCATCGTAAGAGATTCTAATTTCACAAATGTATTGTGACCTGAATGGTCGCACTACATAAACTCTGAGTACTTTCTCTGAGCTGGAATTTCAAATGCACATTTAGGAGTTGATTCCAGCATTCTCTGAGATCAGCTGCCTCAGGGTGCTGCAACATGCAATAGGACCAATTGATTTCATTCTCATACATCTTTTGTTGTGAAAATGGCTGCCTGTTTGTATGCTATGATGTGTTAAATTCTGTAAATACTCTAGTAATGGTTCTGGTTGAATCTCCACCAATAGGAAAGATAATGTAGGAATAGACATATATTCTTATTAAAATAAATTGGTTATTTTTATGGACATTCATTGCATGAGTATGTTGCACCAGTTCTAGTGTCACTGATAGCAAAAGCTGGCTAATTTCATTTAATCTATTGGGTTGTTTAGAATTTCTTCCGGGGTGGATATTATCTTGAGGGCATAGAGCTGTAATACTATAGTATTTCCATGTTGTCCACACTCCCATATATTCATCCACTTGACTACACAGATATCCTTTAATCTTAAAACTTTTTCCTTTCCAGATCCTTTACCAGAGAGCCAGGCATTTGGCCACTTCCCAGGGCCAGATCCTGAAATTATAGAACTGTCTTAGTTGATCACCATATCAGCTTTGAAATTTAGCCATGTGCATGCATGCTGTGTTTCTTCACTCTTGTCTGACACTTTGCAGATCTATGGACTGTAGCCTGCCAGGCTTTTCTGTCCATGAGATTCTCCAGGCAAGAACACTAGAGTGGGTTACCATGGCCTCCTCTAGAGGATCTTCCCAACCCAGGGATCAAGGCCACGTTTCTTATTCCAGTGCATTGGTAGGCAGGTTCTTTAAAACTAGTGCCACCTGGGAAGCTGAAATTTAGCCACTCTGATTAGTAAATCCTACATTTGGTGTTCAGCTTCTTCTTTTCCCTGTGTACACTACCAGTGAAATTATCTGGCCTTCCCACTTAGTTTATAGTTATTTGTTAAGATTTCCATTTTCCTTCTGTAGAGTGTCAGGGTAATTTAATAAACACCAACCTCTTCTATTTTGCTTGTATGGAACTTTACTATCTCCTCTTCCCCTCATTCTTGCATCCTCAAATTTTTCCACTGCACAGACCAAAGTCTTTCTTTTTATTGGACATTCTCTCAAGTCATTACCTATGAAAGTTTTAGCAATTGAGCTGGCATTTTCTTCCAGGACTAACCTACCCCACAAATTTCCTAGCATAGTGACTTTGTTGCCAGCCAAATGAATCATTGAATCCCCAATTCTGTCTTGATCTTTGCTTTCTGAAATGACAACTGGAAATTTTGCCTTCCAGTAAAGGAAATACTGCGATAGAGTTAAAATTTCAAACATGTGATGGGGTGGGATTATACATAGAAAATGAAGAAAGCAAATTTGGTCAGAGGGGTTGTTGGACCATGAAGAAGATCTGACAGCCTTTCCTAGGTGAAGGGAAATTTCCAGCAAAGATTGCCTATAAAAGGCAGACAACGTTAGGCTCAAAGCCAGGGGTTTGTGCTTCAGTCCTGTTTGGTCATTGG
>SJYX01001908.1:15552-36464 GCA_006410675.1 Oreotragus oreotragus
CACCTCTTCTTAATATCTTCTGCTTTTGTTAGGTCCATACCATTTCTGTCCTTTATCGAGCCTATCTTTGCATGAAATGTTCCCTTGGTATTTCTAATTTTCTTGAAGAGAACTCTAGTCTTTCCCATTCTGTTCTTTTCCTCTATTTCTTTGCATTGATCACTGAAGAAGGCTTTCTTATCCCTTCTTGCTATTCTCTGGAACTCTGCATTCAGATGCTTATATCTTTCCTTTTCTCCTTTGCTTTTTGCCTCTCTTCTTTTCACAGCTATTTGTAAGGCCTCCCCAGACAGCCATTTTGCTTTTTTTTGCATTTCTTTTCCATGGGGATGGTCTTGACCTCTGTCTACTGTACAACGTCACGAACCTCATTCTATAGTTCATCAGGAACTCTATCTATCAAATCTAGGCCCTTAAATCTATTCTCACTTCCACTGTATAATCATAAGGGATTTGATTTAGGTCATACCTGAATGGTCCAGTGGTTTTCCCTACTTTCTTCAATTTGAGTCTGAGTTTGTAATTTAATATTAGATCAAACAGACACAAGTTATTTCCAATAATGATGGGTTATGAGTCCGATTACAGGGGGCTCTGTGAACATAGAGTAGGGGCATTCTTACTTGGTATGATGATTCACAAGAGGTGTCCCAGAGGAAGTGAAACACTAGCCATGATCTGGAAGATATACAAAGTTTAACAGGTGAAGAAGTGGGAAAGATATGGAGAGAAAAGTGTGTGAAAGTGATTAAGAGAGAGAAAAATCTGGGACACAGAAGTTGACATAATCTAGTATAGTGATGGCACAGAATGTCAGGGAAACTTGAATATAGGATTAGAAAGAGTATTAAGGGCCAGATTAATGGTATTTTACAAATAACATGCAGATTCAGAGATGGCTTCATGTTTGTGAGACTTGTGCAGTTGTGAAGGGCTTCTTGGTTAGAAGAATCCTATGCATGTTTCCATGCTACATTTTCTCTCTTTGACATTCTTAATAAGTTTTGAACAAAGAATCCCATGTTTTCTCTTCGTGCTGTGACCTAAAAATTATTTAGCTGATCTTAGGTAGACTTTAGGGCCTCTCAAGTGAAGTGACAGGAGCAGATTAAAGTTTACAAAGATAACTATTGTTGTTGGTTTGAGCCAACACTGAATGTATCATTACTACTTAGAGATAGTTGTAGTCCCCTCAGAGGGATATTTTGTGACTTAATGTGAAAGAGTGCTGAAAGGGATAGAAAATATAGAAGGATATTTAAGTTTTTTAGTGAAAAGATCTCCAGAGTATAGTGTAAAAAGAAAAAAAAGCTATTTTTTGTGTAAGGGTAATATATTTTTTGCTTTTTTTCATATTTGCACATGGAAACACTGGGAAAGAAACTATATAAGAAGTAATAAAGTATATAAGAAGTAATAAAGTATATAAGAAACTAATAAAAGTGATTACCTACTGTCAGGTGGTGGTTGGTGAATGAAATGAACAGGACATGGGTGAGAAGGAAACTTCTAGGTGTATGTTTTTAGTTTTGTAGTATAGTTTTGATTATTGAACCATGTGAATCCTTTTAGGAGTCAAATGATAAAACATAATATAAAATAAAGGCATGCACACGAGATATTCCCAAACCACAGTCTACAGAACTTGGTGATTAAATGTGAGGGTGGTAAGGAAGAGGAAGTAAAAGGTGACAGTAGTGATCATTGTGGCTGAGTACCCACAATCAATTTACCACAAACAACTGGTCTAAACCAGTGGTCCTAATCCATTCTCCCTGACAGTGATTTGCTTAGGAATGGACTTGTGACTCCATCCTCTAAATATGACCCACAGGAAAGTCTGCTTCAGGATTGTATTCATTTCCTAAGGCTGCTGTAACAAATTGCCACAAAAGGTATGGCTTAAAACAGTAGAAATGTATTCTTTCACAGTCTAGAGGCTAGAGTGTAAAATCAAAGTGTCCTCAGGGTTAGTTTCTTCTGGATGCTGCAAGGGAGGATCTGTTCCATGCCTCTGTCTTAGCTTCTGGTTGTTGCCCGCAGTCCTTGGCTTGCAGCCAAATCACTCCTGTTTCTGCCTCTGTCTTCACATGACCTTCTCTACTGTGTGTCACCTCTCTTTCTTTGTGTGTTTACATAATGATTTTATGAGAACACCAGTCATTAGATTTGGTCTTGTACTAATCAATAATATTGTCTTTAAAGAAAGTAAGAGGCTGGCTTTAATTAAAATATTGATATTTTGTCCATCATGGATCAAACATGACACCAGTTTAACCACTTACATCTGCAAAGACCCCATTTCCAAAAAGATCCCAGTCACAGGGAACACAATTCAAAATACACCAAGGGGCTTCTGAAAATTTTTTCCCACTCCTCAGTAAGAGAAGCAGGAGACATAGTCCCATTTCCTTTCCTGGATATTGTCATGTATGGAAGTAATTCTTGAACTTGTTGCCACCACTTTTCTGCTAGTCTGGGGACGAAGCCAACATGTGAAGGAAGACAATTCCAAGAATTTTAGAGAAGAGGAGTTAGTGCCAAAGAGAGGTGTTATGTGAAATACATATATGATGTAAGCCAGTTTTTTATTCAAGATTTCTATTAGTTTCAGCCAATATCATCTTAAGGAACATAATAGTCAGATTTCTTATTAGTCAGTCTAATGCATTGTTATACTCTATGGAAGTACTGAGCCAAAATAGTTTTGGTGGAAAAGATGTCACAATTATACTTTCTGGAATAGTGTTATCTTATAGAAATGGCAACCCACTCCAGTGTTCTTGCCTGGAGAATCCTAGGGACGGGGGAGCCTAATGGGCTGCCGTCTATGGGATCGCACAGAGTCGAACACGACTGAAGCGACTTAGCAGCAGCAGCATAGAAAATATCTGACCAAATGACTGATTTATGGCTTAAAGTTCTTTTAATTAATCCAAGAGTTTCTCTACAGGATATTTTATCTAGAGCTAACTTAAAGGTTAGTTTGTGATATTACATGACACTTGTGGCGTTTGACCAGCTTGTGGCTCTGTTGTTACTAAAACATCCACAGGAAAAAAAAAAAAAAATTAGTTGTGTGACCCCTTAGACACTTGTAGGCAACCACTTGCTCCTAAGTTCTGAAAGGTGAGGGTTTGGTAAGGAGGCAGCTCTGGTGGTCCCTGAGAGAGGTGATTAGAGCTTGATATAAAACAATGGACATGACATTAAAGAAGATGGAATATATTTTCTGAGGAGGACTGTAAAGTTCTTGGAAGTATGATTGGAAATTGAAAATAGACAAAAGAGGCAAAAGAGCCAAATCTGATGCCAAGTGTCTGAAGCCCTCAACAAGTCCTTTCTTTATACTCTGTCAAAACCAATCAGGCCTGCTAGGCATGTGAAATTGGTTTAAGGATACTTTGTTTGATGTGTTATTGGAGTTCTTTGATTTAATTTCTTGGATAGTAAAAACAAAAACAAAAACAAAAACAAAAAAACAAAGAAGAAAATCACTTTTATTTTTAGCTTTTATGATAATTTGTGTAATGCTAGATCCAGATGGAAAAAAACAGTGGTTCTCTTTTGGTCTTCCATTAACCTAGAATATCTTTAAAAAGTGTTGATCATGTCCAGCAGTTTGGCTTTCTTTATGGCTCAATGATTTGGATATAGTTTGATGGTGATATAAATTCTTTGGTAGGCTTTCTTAAAATCATGAATAAAATGTATTTTTATATAGAAACCATACTGCATATTTAAATAAGTCACAGGGATACCAATAATGATTATTATAGTCCTTAAGAATCATGCATAATATTATTTTGTATGGCAGTACTTCATTTAATGAAAATAAAACGGAAAACATCTTATTTTTGACGTACCAGGAGTTGTTTTAACCTCCATTTTTGCATTTGAACTGATTTCTGAGAACAGTTAAAAGGAACAAACAGCAAATCACAGGGAACATGGATTGGGTACCATTCTAACCACTTTTAATTCTGTACTGTGCTAAAACTCATGTGCTTTCTTGCTGCTTCAGGAACATTGTTCTGTCGATAATTTCCTTGTTTTCTTATGTCTTCAACGTTTTCCTTTCTTTTGTCTCTTTTTCATCAGTATATACACAGGTCCTCATATAGTCCATATTTATAAAATCCTTCCATGAACCTTTGCTTTCCTATACCTAATCTCTTTCTTTCTCTTGGACATCCATGCTTTCATTTATTCTACAAATATTAATTCAGTACCATTTATGTGACTGGCATGTTCTAAGTGCTGTAGATATTGTGGTTCATAAATAAGATACAAATCCCTGCTCAGATGAAGCTAATTGTAAAATGTGTGGAGATATAAGGTAGACTAAGGAGTAAATCAGAAAAGGCAATGGCACCCCACTCCAGTACTCTTGCCTGGAAAATCCCATGGATGGAGGAGCCTGGTAGGCTACAGTCCATGGGGTCACTAAGAGTCAGACACGACTGAGCGACTTCAGTTTCACTTTTCGATTTCATGCATTGGAGAAGGAAATGGCAACCCACTCCAGTGTTCTTGCCTGGAAAATCTCAGGGATGGGGGAACCTGGTGGGCTGCCATCTATGGGGTCGTACAGAGTTGGACATGACTGAAGCGACTTAGCAGCAGTAGTAGCAGCAAGGTGAGGTGAAGTCGCTCAGTCATGTCCGACTCTTTGCGACCCTGTGGACTGTAACCTATTAGGTTTCTCCGTCCATGGGATTCTCCAGGCAAGAATACTGGAATGGATTGCCATTTCCTCCTCCAGGGGATCTTCCCGACCCAGGGATCGAACCCGGGTCTCCCGCATTGGAGGCAGACGCTTTAACCGCTGAGCCACCGCTTAGCCCCAAGGAGTACATAAAATAGGTAGAGTGTTATAATAAATGCTATGGAAAAAGAGAAAATCAGGGAAGACATGTAGAGAGAGGTCTGGAGGAAGAGTTTACAATTTTATAGCATGATAGATGCTTAAGGAAGATCTTACTGAGGAATACTATTGTGCAAAGACCTGAAGGAAAGGAAGAAATAAGTTACAGACATACCTGAAGGTGGCAGTATTTCAAGCAACAAAAACAGCAAGCACAATAGCCCTGGGGCAAGAAACAGAATCTGACTTATTTGAGGAACACAGTGAGGCTAGTATGGCTGACGCTGAGGGAGGGAATTGGGCAGTTGTAGAATCTGAGGGTAGTGAAGTGGTAGCAGTGGATAGATCATGTAGTTTCTGGTGACTATTCCAGGAGGCCCTAGACCTAATTGTACTATTGCTGATTGAAAGGTGAGTTTTGATTGAGAAGTAATATTTTAATTAGAATATGCTTGCTGTTCTGTAGCATATAGACTCTAGAGAGACAAGAGTGTAAGTGAAATGGCCAGTTGGGAGGCTATACTAACTGTCCAGAAAAGAGTCAGTGGAGGCTTACTTTAGAGAGACAGTACTAGAGAGGAGGAATAGTGGTAAATGTGGATATATTTTCAAGGGAAGACAAACATATGGTTTCTTGATGGCTTTAGTGTGGAAGGTGCAAGGGCTATTTTCCTGAAAAAAAAAGTGGTTTATGTATGCTGTATTTCCTTCTTACCTCTAATCACTTTCCCACTTGCTGCATTTTGAGGTTTGTTTCATTTCTGGTTTTTCCTCTTTTTTTTTTTTTTTTTGGCCTTACATTTCTCCTGAAATTTCTATAAAAATCTTGGAAACCATCATGTGTTCCTCAGTCTTGATCTTGCCTGATGACTTTGTAGCATTTATCACTGTACATCCTTCTTCCTTCCTCAAATTCTCTTCTCCCTTGACCTGTGTGGCTCTCAGTTTCTCTTGGAATGACAATTTCTGCTGGTCTGATTTCTCTTTTTTTAGGCTACTAAATGAGTTGCACTTTTTCAGATATTTGTGCTAATGTTCCTCTTTCAGTGAGATCTTTGCTAGCTTGATACAAAATCCCGGACTCCCTTTTCCCTGACAACTCTCTAAACCCAAGGGATTGCCAAACTTACACTTCTCTCTTTCATCTCAAACGTCACAAAATCATTCAATGATGTTAGGAGCAGGTGTCTATATTATAGAAAGATTATATTGATCTTATTTTTAAATATAAATTTATTTATTTCAATTGGAGGTTAATTACTTTACAATATTTTTGAAATTGTAATTTCTTAGATTGCTACTGTCATTATTATTGCTCTTTCATGCACGTGTACTAAGTTGCTTCAGTCATGTGTGACTCTTTGCAACCCCATAGACTGAAGTCTGCCAGGCTCCTCTGTCCACAGGATTCTCCAGGCAAGAATACTGGAGTGGATTGCCATGCCCTCCTCCAGGAGATCTTCCTGATCCAAGGATCAGACCCGTGCCTCTTAGTCTTCTGCACTGGGAGCCAGGTTCTTGACCACTAGTGCCACATGGGAAGCTCCCTATTCTTGCTTTTAGACTATTGCAATTGTTAATAAAATATATCACATATATTATATATATATGAGCTCTTCACAGTGAAGTCCTCAACCGGAGTCTTTTGACTGAGTTACATTTAATGTTAATGGTCCATGAATAGTGAGGCTAAACATGTCCCAGAAATTAAAGAGCTATCTTTACAGTAAATATTGGCTTCTCTTTGCAAGAAGCAGAGATTCACTTATTAATTGAAGAACTATTGCTTGAGCAAGATACTTACATTTTATGCTTCATAATTTCAACTTTAATAGCTTTAAAATTGTTTACTGCACAATATGATTGTACAAATTAAATGAATTGTCATGTAAAATCTAGTTTTGACAAAAAGTTATTCAGTTACTTGAGATTCAAGTAGCTAGGTTCCTGTTCTAGGTACTAGAGCTAACTATAGGATAGGATAGACCTGCAATCAATTCTGTTACAATCTGATTGAGACAAGAAACATAAAACCAATGATTACTCAACTTTTTATAGGTACTCTGTTAAAAGTCAACAGAGGCACAAGAGGAGTGAATCAGAATCTACCTTGAAGAGATGATGCTTCAGTTGAGTCTTGGAGTCAAGGTGTTATTTTGATAAAGCCAGAGAAGGGAGCCCAAATTAAGAGAACATCATGCTCAAAGGCATGTAGGCATGAAACAATATGTCTCATTCATGTTATAAGAAGCTCAGTATCAAAATCAAGAAAGCATTTAATGAGGTTGCAAGACTGAGAATAAAGATTTTGATAGTGGCTTGTGCAGTAAACTAAGAAATCTGAACTCAAAGTCAGCATTACTATAGAGGATTCTAAGCAGAGAATTTATGTGATTATATTAAACATGTTAAAAGTTACACTGGGAACAGTGAGGAGGATGGATTAAAAGAGGTTGAGCTAAGAGAACAGGGAGAATTCTAATGATGTAAGTCACAAACAAATGAGGTGTCAAACAGCAATGACAGAACACTGTGGCATGTATAGGAGGTAGAATTGACTGACCACAGTGACCAATTGAATGTGGTAAAAGATGGAAGTTACTATGTTCCTGTTTTAGACTCTTGGAGGATGGATTAAAAGAGGTTGAGCTAAGAGAACAGGGAGAATTCTAATGATGTAAGTCACAAACAAATGAGGTGTCAAACAGCAATGACAGAACACTGTGGCATGTATAGGAGGTAGAATTGACTGACCACAGTGACCAATTGAATGTGGTAAAAGATGGAAGTTACTATGTCCCTGTTTTAGACTCTAGATAGATGACATTATTCATGAAAAGATAAATAAGGAAGGAGAAATCAGAGCCCAAGGTGAAGACAGTTGCTTTTCGCAACACGCTGCATTTGCAGTTTCACTGAATATCCAGGGAATTTGGGATAAAGACAAAGTTCTTTAATATGGCCCACAAGACTTCACAGTTTTGTCCCTCCCTTCCATTCCAGGCTTGTTCATGTGACTCTCTCCCCCATTTCTCTCTGAAAGAACAGCATGAGATTTGTATTTGCCTCTTGTCTTCACCATCACCTCATGTTGAACATGATCTTTCTTTAGCCTGTATCACCCTTCTTTCTTTTCTTTACTTAGTTTTTTTTTTTTTTCCTAGTCATATTTCATAGTTCAACTTCAGATTAAATTTCCTTAGTGGAAATCCAATCCAATAAGCTCTGAGGCCCTCAAGAATATATTCACTGTGAAAGAAGAAAATACTAGAAGAAAGACAAATGGACACAACAGACTTTCTTAGAACTTTTATCTTGTTTTATCTTCCCTGGGTCAGGAAGATCCCCAGGAGAAGGAAATGGCAACCCACTCTAGTACTCTTGCCTGGAAAATTCCATGGAGGGAGGGGCCTGGCATGCTGCTGTCCATGGGGTTGCAAAGAGTCAGACACAACTGAGTGACTTCACTTTATTTTGTTCCATCAATGTGTTGTCTGGTCTTCTGGGTACCAGGAATTCCTGGATCTAACCTGCTACTGTTGACTGTCACAAATTCAAAGGCAGAGACTGGATCTGAGAAATATTCCAAGGGAAGCAATGATACAATTTGATGACTGAAAGGATCTAGATATTATGTCTAGATTTTTCTTGGTGATTAGAAGGATGATTGTAATCTTGACAGAAATAGAGGAATCAGGAAAGTGAGCTCATTTTTCAGGGAAGATGGTTAAAAATAATGCTAATGTTGAGAAAATTATAAAGGGACTTTAAGCTGGCTATGAGGTAGATAAATCTTAGCCATTAGACCTCTTCATTAAAATAATAAAAGCTTTATAGGTTGTTAACGATTCCTTTCTTCAGTAAGTTAGACGACTTTTGGAAAGCTTTTTTGTGTAATCGGTGTCTGTCTTGTAACTTCTAACCTCTTTTTATCAGACCTATTCTAGAAAATATTAGTTGAAAGAAGTCATGTTAGGTAACAATTATGTTTTTCTTTCTCTATTGACAGCGTTAATTAACCTATTAGGCAGGTTATTCTAATGCCAGTTATTAGGGTACATTAGGAGTTTTATTGCACTGAGATGTGCTCGGCAGACATGACCTTTTGCTCTACTTTTCTAAGCATCTGTTCTTTGGAGTTTACCCATAATGTCATTACCTAATTAGACTCTAACAGCATGAAAGGTTTTTTGTTAAATATAAAGTGGTTGTGCTAAACTCTGACATAGGAAAACTAGAGACTTGACTTAAAGGAAATGAAAGGCTGTCTCCAAGTTTAAATCTTTCATTAGCAGTAGATAATGCTACTTTTTGACAAAGCCTATTTCATTCAAGATTAAGGTTACTCACCCAATTCATTTTTTTAAAAGAGAAAAATAATAGAGAAAGGCCATAGGCAGGGATATGACCTAGATTCTGTGGGATCCAGAAAGAGAGGGGTTCTGCAGGTTTCTAGAGATCTGCCATAGTGTCCATTCTGATGCATCTCTCCATTATCTATTTAAGATGTAGTCACGGCCATCCCCAAGGCTTCATTAGTATTTCATTCATATGTAGTGCTAATTTTCCTTGTTTCCCTACATTTTGGGGAATTATTATTTATATAAGCAGTCAATATAGTCATGCTCGGACTGACTCTCATTTATTAAAATTTACCAGTTAACATTTGGAATAACATATTTTGTAGTTTTTTTAGTATGTGACATAGTATTTAAACTTCAGTACTGTTTCATGATAAATGTGGTTATTATGGAAAATGATTCCAAAGGAATACAACCCCATAATCAGATTACCAAATACACAATCATTCAACAAATATCTGTCAGCACCTATTAGACAATAAAAGACATTGAATAGAATTTTGTATTTGAATTTTCTATTTAGAATAATAATTTTTACTAGTAGTTTATGCAGCAAATCCCAAGGATTCAGGTTATATTTGTATATTTTTCCCACCAATATTAGGTAACCCAGACCTAATAAAAACTTGAACTGAGACAATTTAATCCAGAATAAATGGATGTGTTCTTTAATATTTATAATCAGGATGATTTTTTATTAATAAGTAGGAAGTAGTTCCCTGATAAAGAAGTACTTTATCCTGGTAAAGAGTTCACCTGCAATGCAGGAGACCCTGGTTTGATTCCTGGTTTGGGAAGATCCACTGGAGAAAGGAGTAGATACCCACTCCAGTATTCTTGGGTTTCTCTTGTGGCTCAGCCAATAAAGAGTCTGCCTGCAACGCAGGAGACCTGATTTGATCCCTTGGTTGGGAAGATCCCCTGGAGAAGGGAAAGGCTACCCACTCCATATTCTTGCCTGGAGAATTATATACAGTCTATGAGGTTGCAAATAGTCGGACATGACTGAGCAACTTTCACTTTCAGGAATTTGTTTTTGGTTAGTCATTCAGTTATTTATGAATTTTTATGTACTTCAAATACTTTATATCTATCTAGATATATATATTTCAATTTTAACAGAAGCTAGAATTCTGTCTGGATTCTCTGAGAAACTATCATCACGTTATATTTTAAAATAGTAAAAATCATTTGTGATCCCATTAACTGTGATATAGACTATTGGCTGAGTATAAAAATACACTTATGAGAATATGTATTAAGTAAATACGTAACAATAAATTGTTTTTTTTTTTTTTTTTACCATGATGTCTGGGGAGTGTTAGAAAAATTGATCTCAGGAGTATTTGCCTAAACTTTTTCCAACTTGCATTTAGATGAAGTGAGCAAGGTAAAAGAATAGCAATATTATTCAGAGGTCTCAGCAGTTAAATGTCTCATAAAAAGGATTCTTTTCTATACATGTTCTTACTGGCTGCACATTGCACACAGATGATTCTAATCACAGTTGCTCAAATCACCTGGTTCTTCAATTACCTTGTCTTCAATGAGCACATTCCAAACTCCAGAGCACCTATATACGTACTCTGATAATAGGCTGCCAATTAAGTTATCTTTCTCTGGAAACTTATTATGGTAGTTCAGTGAATATAATATCATTAGTGCCCTTATATCATCATAGCTTGGGCAGTTGCTGACACTACATGAATATAACTGCTAAGCTATCAAAGTAGCTGTTCAACCACAGTAGCTTTGAAATTACACACACAAAAAAAACCTGGTAGTTCTGTGTTCTTGTTTACATATCTGAAGCAAGCATGGAAGTGTGGGTGTGTGTGTTTATGCATATGCAAACAAGTAAGTCTTTTGTATAAATATTTAGATGGAAAAAAGGATCATCATACGCAAGGAAAGCACAAATACCTAGATATAAAATAAATTATTAGTAAAAATTGCTATAAAACTCATACAACTTTGCCACCAATAAAAATGACATCAGTTGTAGCTGTGGTCAGTATTTCTGTAACATTGAATACTCTCAGTTTGAATTATATCTTGTAAAATTACTCTGTATTTACATGGGGTCTGAGAGTGAAATTAACACTTAATTTTTTACTAGGAAAACAGAATGTTTCAGAATTACCACATTCTTACTTCATAATTAGACTAGACACATATTCTAGAAAGTTAAGCATCAGGTTATACAAAAATTATGAACATTATTTACTGAGACTGCAATGTAAGCTGGAATCATTAATTAAACTCACTCTTATTGAGAAGTCGGTGAAAACCATCAGGAGAATAATCTGCTTTACTGGACACTGTTTCTCCTTCAGTTCAGTTCAGTTCATTTCAGTCACTCAGTCCTGTCCGACTCTTTGCGACTCTATGAATTGCAGCACTCCAGGCCTCCCTGTCCATCACCAACTCCCGGAGTTCATCCAAACTCATGTCCATCGAGTTGGTGATGCCATCCAGCCATCTCATCCTCTGTTGTCCCCTTCTCCTCCTGCCCCCAATCCCTCCCAGCATCAGAGTCTTTTCCAATGAGTCAACTCTTCATATGAGGTGGCCAAAGTATTGGAGTTTCAGCTTTAGCATCAGTCTTTCCAAAGAAATCCCAGGACTGCTCTCCTTTAGAATGGACTGGTTTCTCCTTAGATTGATGATAAAGAGCCTGATAACAGGAGTCAATCTAATTGGGTCAAAATCTTACTTTTACCACTTTTTTATCCTTGGGCTTCCCTGGTGGCTCAGAGGTTAAAGTGTTTGCCTGGAATTCAGGAGACCAGGGTTCGATCCCTGGGTCGGGAAGATCCCCTGGAGAAGGAAATGACAACCCACTTCAGTACTCTTGCCTGGAAAATCCCATGGACTGAGAAGCCTGGTAGGCTATAGTCCTTCTTTTCCAATGAGTCAACTCTTCATATGAGGTGGCCAAAGTATTGGAGTTTCAGCTTTAGCATCAGTCTTTCCAAAGAAATCCCAGGACTGCTCTCCTTTAGAATGGACTGGTTTCTCCTTAGATTGATGATAAAGAGCCTGATAACAGGAGTCAATCTAATTGGGTCAAAATCTTACTTTTACCACTTTTTTATCCTTGGGCTTCCCTGGTGGCTCAGAGGTTAAAGTGTTTGCCTGGAATTCAGGAGACCAGGGTTCGATCCCTGGGTCGGGAAGATCCCCTGGAGAAGGAAATGACAACCCACTTCAGTACTCTTGCCTGGAAAATCCCATGGACTGAGAAGCCTGGTAGGCTATAGTCCGTGGGGTTGCAAAGAGTCAGACACGACTGAGCCACTTCACTTCACTTATCCTTGGCAAATTCGTTGACATACTAAACATCAATTTCTTCTTTTATAAATTGGGCATTATATAAGCAGTTTCTCCATAGGTTTATTTTGTGGATTAAATCATGCAGTATACTTAAAATACTTAGCATGGTGTCTTGAAAATGGTAAATACTCAATATATGATAACTTTTATTTCTTTATTCCACTTCACTTCACTTATCCTTGGCAAATTCGTTGACATACTAAACATCAATTTCTTCTTTTATAAATTGGGCATTATATAAGCAGTTTCTCCATAGGTTTATTTTGTGGATTAAATCATGCAGTATACTTAAAATACTTAGCATGGTGTCTTGAAAATGGTAAATACTCAATATATGATAACTTTTATTTCTTTATTTATGTTTTTAATTATTTAAAAAATTTCCAAGTTCCACTGGCTTTTTAAATGCTCTTATATAAAACTGGCCTGTGCTGATTAGTTACAGTTTAGATTGCAACCATTACGCAGTTTCATCTACTTTTACATGTGCTCAGTGTTTCCCTTAAGTGAGGTATTTATCAGTTGTGTTAATAAGGAGAATGGCTTCCCACAAAATTGCTGCTGTTTCACTATTTTATTTTGTTTTTGAATTCTTTTTTAGTCTTCAGCTCTGTTATTTAAAGTAATCTGCCTTATTATTGGCCTATATGTCCATTTCCTTTGTTCTCTGCTGTGTTACAACAAAAGGAAGGGTATTTAAAATACTTCTTGGAGGGAATGAGTAGCTTCCTAATTGAGGTTTTCATGTTAAAAAAATTTAAAAAATTATCCTTCCACTTTCCCCCATAGAAGTTGGGACTCCATCAGAACATTTCCAGATTAAACCATTAATGTTACTCTCTTGGTTGCATCAATTCAGTGTATCCTTGGATCTTAAAGATAATGCATGATATGAATCATTAACATTTTATTCCCAATATTGTGTAGACTGTATTCAACTTTCCTGACATTTATATCATATGTAATAAAATATTTTAAAAGTTTCCAACCACAGAAGATAAATCATATGATAAAAGAGAACATTTAAAATAAAAACAATTCTAAAAATTAATACAAATTCTTAAAAACTGAGATGTTTTTGTAGCATTTATATCCTTGGACTGCTAACTATACTCAAACTATTTAAGTGTTACATTTGGGAACACTCTGGTAGCCCTACTCAAGATAAAGAAGTTTTTCAAAATATTAGACTGAATATATTTAGACACAGTAGGAGTACATTTGGAGAAGGCGATGGTACCCCACTCCAGTACTCTTGCCTGGAAAGTCCCATGGACAGAGGAGCCTGGTAGGCTGCAGTCTGTGGGGTCGCGAAGAGTCGGACATGACTGAATGACTTCCCTTTCACTTTTCACTTTCCTGCATTGGAGAAGGAAATGGCAACCCACTCCAGTGTTCTTGCCTGGAGAATCCCAGGGACGGGGGAGCCTGGTGGGCTGCCGTCTATGGGGTCGCACAGAGTTGGACACGACTGAAGTGACTTAGCAGCAGCAGCAGGAGTACGTTATTGCCAAATCTTTCATAAAATAAATGTCTTTACCATATTCCCTAAAGTGTAGCACAATCTGACAGAAATTCCTTTTATTATGGACAACAGAGTGACACACTGCAACGCTACATGGTAAAATGCCCTGATCTGTAGGAGAGCATTCTCTTTACTGTAATTAAAGAATCTTATGATTAAGAGGCCCTCTTGCCAATCATCATAGTTGAACCTAGAATATGCTTAAGAAAACAATGACTGGTGCATGGATTTCTGCAAAACTATTAATATCATACTAGAAGCATAACGTGTGATTCATTATTCTGTGAAAGGAGCATCTTAAAAAAACTGTATATGTGGAAATCAACTGCCTATCAGAGAAATCAGGGAAAATGGTGTGGTGGAGGAATCAGAAGCTGTTTCCTCATCAGACTGGGCTTTTGGTCCTTGCATTTGAGAGCTCTCATTATGGAAATTGTGCAGAACATGGGAAACAGGAACAAATATATAGATCCCACTGGGCAATTCCTTTTTATAACCATTTTATCAGTAATAATTCAGGGCTCTGTTCCTTTCAGTGTTCAGCGATCTTAATGTTACAGGGCATAGCAATACTATTCATGGGGCTAGTGGAAACTTACTTTACCTAATCTTGATTTATGCTCCTTAATTTGGAAAGGATTGGCCTTCACTCTGTTGAAACCCCTCATGCTTTCTTTGGTGCTCATGCATGAAAGTCTGAATTCTAGCTAAATTCCCCCTGTGGCCATACAGTATATTGAACGTCTGGCTATTATTTTCAAAAAATAGTGGAATACCAAAATAATAGGGAAGCAAGGTAGAATCTTTTTCTGAAAGTAGTATTAACTGTTGATAGCACAGGGAAAGACTGTTATTTTTTGAAGTCAGTTTAATTTCAGAGGACTGCTCTTTATGCTTGAATTATATTTTCAGATGATATGGACCAGTGATGTTGGGATTCATTCCATCTTCCAAAAGATGAAGGTGAGGTATTGGAAGTCACTAAAAAGCACAGGAAGCAAGTGCAGGAGAAAGGCCAAATCCAAGCTTTGTAACTAGATCATTAAAAAGTACTGAACTGAACTTTCGCTTGGAAGTTTCGTAAGGGTCAGAACTCAGCAAGGAAGCCCAAGATTCTGATAGGAACTTACTGTGCAACCTTGAGGAAGAAAGGCAGTATATATTGAATGAATCCTTGGGTAGAGACCTTTCTACTGGGTATTATTGGAGTTCCAAAAGGGAAAAAATTCTGGCTTTGAACATCTTAATATCTAATTATAAAAAGTTAAACAAAAGGGACTTAGAAAGAGGGCATGTGTAATGATCCTGTGCATATGTACACACACCATCTAAATCCTGTATGTACATCTACACAGGCAGTGACCTGCCTCTGCCAGAAATCTTGGAGTCACATCTAATCACTCCTGAAGTTTTCTTGATTCTTTTTCTTCAGTAGTTATAGAAATCATTTCTACATCTCTGTAGTCTTACTGACAGAGAAGGCAATGGCACTCTACTCCACTACTCTTTCCTGGAAAATCTCATGGATGGAGGAGCCTGGTGGGCTACAGTCCATGGGATCGCTAAGAGTTGGACACAACTGAGCGACTTCACTTTTCACTTTCATTCATTGGAGAAGGAAATGGCAACCCACTGCAGTGTTCTTGCCTTGAGAATCTCAGGGATGGGGGAGCCTGGTGGGCTGCTGTCTATGGGGTCTCACAGAATCGGACACAACTGAAGCGATNAACATCTTAATATCTAATTATAAAAAGTTAAACAAAAGGGACTTAGAAAGAGGGCATGTGTAATGATCCTGTGCATATGTACACACACCATCTAAATCCTGTATGTACATCTACACAGGCAGTGACCTGCCTCTGCCAGAAATCTTGGAGTCACATCTAATCACTCCTGAAGTTTTCTTGATTCTTTTTCTTCAGTAGTTATAGAAATCATTTCTACATCTCTGTAGTCTTACTGACAGAGAAGGCAATGGCACTCTACTCCACTACTCTTTCCTGGAAAATCTCATGGATGGAGGAGCCTGGTGGGCTACAGTCCATGGGATCGCTAAGAGTTGGACACAACTGAGCGACTTCACTTTTCACTTTCATTCATTGGAGAAGGAAATGGCAACCCACTGCAGTGTTCTTGCCTTGAGAATCTCAGGGATGGGGGAGCCTGGTGGGCTGCTGTCTATGGGGTCTCACAGAATCGGACACAACTGAAGCGATTTAGCAGCAGCAGCGGCAGCAACAGCAGTCTTACTGAAGTTCTTTTAGATTGCAGTGTCAACTTTGCTTTCTGGGATCACTATAATAATCTCCCCACTCCTGGTAACTAGCAACCCTTCCTCTAACCCCTTCTGCACACTGCATCTGGAGGGAGAAGTTTTTAAAATTTTTGTTGAAATATAGTTGATTTATAATGTGTTAGTTTCAGGCATACGGCAAAGTGATTCAGTCATACATATTTATGTATACACATTTACTTTTTTTAATATTCTCTTCCATTATAGGTTATTACAAGATATTGAATATAGTTCCCTGGGCTATACAGTAGGTCCTTGTTGGTTATCTATTTTATATACTGTAGTGTGTATATTTTGGAGAAGCTTTTCTAAAGTGCACATTTGATCCTGTCGCTTTTTCCCTTGAATCCTTTACAGTTTCTCTGTTGCTCTCAGAATGAAATTCAATATCTTCATGCTCCAGTCTAACTCCTCTGTTGTTTGACCTCTGCTTACCTCAAAGATTCATCTTTTCCAGTCTGGGGTTCACATTCACTGGTCCATGAACCACCATATTTTTTACTGCATGGCCTTTTCATGGGAGCACCTTCTCCCTTCAAGAATTGCATCAAATCTTCCTTCAATTGTCAAAAGAAGTGGCTCTTCCTCTGAGAAATATCTTTCAATCCTTCAAAACTGTGGGTCTCCTTCCTGAGTGTTCTGATATCATCCTATGCTTATACATTTTGAAGCATACAACTACTGAAATGACCTATGACCTCATTTGCTTTCTTCATTATATTGTAAAATTCTTGAGAAGATCTATGTCTTGTCAATTATTATGTCCTTCTACATGTTAGAGGTTATTTGTTGAAAGAATAAATTAAGTAATTTATTTACTGCTGGTAATTAATTTATTAGTTTAATTAATTTATTACTAGTAAGTAATTTATTTATTATGACAGAGGATGAGATGTTTGGATGGCATCACTGACTCAATGGACATGAGTTTGAGTAAATTCTAGGGAACTGGTGATGGACAGGGTAGCCTGGTGTGTTGCAGTCCATGCGGCTGCAAAGAGTTGGACATGACTGAGCGACTGAACTGAACTGAATCACAACGTAGCTGATCATCAGTCAACAAACTTTCAGGGTCAGCACACAAAGTGTAAATCAGACTAAAATGCTCTGTGCTTTCATGTGTCTATGAGGAAGAAAAGGAAGAAAGACAAGAGTAAAGAGTATTGAAGAAAAGGGGAAATGCTGGGTGAAACAAGAGAGGATGGGGAAAGGCCCTCATGAAGTATAGGGGAGAAGGGTACATTCTTAGGAAAATTCCCTGAATGGATCTGAAAGAATAGGCAAAGCTGTAGTAATATTTTTCCTTCTTAAGAGGCTAAATAGACTCATGTACAACTATCATAATTTTATAATATTATGCATATTGCTACAACCTATGGTAATTTACACTGAAAAGTAACATCTGCACTCTTCTGTTCTCTGCTTAAAGCCAATTTGTATTTTAAAAAATCTATTGGAGTATAGTTGCTTTATTGTGTTAGTTTCTATTGTATAGCACAGTAAATCAGTTATATGTATATACAGGGATGTATACATATGTTCCCGTGTTTTTGGATTTCCTTTTCATTTAGAGCATCACACTGAATAGAGTTTCCTGTACTATACAGTTGGTTCTTGTTAGTTATCTGTTTTATGCATTTGTTGTTCAATTGCCAAGTCATATCCTACTCTTTACGACCCCATGGACTGCAGCTTGCCAGGCTTCCCTATCTCTCACCATCTCCTAGAGTGCCCAGTTTCATGTCCATTGAATCAGTGATGCCATCCAACCATCTCACCCTTTTCTCCTTCTCCTTTTATGCATAGTAGTGTATATATGTTGATGACAACCTCCCAGTTTTTCCCACCTCCACTCCCTTTCTCTCTTGGTATCTATACATTTTCTACATCTATGTCTCTGCTTCTGCTTTGTAAGATCATATATAACAGACTTTTTTTTCAGATTCTACATATATGCATTAATATGCAATATTTATTTTTCTCTTTCTCACTTACCTCACTCGGTATGACAGTCTTTAGGTCCATCCATGTCTCTGCAAATGACCCAGTTAAAGCTTGTATAAAATCCTGGTTTCTTGCTTTTTATGATATGTAGGAAACTTGTTCCTCTGAATCTCAAATAAGACCATGAAATTTTAAAATTAGATTTCAACTTTGGCTCATAATATCTGCTCCAAGGAAAGTAATAATGTGGTCACAGTACCCCTTGACCCTTTTTAGAAGTATTGTAACATGTAGTTTTCAGGATGGGGAACCCTTCTGTGACACACCCTAAGAACCAGTAAATCACACCTACTGTGGGAACATATGAAACTGGATAAAGACTCACTTTCAGATAGGAGGCTGTAAGCAACACAAATAGTTTTGAACTTGATATTGTTTAACAGGAGTAAGGACCTAGGAAACCTGAGGAATCTTTATCTCTTAATATCCTGGAATTTCCATCTCACGGAAATAAAAATAATTGCTATATTTTCTTAGAAAGATGAGGTATCAATGGTGTGCCATTTGTTAAGAGCATGGGACCTGGATCAAGCTGCTGTGATTTGAAGCTCAGCTCTTCAATTCCTAGCCATGAGCCCTCCATTGAATCTTACATTAACTGCAGACTCCTTATCTGTAAAATAGGACAATAATGGTATCTATTTCTTTAGGCTGTTTTAAAGATGAATTGACAAATACGTACAGAATGTTGAGAACAGAGTCTGCTGCACAGGAATATCCAATAAATGTTATGTGGTGCTACTGTGGTTGTGGCTGCTATCATTGCTGTTGATATTGCTATTGCTATTTGTATTATTTCTCAAGTTGGCCATCTGACCATAAAGGCATCAGGAAAAGCTTTTCTGAGGAAATGAAGTTTAAGTTCAAAAGGAGAGGGAAAACTTTTCAGACAGAGCTCAGAGCAGACGGGAAATCTAGAGACAATAGAAACCAGTGGTATACCCAAGAAATGGTAAGAAACCCCATCTAGTTAGCACGTCTAGAGCAAGGAAGAAACTAGTGGGGAGTTGAGACTAAAAAAATGAATTGGAAGCCAGATACAGTTTATGGTATTGAAAATCATAATCAAGATTTGTCCTTTATTCTAAAATTAGTGGGCAGCTCTGAAAGGGTTTTTTTACCCCCCATGTGTACAGCTTTATATTTTGAATTCTGTATACACTACAGTGTTCATGCTCCAAAAGTTAAGTTTCTGTTCATCATCATAGAGTTGAGCCCCTTTACCCCTTTATCCCAACTCCCCCTTTCCCTCTGATAACCACTACTCTGTTCTCTGCATCTGTGTTTCTTTTTGCTTGGTTTCTCTATTTATTTTGTTTGTTTTGTTTGCTTGTTTTCTATATTCCACACATGAATGAAATCATACGGTGTTTTTCTTTCTCCATCTGACTTATTTCACTTAGCTTGATACTTTCAAGGTACAATCATATGGTTGCAGATGGTAAAATTTCATCTTTTTATGGCCAAGGGCTGCCATCTATGGGTTGCATAGAGTCGGACATGACTGAAGTGACTTAGGAGCAGCAGCAGTATCTGTAATAGTAGTAGTAAAATCTACTATGATATCTATGTATCTATAGTGACAGGTTTTAAGTATTGTTAAATAGCAGAATGGTTAGAGATTGTGTAAAACCTGTAGAAGATGAATCCTGTACCAAAGGTCAAATATGAGGGATGTGGTGTGATAGAATGAATAGGAATCTATAACTAAAATGTGAGTTGGTGATGTGTCTATTGTGGTACACCTTCAAACTTGAGGCTAGGAGTTTTCTTTGAATTTTAGAGCCAATATAGAGCCACTTAAGTTGTCTGAGAAACAAACAACCTTAAGAGTTGCCTAAGAAATCTATTTCATGCAAAGATGGGCTTGATAAAGGACAAAAATGGTATGGACCTAACAGAAGCAGAAGCTATTAAGAAGAGGTGGCAAGAATACACAGAAGAACTGTACAAAAAATATCTTCAAGACCAAGATGATCATGATGCTGTGATCACTCACCTAGAGCCAGACATCCTGGAATGTGAAGTCAAGTGGGCCTTAGAAAGCATCACTATGAACAAAGCTAGTGGAGGTGATGGCATTCCAGTTGAGCTCTTTCAAATCCTGAAAGATGATGCTGTGAAAGTGCTCCACTAAATATACCAGCAAATTTGGAAAACTCAGCAGTGGCCACAGGACTGGAAAAGGTCAGTTTTCATTCCAATCCCAAAGAAAGGCAGTGCCAAAGAATGCTCCAACTACCGCACAATTGCACTCATCTCACATGCTAGTAAAGTAATGCTCAAAATTCTCCAAGACAGGCTTCAGCAATACGTGAACCGTGAACTTCCAGATGTTCAAGTTGGTTTTAGAAAAGGCAGAGGAACCAGAGACCAACTTGCCAACATCCGCTGGATCATGGAAAAAACAAGAGAGTTCCAGAAAAATATCTATTTCTGCTTTATTGACTATGCCAAAGCCTTTGACTGTGTGGATCACAATAAACTGTGGAAAATTCTGAAAGAGATGGGAATACCAGACCACCT
>SJYX01001908.1:38698-51603 GCA_006410675.1 Oreotragus oreotragus
AGAGGAACCAGAGATCAAATTGCCAACATCCATTGGATCATGGAAAAAGCAAGAGAGTTCCAGAAAAACATCTATTTCTGCTTTATTGACTATGCCAAAGCCTTTGACTGTGTGGATCACAATAAACTGTGGAGAATTCTGAAAGAGATGGGAATACCAGACCACCTAACCTGCCTCTTGAGAAATCTGTATGCAGGTCAGGAAGCAACAGTGAGAACTGGACATGGAACAGACTGGTTCCAAATAAGAAAAGGAGTACGTCAGGCTGTATATAGTCACCCTGCTTATTTAACTTCTATTCAGAATACATCATGAAAAACACTGGGCTGGAAGAAGCACAAGCTGGAATCAAGATTGCTGGGAGAAGTATCAATAACTTCAGATATGTAGATGACACCACCCTTATGGCAGAAAGTGAAGAGGAACTCAAAAACCTCTTGATGAAAGTGAAAGAGGAGAGTGAAAAAGCTGGCTAAAACTCAACATTCAGAAAACGAAGATCATGGCATCCGGTCCCATCACTTCATGGGAAATAGATGGGGAAACAGTGGAAAAGCGTCAGACTTTATCTTTTTGGACTCCAAAATCATGGCAGATGATGACTGCAGCCATGAAATTAAAAGATGCTTACTCCTTGGAAGGAAAGTTATGATCAACCTAGATAGCGTATTGAAGAGCAGAGACATTACTTTGCCAACAAAGGTCTGTCTAGTCAAGGCTATGATTTTTCCAGTGGTCATGTATGAATGTGAGAGTTGGACTGTGAAGAAGGCTGAGCACCGAAGAATTGATGCTTTTGAATTGTGGTGTTGTAGAAGACTCTTGAGAGTCCCTTGGACTGCAAGGAGATCCAACCAGTCCATTCTGAAGGAGATCAACCCTGGGATTTCTTTGGAAGGAATGATGCTAAAGCTGAAACGCCAATACTTTGGCCACCTCATGCGAAGAGTTGACTCATTGTAAAAAACTCTGATGCTTGGAGGGATTGGGTGCAGGAGGAAAAGGGGATGACAGAGGATGAGATGGCTGGATGGCATCACTGACTCGATGGACGTGAGTCTGAGTGAACTCCGGGAGTTGGTGATGAACAGTGAGGCCTGGCGTGCTGTGATTCATGGGGTTGCAAAGAGTCAGATATGACTGAGTGACTGAACTGAGCTGAAGGAATCTACTGATTGGGAAGTTCCATTACTTAAAAGGTTGTAACCGATTTTCTATTAAAGGTGAGAATTAGGGGAGAAGGAAGGATGGGAAGTCAGTTAGGAAAACGCTCTGGATCTTCTGGTATGGTGCTTTACTTGTCTGGGGCTCAACACCCTTACATCCTCAGCAGAAATGGATGGATAGTCCTACCTTAAAAGAAAAAGTTCTCATTGTGTGGTCCTCCATTTATAACACAAAGCAGAGTAGTATTTTATATTTAAATGTAAAAACAACAACAACAAAATTATATATATGGATGGGTGTGCAGATAAATGTGTGTTTTCTCTTTAGGCAGAAAAAGCCATTCTGGTTACAGGCAGTCCAAATTTGAGCTGAGTAGTCTGGTTAGAAATAAGAATCTCCTTTTGAGTAGGGGTGAGGGGTTGAGGGGGAGGCCATGCTGGAAAAGTTGGGTGTTTGGGACTTATTCCCTCACTACCACTTCAGGGCTTCTCTGTGCCCTGCTCACCCTTTTGGGGAGGCTGACATTTGTTGGTTAACAGGTGGAATCCTATGATAACAGCAGCCATCACCTGAGCCCCAGGGCTTTGGTTTAAAAGACATACACGTACTTATTATACGCACAGGGATTTGGAAATATGAGTTGACTGGTCAATTTGAGCATGTTACTGACAAGGGAGTAATGGGGTTATTTTCTGGTGGAGCTAGCATGTCACTAAAGCAGGCCTTTTGATATATTAAAAAATTATTTTTTAAAAAAGAAAAGCAGAAGTTTATATTTAAATCATATTTGTAGGGTTTCTAAGTCTTTGATTTACAAAATTCCTTGTTTGTTTCCACTGTCTCCTCCCCATCTCTGCTCTGGAAGAGATGGGATAGGTCTGGAGTCCATACAGTTGTAATTCTGTATCTTGGTGTCTGTTCTCTGACTGTGAAATATTCCTTTTTTTTGTTAAGATTCCTGAGGAGTTTTTTTTTTTTTTTGAATTTTATAATAAAAACAAACCCCACCTTTGTCCTTATATTTCCCTTACTGTTTCTGTGTTGGTTGCAGAAAGTGGCCTGTGTATTTTTCTTACCATGACAACTTCTAATTGCTATGTATAGTATGTTCAGAGTTAGATAGTTCTTCATTGTAAAAAAACTGTTAACTGTTATACTGTTTCCAGAGCAACTGTTATAAACTTTAGGTTGATTTATTAAAAAAAAAAGAATCTACCAATGGACATACTTAGAGAGGGTTGCACCTGTTGATGCTGCTGAATCCAAGTCAGTTGTTCTAAATATAGCACACCATCCTGATAGGGAAGCAGAGAGCTGGTTACCTTGAGAAACTTAGACTTTCTTTATCACTTAAAGTGTAAGATATAGAGAGACATATGCATTGTATAGCTTTGGGACTCTGAAATTTTTCATTCCAACTGGTATAAATTGAATTTCACTAACAGTATTTCACTTCTTGACAACTAGCTTGTTTGAATATCTGAGAGTTTAAGCTTAAACAAAATATCTAGAGGATACGTTTTTCAGTTTATGAATAATTTTAACAGGAAATATAATCACCACTCAAGTAATTCACTTCACCCACCCCCAAAATACCCTCAGACATGCACCTGCAACCCAAAAAGCGAGCAAGATTTTCCCACCCTCAGTATGGAATCTACCCACAGCTGAGGATTCTCAAAGTCAGTTTGTAGTCACCATCTTGGCTTGGCTCTTTTTCTCTCTGTGGCTGTGGCCCCAGGCAAACTCTTCCTGTGAAACTTCCATCCTCTTCAAAGTGTGAATCAGAAACAATATTTGAGGAAGAGTTTGTAAGTGTAGGGAATGAGGTCTTGGTATGAGGCAAGTGTTGTCTGTCAAGGCTCAAAAGGGGTGTACTAACCAGCCCTCCTCCTCGGGCTAGTCCTGCCACCCACCTCCCCAGCTGCTACTCCTGTGCCAGCCTCCATGTGCCTCGTGCTTCTGTTGGGTCTGGCCTCCGAGCTCTTGCTCCAATTTCTGACCTTGTTTATCAATCATTTCTTCATTTATCGTAATGATCTATGTGTCTATCCCTCTACCACAAGCTAGACTGTAGCTAAAAGTCTCAAAATGGGATAAACTGATTCTTCCCACTTTCTTCTTCTTCAAAATTATTTTAGTTTCTTTGCTTTTCTGTATAATTTTTGGAATAACCTTGTCTATACCTACAGAAAGCCTTGCGGGGATTTTGATAGGAATTGCTTTAAACCTATATATCAATAATCAACTGACATACAACTCTTTTCCAATTACAGAAATCCTTACTGAAGATAGAGCTACTCTTCAGGCATGACAAGAACCTGTATAGGATATGAATAATTTTCTCCTTAGCTGTTTTATAAGAATTTATATTCTAGAATAGTCTTCAAATTTAAATGGAAAGAAATAGGTAAGAAGAAAATGGAATTTTCTCTATAGTTTGCCAGGTTCTCAGAGCTGATCTCATTTCTGAAATGTCTACTTTAGTGCCAATTTGTCAGATTCTCCCAGCTCCCAATCCAGTGTTGACAGGGACAGCATGTTTGAAGAATAAAGCATTAATGTTTGCAAAGGGAGGCCTTGAAAAGACAGTGCTTCTTAGATTTTTTTTTTTTTCACAAGAACAACCTAATTACATCTCTTATTTAATTTTCTGTACTCTAAATGTAAATTGGAGGGAGCTAGTAGATTTTATAAGGCAGTGTCCTTGCTTCAGTGATATGATGAACCATGCTGAAATAATGGGAGGTTACACTTCATTACACCACTGTTTGCCGTTTTTAACATTCTGCAGAAAATATATGGGACATATGACATTTGAAAGAATTCATGCATCCTTATCTGACTTCCAAAGACCCATTGAAACAATTGCGTAGTGGTCTTAACCATGAGTCCATTAAATGAATTTTAATTTTAATGGAAATCAATGAAGTTTTGATATTTTATTAGCTATTTAACACTGTCAAGAAAAAAATGCTTTTATTAATCACTGTTTGTATTTAGTATATGAATGCTTTGCTTTTATAGTCATAAAGTGTAATAAATGGTAGTCAGTTATGTACAACAAATACCTTTTCCAATATAATGCTAATAAAAGCTAGGTGTGCATGCTTACTTCAGTTTGTAATCCATAATGGACTATGCACAATAAAATTATGAAATTAGATTACTTAATGGTTTTATTAACCAGCAGTTTTTTTTTTTAATTGGAAAAGTCATTTATATTCATGGAAAAAATTCAAGCAGTGCAAAGATGATGCAGTGAAACTACCTTTTCCCTTTCTAAACCCCTCCAGTACCCAGTTCTCTAGTGTGGAGGGATAGTTGTAGGTCCAAATACTGTTTACAATATTTATGTGATAAAGAACAGTTTAAAATCTCACTAACTCACAGTAACTGAAAGGAAGGTCACAACAACTGGGTGTAAAATCTGAATTATAGTATATTTCAGAAGAAATATAGCCTTACAACTTTGGGTTATAATGAATAATCACTGACTGAGAAGGGGAGGATGGAACAGAGCATTCATATAGGTGTCCATTTTTGCTTTTCAATAAGATTTTACCTGTATTAATTCTTTTAATATAAAGCTATTGATACTGTGGTGCTTTAAAAGTTGTTTGCTGCCTTTCACAGTTAAGTATGCTAAGTATTTGCCATGTTTATAGTATTCTTTGCTTATCAAATTCTATTTTACAGAATGCACAAAAATAAATTCTAGCTTGGTCTGAATTGTATTCATGCCCATTTATATTTTAAACACTTCAATGTTTTGAACTTCGATAGATGCTTTATTATGTTTCTACTAAGGACTGCCTATGTCATTTGTGAAAATACTCATGGAAACATGAAAGCCTCA
The DNA here is from genome assembly GCA_006410675.1 of Oreotragus oreotragus. NCBI lineage: Eukaryota > Metazoa > Chordata > Mammalia > Artiodactyla > Bovidae > Oreotragus > Oreotragus oreotragus. The sequence continues at coordinate 43,725 of SJYX01001908.1, forward strand.
TGTGTAGTTCCTTTTAAAGATTATAGTGTTTCTTTGAGCATATTATTTTATCTCAGCAACTCTGAGTTTCCTATAGTAAGCTTTGGAGGTGAATCTATTTGGTAATTATTCCTAGGGAATGTTACTGAGCAATTATCGTTTGAAAAAGATATTGATAAAGAGGAATGAATCTTTTTTAAAAATATTTTCTCATATTTATTTTTTTAATTTTAAAAATGTGTTTTATTGAAGTATAGTTGAAAGTGCTGGCTTCCCTGGTGGGTCAGATGGTAAAGAAAGTGAAAGTGTTAGTGGCTCAGTCGTGTCTGACTCTTTGTGATCCCATGCACTGTAGCCCATCAGACTCCCCTGTTCATGGAATTCTCCAGGCAAGAATATTAGAGTGGGCTGCCATTTGCTTCTCTAGAGGATCTTCAGGGAGTCCCAGGTGGTTTACTGAGTGGTTTTATTTATCAGCAGCTTTAAAAAAAATTCCCTGGAGAAGGGAATGGCTACCCACTCCAGTATTCTTGCCTGGAGAATTCCATGGACAGAGTAGCCTGGCAGACTATAGCTCATGGGGTCTCTCTTTGAGACACAACTGAGCCACTAACACACACATACACATAGTTGGAAGTGTTAGTCACTCAATCGTGTCTGACTCTTTATAAGCCCATGAATTGGGTTTATAGCCCAACTTGGGTCTGCTGCATTGTAGCCAGATTCTTTATTGTCCGAGCCACCAGGGAAGCCTATAGTTGATTTACGATGTTGTGTTAGTTTCTGGTATACAGCAAAGTGATTCAGTTTTATATATGTGTGTGTGTGCATGTGTGTACACATATACGTATACATATATATATATATATCTGTGAGTCTGTTCATTTTGTATGTAAGTTCATTTGTGTCATTCTAGATTATATATGTAAGTGATGTCATATGATATTTGTCTTTCACTTTCTGACTTCATTTAGTATGATAATCTCTAGGTCCATTCACATTGCTGCAAATGGCATTATTTCATTCTTTTTTATGATTAATATTCCATTTTGTGTATACATGTGTGTGCATGTGTGCATATGTGTATGTGTATATCTCCATGTATATATATCTTCTTAATCCCCCCATCAATGGATATTTAGGTTGTTTTCATGTCTTGGCTATTTTAAATAGTGCTGCTGTGAACATAGGGGTGCAGGTATTTTTTCCAGTTATTACTTTATCTGGATATATGCATAGGAGTGGGATTTCTGGATCATAGTTTTTTTTTTTTTTAGTTTTTTGAGGAATTTTTTTAGTATTTTATTTAGTGGCTGCACCAATTTATATTTCCACCAACAATGTAGGAGGGTTCCCTTTTCTCCACACCGTCTCAAGATTGTTATTTGTAGACTGCTTATGAGGGCCATTCTGACCAGTGTGAGGTGGTGCTTCATTGTTTTGATTTGCATTTCTCTTAATTAGTGATGTTGAACATCTTTTCATGTGCCTATTGACCATATGTATATGTTCTTTGGAAAAATGCCTCTTTAGGTCTTTTGCCCATTTCTGATTTTTTAAAAAAATTTTTATTGAGCTGTTTGAACTGTTTGTACATTTTAGAAATTAATACCTTGTCAGTCACATTGTTTGCAGATATTGTAGCCCATTCTATAGGCTGCCTTTTTGTTTTGTTTATGGTTTCCTTTGACATGCAAAAGCTTTTGAGTTTAATTAGGTCCCATTTTAAAATTTTTGTTAAGGCAGACTGACCTAAGAAAACATTGGTACAATTTTTTTCAAAGAATGTTTTGCCTATGTTCTCTTCTAGGAAGATTATAGCTTCATGTCTTATAGTCAAGTCTTTAAGCCATTTTGAATTTATTTTTGTGTGTGATATGAGGGTGTGTTCTAACTTCATTGACTTATATGTGGCTGTCCAACATTCCCAACACCACTTGCTGAAGAGACTGTCTTTTCCCCATTGTATTTTCTTGCCTCCTTTTTCAGAGATTAAGTGACGATAGGCGTGTAGGTTTATTTCTGGCTCTCTATTCTCTTCCACTGGTCTATATGTCTATTTTTGCACCAATACTGTGCTATCTCAATTATGGTAGCTTTGTAGTATAGTCTGAAATCTGGGAGGGTTATGTCTCCTACTTTGTTCTTTCCCCTCAGGGTTGCTTTGGAAATGTTAGGTCTTTTGTAATTCCATATAAATCTTAGCATTATTAATTCTAGTTCTGTGAAAAATTCTATGGGTAATTTGACAGGGATCACATTAATCTCTAGATTATGTTAGGTAGTATGGCCATTTTAACACTATTAATTCTTCCAATCCAAGAGAATGGGATATCTTTCAATTCTTTTGAATCAACTTCAATTAAAGATATGAATCTTGATGGAAAGGTATAAGTACAGAAGGAGGAAGAGGTAAAATAAGTTACAGAAGTAAAGTTTTACAACCCAGTGGGACAAAGGACTATGAGAGGGAGCAATGATAGTATACTGAGTTTTTATGTTATTCAAAATGATTCAGTATTATTTGAAAGTAGATTGTGTTAAGTTTATGATGCACAAGTACACCCTGGAGCAACCATTAAACATATAAAATAAAATGGTATAAATAATAATCAGCAGGGAAGATAAAATATATAAAGAACTTCAATTAATACAGTGAAGGCAGGGAATGACAAAAAGGGAATAATGAATAGACAGCATAAACCAAAAACACAGGAAGATGGTGGACTTAAACTCAACTATACTGAAAATTGTGTTAAACATAAATAATCTAAATACTCCATAAATCAGAGATGATCAGATTGGACTAAAAACCTATAAGTTGTGCTGTTGTAAGTTGCTTCAGTCATGTCTGACTCTTTGTGACCCCATGGACTGTAGCCTGCCAGACTCCTCTGTTCATGGGATTCTCTAGACAAGGATACTGGAGAGGGTCGCCATGCCCTCCTCCAGGGAATCTTCCCAACCCAGGGATGAAACCTGAGTCTCTTATGTCTCCTGCATTAGCAGACAGGTTCTTTACCACTAGTAGCACCTGGGAAGTCCAAAAACACTTATGCTTTTTACCAAAAAAATCCACTTTACATCACCTACACAGATAAGTCAAAGTAAATAATGGAGAGTTATATTGTGCAAACTTTCATCATAAGAAAACCGAAATGTATATTAATAATAGATTAAATAGACTTTAAGCACAAAAGTATTTCTAATCTTATAGCAATGAAAATGTCAATTTATCAGGAAGACAGGAAGATTTTAAGAATCACTTTACATCACCTACACAGATAAGTCAAAGTAAATAATGGAGAGTTATATTGTGCAAACCTTCATCATAAGAAAACCGAAATGTATATTAATAATAGATTAAATAGACTTTAAGCACAAAAGTATTTCTAATCTTATAGCAATGAAAATGTCAATTTATCAGGAAGACAGGAAGATTTTAAGAATCTTAAAACTACATGCAGCTTATAGCAAAATTTTGAAATATATGAATCAAAAACTAAATGTGTGAAATAAGAAATAGACAAATTTTCAATTTAATTGGATAGTTCAGTACTGTTCTATGAGTAATCAATAGAACAGGAAGAGAGAAAATTACTAAGGAGATAGAGTATTTGAACCATAGTATCAAAAAACTCTACTAAGTTGACAATTATGAATCCTGCACCTTTGACAGAATACACTTTTTAAGGTGCACATGGAACATTCACTAAAATAATATACTAAGCATAATAGGAATATTAATACACTTATATATGACATACATATATACATAGTGTTTTTGAGCACAAAGAATGTGCTCAAAATAATGAGAAGAAAATTTCTTTACATATTTATAAAAACCCACAAATCAGAAAAAAACACAAGGAAAATTAGGGAATTTAAAAAAAAGTTATTTATTAATTGAAGGATAATTTCTTTACAGAATTTTGTTGTTTTCTGTCAAACAACATGAATCAGCCATAGATATACAATTACCCCCTCCTTTTGAACTTTCCTTCCATCTACCTCCCCATCCACCCCTCTAGGTTGATACAAAGCCCCTGTTTGAGTTTCCTGAGACATAGAGCAAATTTCTGTTGGCTATCTATTTTATATATGGTAATGTAAGTTTCCATGTTACTCTTTCCATACATCTCACCCTTTCCTCCCCCCTCCCCATGTCCATAAGTCTATTCTCTATGTCTGTTTCTCCATTTCTGCCTTGCAAATAAGTTCTTCAGTACCATTTTTCTATATTCTGTATATATGCATTAGTATACAATATTTATTTTTCTCTTTCTGACTTACTTCACTGTGTATAATAGGTTCTAGGTTCATCCACCTCATTAGAACTGACTCAAATGCATTCCTTTTTATGGCTGAGAAATATTCCATTGTGTATATGTACCACAATTTCTTTATCCATTCATCTGTTGATGGACATCCAGGTTGCTTCCATGTTCTAACTATTGTAAATGGTACTGCAGTGAACAGTGGGATATATATGTCTTTTTTAGTTTTGGTTTCCTCAGGATATATGCCTAGGAGTGGAATTTCTGGGTCATATGGTGGTTTTATTCCTCGTTTTTTAAGGAATCTCCATACCATCTTCCATAGTTGCTGTATCTTTTATCTTTGTGTATGGTGTTAGGAAGTGTTCTAATTTCATTCTTTTACATGTAGCTGTCCAGTTTCCCTGGCACCATTTATTGAAGAGGCTGTCTCTTTCATATTGTATGTTCTTGCCTCCTTTGTCAAAAATAAGGTACCCATAGGTGCATGGGTTTGTTTATGGCCTTTCTATCTTGTTCCGTTTGTCTATATTTCTGTTTTTGTGCCAGTACCATACTGTCTTGATGACTGTAGCTTTTTATTATAATCTGAATTCAAGAAGGTTGATTCCTCCAGCTCCGTTCTTCTTTCTCAAGACTGCTTTGGCTTTTCAGGGTCTTTTGTGTTTCCATATGAACTGTGAAATTTTTTGTTGTAGTTCTGTGAAAAATAACATTGGTAATTTGATATGGGTCGCATTGAACCTGTAGATTGCATTTGGTAGTATAGTCATTTTTACAATATTGATTCTTCCTACCCGGGAACATGGAATATCTCTCCATCTGTTTATTTCATCTTTGATTTCTTTCATCAGTGTTTTATAATTTTCTGTGTACAGTTCTTTTGTCTCCTGAGGTAAGTTTATTCCTGTATATTTAATTATTTTTGTTACAATGATGAATGGGATTGTTCCTTAATTTTTCTTTCTGATTTTTAATTGTTAGTATATAGAAATGCAAGTGGTTTCTGTGTACTGACTTTGTATCCTGTGACTTTGCTAAATTCACTGATTAGCTCTACTAATTTTCTGATAGTATTTTTAGGGTTTTCTACGTAGAGTATCATGTCATCTGCAAACAGTGAGAGCTTTATTTCTTCTTTTCCTTTTGTGTTTCCATATGAACTGTGAAATTTTTTGTTGTAGTTCTGTGAAAAATAACATTGGTAATTTGATATGGGTCGCATTGAACCTGTAGATTGCATTTGGTAGTATAGTCATTTTTACAATATTGATTCTTCCTACCCGGGAACATGGAATATCTCTCCATCTGTTTATTTCATCTTTGATTTCTTTCATCAGTGTTTTATAATTTTCTGTGTACAGTTCTTTTGTCTCCTGAGGTAAGTTTATTCCTGTATATTTAATTATTTTTGTTACAATGATGAATGGGATTGTTCCTTAATTTTTCTTTCTGATTTTTCATTGTTAGTATATAGAAATGCAAGTGGTTTCTGTGTACTGACTTTGTATCCTGTGACTTTGCTAAATTCACTGATTAGCTCTACTAATTTTCTGATAGTATTTTTAGGGTTTTCTACGTAGAGTATCATGTCATCTGCAAACAGTGAGAGCTTTATTTCTTCTTTTCCAATCTGGATTCCTTTTATTTCTTTTTCTTACATGATTGCTATAGCTAGGACTTGGAGAAAGCAATGGCACCCCACTCCAATACTCTTGCCTGGAAAATCCCATGGACAGAGGAGTCTGGTGGGCTGTAGTACATGGGGTCGCTAAGAGTTGGACACGACTGAGCAACTTCACTTTCACTTTTCATTTTCATGCATTGGAGAAGGAAATGGCAACCCACTCCAATGTTCTTGCCAGGGACGGGGGAGCCTGGTGGGCTGCCATCTATGGGGTCACACAGAATCAGACACGACTGAAGCAACTTAGCAGCATAGCTAAGACTTTCAAAACTATGTTGAATAATAGTGGAGACCCTTGTCTTGTTTCTGATCGTAGGTAGATCAGTTTTTTTTACCATTGATAATAATGTTTGCTGTAGGCTTATCATATATGATGGCCTTTACTATGTTGAGGTAGGTTCCTGCTATGCCCATTTTTTGAAGAGTTTTAATCATAAATGTGTGCTGAATTTTGTGAAGGCTTTTTCTGCATCTATTGAGATTATCATATGGTTTTCATCTTTCAATTCATTAATATGGTGTATCACATTGATTGATTTGCATATATTATAGAATTCTTGCATTCCTGGAATAAATCCAACTTGATCATCATGTATGAGCTTTTTAATGTGTTGCTGAATTCTGTTTGCTAAAATTTTGTTGAGGAGTTTTGCTTCTATGTTCATCAGTGATATGGCCTGTAGTTCTTTGTGTGTGTGTGTGTGTGTGTGTGTGTGTGTGTGTGTGTGTTTTGTCTGGTTTTGATATCAGGGTGATTATGACCTGGTGGAATAAGTTTGGAAGTGTTATCTTCTTCTGCAATTTCTTGAAAGAGTTTTAGAAGGATAGGCATTAGCTCTCTCTAAATATCTGATAGAATTTTCCTGTGAAGCCATCTGGTCCTGGGCTTCTGTTTTCTGGGAGATTTTTGATCACAGCTTCAATTTCAGTGTTTGTAATTGGGTTGTTCATAATTTCTATTTCTTCCTGACTCATTCTTAGAATATTGAACTTTTCTAAGAATCTGTCCATTTCTTCCAGGTTACCCATTTTATTGCCATCTAGTTGTTCATAACAGTCTCTTATAATCCTTTGTATTACTGCATTGTCTGTTGTAACATCTTTTTCACTTCTAATTTTGTTGATTTGATTCCTCTCTCTTTTTTTCTTGATGAGTCTGGCTAAAGGTTTGTCAATGTTCTTTTTCTTCTCAAAGAACCTAAAGCTTTTAGTTTTATTAATCTTTGCTATTGCTTTTTAAATTTCTTTTTATTTCTGCTTTGATCTTTATGATTTCTTTCCTTCTGCTATTTTGTTGTTGTTGTTGATGGTCTTCTTTTTCCAGTTGTTTCAGGTGTAACGTTAGGTTGTCTATTTGATGTTTTTCTTGTTTCTTGAGGTAGGATTGTATTACTATAAACTTTCCTCTTAGAACTGCTTTTGCTGAATCCCATAGGTTTTGATTTGTGTTTTCATTGTCATTTGCTTCTAGAAATTTTTTTGTAATCACTTTTGATTTCTTCAGTAACCTGTTGGTTATTTAGAAATGTCTTGTTTAATCTCCATGTGTTTGTGTGTGTGTGTGTTTTAATTTCTTGTTATTCATATTAAGTCTCATATCATTGTGGTCGGAAAAGATACTTGATATGATTTCAATTTTCTTAAATTTACTGAGGTTTGATTTGTGACCCAAGATGTGATCTATCCTGGAGAATGTTTCATGTGCACTTGAGAAGGAGAGTTACTCTTCTGCATTTGGATAGAATGTTCTGAAGATATCCACGAGATCCATCTCATCAAATGTATCATTTAAGACGTGTTTCCTTATTAATTTTCTGTTTTGATGATCTGTATATTGGTGTAAGTGGGTTGTTGAAGTCTACTGTTATTGTGTTACTGTCAATTTCTCCTTTTATGTCTTCTAGTGCTTGTCTTGTGTATTGAGGTGCTCCTATGT
>SJYX01001908.1:61548-99707 GCA_006410675.1 Oreotragus oreotragus
TAGGTGCCCAATATGCTACTGGAGATCAGTGGAGAAATAACTCCAGAAAGAATGAAGGGATGGAGCCAAAGCAAAAACAATACCCAGTTGTGCATGTGACTGGTGATAGAAGCAAGATCCGATGCTGTAAAGAACAATATTGCATAGGAACCTGGAATGACAGGTCCATGAATCAAGGCAAATTGGAAGTGGTCAAACAAAAGATGGCAAGGGTGAACATCGACATTCTAGGAATCAGCGAACTAAAATGGACTGGAATGGGTGAATTTAACTCAGATGACCATTATATCTACTACTGCGGGCAGGAATCCCTCAGAAGAATTGGAGTAGGAGTAGATACCAGTGTGAAATTAGGTGAAGAGGGAATGAGAAATGAGTCTGTGGGAGATAATCTAAACTGTGAAGAATTTTATACTGTGATGCAAGGACAGTGTGGATACTCAGGGTGGGGGATATGAATTCAAGGTTTTGTTTTTTTATGGATACAGATAGAATTGAAGCATATTAAAACATTGAAAGAGATGAGTCAGTAGAGAGCAATAAAGCTAAAGATATAAGAGAGAGGGAATGGTTGGAGCATAGCCTTTGAGAAGGGGAAGGAGAGAGACAGGGTATCTTAGAATCTGATAAGACCTGTACTTCAATGGGGAAAAGAAGCAGATGGGGTGCATGTCTAGGGCTAGGAGAATTTACAATTCTAAACAAAGGTAACTGTCTTTTAAAAATATTCATATTTTGGAACCAATCTTCAGCTCAATTTTATAGCTCCATTTCAGAATATAAGGATTTCATACATTCTCATGTAAACCCTTAGTCTGAAAAACTAAATTTACTTAAAAAAATTCCATTTGGTTTCCATCTGCTTCATTCAGATTTATAGGGTAATTCCATTCTACTTGAATTTATAAAATTATTTTCCTTTAAGATACCCAGGTCAAAATCTAGGTGGTTTTGGAAATTTGTCATTCTTGTGAGTCAGAGTGATTGATCCTTTAAGCAAAGCTTTACTAATGATATTCATTTATTCATGTCCTGCCCTGCTCTATACCTCTAAGCATCAGAGCCTCCTGATCTTTCCATCCAAAAGCATTTCCAGAATCTCCTTAACAGCATACAGCACTCTTTGCTTTGAGGACAGATGGATAAGACATTGCAAGCTTTTGGGGAAAAGTGTGGCTATAATTTATTTCCTAGGGAATAAGTAGTATTGCACACATCATGATAAAAATGGATGAGCATTAAATTATTTATTTCCTCAAAGAATATAGGAATGTTTTATAAGATGCATGGTAATGGTTAGGATTTGTACCTGGATTGGTCTAATGTTGACAGGGACATAGCCAGTATGTCTGAAACATTTTCCACAGGGCTTATTGAATGGCAAATGCAATTCTTGGGGGAAAGCTTGATGTTCATAGTCTCTGAAGTACTTACTATTGAAAGTCAGGATAAAAGCTATTCTGTGGTTCTGACCATTTGGTGGATATATTCATGCCAAATAGTGTGGGTTCTTAATACTTGTATTTTCACTGTATAAATTATAATTTGATCTTGTTAATTTAAACTGAAGTTATATTTTTGGGGGCCATTTCTCTCTTGAGAAACTCAAGTGAGATCTCTATATTCACACTTGAGGGTATAGTAGCAGGAAGGATAAATAAGTGATTTTTTCCTATTCCTTCTTCTTTTCTACCTCTTATTCATCATCCCCCCCCCCTTTTTTTTGCTTCTTACTCCTATTTGTTATTTTCTGAATTACATGTTGAGCTAAATTATTTTTCAGTATAAGTAATCTTTCAGACTCCATTACTCCATAAATTAATAAAATGACAGAATTATACATCCATTGATGTCAAACATTCAATCACTTTCATCCATTCAGATAATATCCCTCATTTCATGTTCATATGAGTGAACATGTACTGCTGCTGCTGCTGCTAAGTCGCTTCTGTCGTGTCCGATTCTGTGTGACCCCATAGATGGCAGCCCACCAGGCTTCCCCATCCCCAGGATTCTCCAGGCAAGAACACTGGAGTGGGTTGCCATTTCCTTCTCCAATGCATGAAAGTGAAAACTGAAAGTGAAACTGCTCAGTCAAGCCGACTCTTATCGACCACATGGACTGCAGCCTACCAGGCTCCTTCGTCCATGGGATTTTCCAGGCAAGAGTACTGGAGCGGGGTGCCATTGCCTTCTCTGGTGAACATGTACATAATGTACTTAATAGAGGACTAATTCATTATAAAACTTGTTTAAAAAATTATAAATGTCTAACAATCTCCTCTCGTTTTATATAAACTGATCTTGGTCTCAAGTAATGTAAGGCCTAAAACTTCAAAGGCTGCTTGACATCTTGGATCCTCACAGGGCCTGTGAGTTCCTCTACTTTTGTCAAATACACTTTACCCTGGCAGGAAAGGCTCCCCACCCAGCTAGTTCCCCTGTCAGCTGGACTAGCTTTGCTCTAGCTGGTCTTCAGCCTAATGGATTTCACTTCCCTACAAGCCCATAAAATTATGCAACAAGCCAGTCACATCCTACAGCAGGAGCAAAGGGCCCCTCACTGTCTTGTTACTACAGACTTTCCACCCACAGCCAGTGTTGGTTCACTGCTCCTGAATGCAACTGATGTGTTGTGTTGCATGGTGTGTAGTGGCCCCTTTCCCTGAGCTATATGTATGTGTGACTAACAAATTCCTCTCAATATCACATGTCCAGTGAGGAGAAATAGCTTTTTCACCAGTGAGGTAAGAGGTAATCAAAATCATCTCATCTCTATCCTCATAGAATAAGAGTAAACACCATATGCTGCTGGATTTTAATCACGCTTAAAGTCCTTATCATTAACCTAATTTCACTTTTATTTTTCTAAACAAACTTGAAAGAGTGGCAATATTTTTGGCATGATTTAAAAATTTAGATAGATTTATGCTATTACTTTTTCCCTTTTCAGTCATTTTCAATAACTTATATACATATAGCTTCCCAGGTGGCGCTAGTGGTAAAGCACTCACCTGCCTATGCTAATAATAATATTAAAAATACAAGTGATCAACTTATTAAAATATTATTGCTTATAAGAGTGTTTGTTCAACTCAGATCTGTCATTCAGGTTTGTGCATGTATATCTGTGATCCTATTGCCTAGAAAAATTCGGTAATTCACTTTTAAATCTAAATGGAATAATGGCTAAGGTTTTCAATAGCATAAACAATCAGTGGAAATTACACCTACATTTCTTTACCCACAGTACACTTTCTAAGTCAGTGAAGCCTTAAATTAATGAATTAATCATTGATTCAGCATGTACTTATTATGCTCCTATGTGTACTAAGTTGACTACTTTGGTGGATGAGGAGAGGATAATAAAAATTGCTTAGAACATAATATCAGGGTAAGAATTTAAGCCAGCTTATAAAATGGCAAAACTGTAGACTGTCAATGGCTTTAGTATTTCTAAGTCAAGGCTCAGAGAGTCAGAGGGACTTACCAAAGATCATACAAACTCTGTTAGTCTGATAGGCTGCAATGTGTGTTATAAAAGAGATTCAGTGCATGGACATGGCATGAAAAGCAACTCTCTTTCAAGTATGAAAACCTGTGGGGGAAAAAAAAAGTTATAAGAGATAACAGAGATATGGGTAGGCAGTCATACATGAGAACTCATGAAGAAAGGAGGTTTTTAGCTGAGCCCAGGAATGGCTTAATATAACTTTAACCTACAAGGGGAAAGGTTAAGGACATTTTTATTAAAGGGGATTTTGGAAGCAAAAGTCTTTATGGTTAGGAATGTGCTAAATGTATGCTTGGGTCCATAGAGGGACTGATTGAGTTAGTGATTAAATTACTTTTTAGAAATAAGAGTAGATTTAAAATAAAAAGTTAGAAAATATTAGCGTAGTAAGTTAGCTAGTAAAAATGTTGATAAAGTTCTAATATTTCCATGGTTTTAGAGAGTTAATGGGGTTGCAGAATATTTCTAAAATAAAAGAGGAACAAGCTTAAGTACCTGAGAAATCAAGCTTAGCATATTTTGTTTTCCGCCTAGTGAGAAGTTTGACAGACTGATTTAATTTCTGTGGGTGTTAGAAAGTTTACTCCAACCAGCCTTATCATCCTTCATCCCACCTCACCAAAATTAATTCCTGCTAATGACCAGACATATTCAGTTGTTTGAGCTATTGTTATTATTATTTGTTGAATATGTACTGTGTGCTCATACACTGTGATACAAATGACAATAACTTTTTCTTGTATTGGAAAAAGTGGTATTGTGTTAGTAAAGATATATGCTTCTCTCTTTTTGAGCTAGAAAATGAAAGTTATCCATCATTCATGCCTGGAGGGAGGAAGTGGGGTACACATTCTGTACCAGCATCTTGAGAGTAACTCACCTTGGAAATTGACTCATATTTGGGCTTTGAATCTGTCATTTCCCCTATGAGAAGATAATTGTAATAGGTCCAGAACTGACAAGTGGTGTTTTGATGTAAACAATGGGCGAACCAACAGATCAATAAATGCCTAGCAAGGCATGCTTCACCTCAGATTATATTGACTTACTGCAGAAATAATGGAGTGACAAAATGAAAATGTGTGATGTTTTATCTGAGTTATGGTCATAGTGATATAGAAGGTAATAGATTAACTCAGATAAGACTTGCTGCAAAGAAGCATCAAGAACAACTATAAGAAAATCAATTTGCAAACACTTTCGTGAAAGCAAATTTCTAAGGAACAATCGCCACACTTGACTAAAGTAAAAGACCTGTCATACTTACTTGTTCACTATCTGTAATAGAGGACCAGATTGGTCAAGAATTACATTTTTATTTTAGCTAAGGATTTGACCTTCAACAGAGGTTATTTTAGTAATGTTATTACTCATAGGCTTCAGGTCAATGTCCTAGAGTATCCAAAATTCAAAGTTTTTGACAAGGTCTTAGAAGTAAAACTGTGACACAATGATATGTACCTTTGAACTAGTATAGGGAGTAGACAGCCTCTGGCTATTAACCCTTTCATTTCTACTATAGCCTTTGAATCAAGATCTCATGCTTTTTAGGGTGGCCATAGTCAATGACTAATCCAAACTGTGCTCTGAAGAGCAGGTGCTTCCACCCAATGTGGGATATTCTAATAGGCAAGTTTACATCAGAGCTTCTCACTGGCTGATAGCCATTTGGTCATAACCTCTTGCTCAGTTCTCTTTTTTCTTTTTGCCTTTCATGAGTGTTGAATGCCAATAAAATTTCTGTACCTTAGCTCTGTGTCAGGATCTGCTTCCTGGAGAACTCATTTGACACTGTGGTACTCCTTCATCTCCTTCAAATACTGTGCTGTGCTTAGTTGCTCAGTCATATCCAACTCTTTGTGACCCCATGGACTGTAGCCTGCCAGGATCCTCTGTCCATGGGATTCTCCAGGAAAGAATATTGGAGTGGGTTGCCTTGCCTCCTTCAGGCGATCTCCTAATTCAGGGCTTAAACCCAGGTCTCCTGCATTGCAGGCAGATTATTTACCAACTGAGCCATCAGGGAAGCCCAAGAGTACTTCAGTGGGTAGCCTATCCCTTCTCCATGGGATCTTTCTGACTCATGAATCAGGTCTCCCGCAGGTGGGTTCTTTACCAGCTGAGCTACCAGGGACAGTGGTACTGGCAGAGGTCTAATAAAATAGCCAATAAGGTGGAATTTGTAGTCTGGCTTGCTCACCATCTGGCTGGGAATGAGGATCCTATCCCAGGTAGTACTGCTGGCAAAATACCTTATTCTTGGCACAAGGCAGTGGCCTATGTGCTAATATTTTCACTGGTAGTGACTGGAGGGTTTTCTAAGAAAGGAGACATAGTGGGAAAGTACAAAATGCTGATGGCTAAACTCAGGACTTAACAATTACCAAACTGCAAAGTTGATTGAAAGCACAGCCAAGACAGGAATATTATGCTAAAGTCAGCACCCTGCTTGGAAAACTGGCACCCTGGCACAACTTGGAGGATACTCTGCCAACTTTTTGCTCTATAAATTTTTCTGACTCCTTGGGTCCCTCATTGTGAGTCTCCTCTGTTCTGGAAACACAAGCAGTTCCTTCTCACAGAAGTAGTTACTTATGCTGAATACTGTTTTTCCTTCCTGCAGAAGTTCAGGAAAAATCATAATCCAAGGTTTAAAAAATGTTTGGTCTTCTGAGCTTTGAATCCCTACAATATGGCACCTGACCAGGGGCCCACTTAGTGAAAGAGGTGGGAAGATAGGCTCATGACCATAGAATTCATTGACTGAACTATATACTGTACCATTCAGACCAGCCAGGCTGATAGATCACTGCAGTGGTCTACTGCAGGCATAGCTGAAGCATTAGAGCAAAAGTAATAGTTTGTGAGAGTGAGGGACCTTACTCCAGGCTATAGTATACCGATTGAATTAAAGAACCTGTATGATTCCCTGAGCCCAGTAGGGAGAATTAGTTAGTCCAGGTATAAAGCATTGGAAACAGGTTCAGTTCAGTTCACTTGCTCAGATGCGTCCGACTTTGCAACCCCATGGACTGCAGCATGCCAGGCTTCCCTGTCCATCAACAACTTCCAGAGCTTGCTCAAACTCATGTGCATCGATTTTGGTGATGCCATCCAATCATCTCAGCCTCTGTCATCCCCTTCTCCTCCTGCCTTCAATCTTTCCCAGCATCAGGGTCTTTTCCAATGAATCATTTTATTCACATCAGGTGGTCAAAGTATTGAAGCTTCAGCTTCAGCCTCAGTCCTTCCAATAAATATTCAGGACTGATTTCCTTTAGGATTTACTGGTTTGATCTCCTTGCAGTCCAAGGAACTCTCAAGAGTCTTCTCCAAGAAACAGGAATTCTTGGAAACAGGAATGCCTCCATTTACCATCATTCCTAGGACCCACTGAGGAACTGTGTTTGCTGTCACTGCACCTCTGAGCTCTGTAAGTTAGAGGTAGTTGTTGCTGTTTAGTTGCTCAGCCAGGTCCAACTCTTTGTGACCCCATGGAATGTAGCCCTCCAGGCTTCTCTGTCCTTGCGATTTCCCAGGCAAGAATACTGGAGTGGGTTGCCATTTCCTTCTCCAGGGGATGTTCCTGATCCAAGAATTAAACCTGAGTTACTTGTTTCTCCAGCATTGTCAGGCAGATTCTTTGCCACTGAGCTACTAGTGAAACCCACTGAGCCACCAGGGGTTGGTCCCCAAAGGAGCACTCTTGTCAGGGGATGTGACAAGGATTTATTTGAACTTTAAGCTGAAGTTACTATTAATACCTGAACACTTTGGATTCTTTAGGTCTAGGAATCAGGAGTCAAAAAGTGGAATCATGGTATTGGTAGGGATAATTGATCTGATCATTAGAGGAGGTAGGGGTGCTATAACTACAGGGACAAAGAATAATAATACATGTGAAACTCTGCACCTGCTTAGGTGCCTATTGGTAATCACTTGAGCAACAATGATTGTAAATAGACAAGTTCAGCAACACTTTTGTAAGACAGGTATTTTTATCAGGGCTCAGATCTCTGAGAAGTGATGATTTAGGTCAGACTTCCAAGTGAGTCATTGTAACCACCAAAGGTGAAAGCTGAAGGCAAGGAAAATTTAGAGTGAAATGGGAGGATGAAGATGATTTCAGCCTTGGAACCAAGCACGGTCACTTTTCTAAGTTTCCCGTTTGGAAGAGAGTTCAAAGTCCTAGACCTCACTGGGTGTATATGAAGTGGATCCCCAAAGAGCGGTGGGTGGACAGTGGCAGACATAGTGATGCAGTACTCAGATTGCTCCTCAAGACAGGGCTCATTGCCCTGCTGTGAAAACTGTGCTTAGCCTGCAACCTCTAGAGGTTAAAATCTTCAAGTCCACTGCCAATTTTGAGTGGAGATAGCTATGCCTGCCTCCAGACAATGACTGGGAAAGACTCTAATACAAACATCTAGCCTTTTATGCCCAGTGCAGAACTCTGTTATAGACAGTCTTCCCTTTGGAACTCCTTTTGGCTTATATAATATGTTGTCAAATCTGCAATTCAGACTAATTCCTCCCCTACTCAGTCCTGATTCCTGTCTTTTCACTTCACAAATCTTACTCCTCTGCAACACTTTGTACCTTTAACTTCTCTGAAAACCCAAATGAGTCACAAACTAAAATATCTACTCTGTATACATTAAAACTTTATGTGTGACATTTTAGCACTATTCCTTAAAAAAATGCAAATCAGAACATGCTCCAGATTGGTAATTAGAAAAATCTAGGGTAAAGGAGTAGGGAAAAAAGATTGTAAAGGGGTATATGAGAGCAGACAAGAAGGGTTAGGAGGTTAGAAGTAAATAATATTGGAAGATAGGGATAGAAAAATAGTCTATAAACCTGAATTGTTCACTATATTCTGGAAAACTAGAACTAGGAAGCTAATCCAAGGTATAATAAGATTAAATTTATGATTAATAAAGACAAATGTTCTTTATTATTATGAGTAACTATATATTTACACTGTTTGTTACTGCAAAGTAACAAGAGATTGGAACACAAGTTCAAAGTCAGTCAGTTCAGTTGCTCAGTCATGTCCAAATATTTGTGACCCCATGGACTGTAGCACGCCAAGCTTGCCTGTCCATCACCAACTCTCAGAGCTTGTTCAGACTCATGTCCATTGATTTGGTGATACCAAAGGTGTTCTAAATTTTGTGATGGTAAATATAATCATTAAACAAATGTTGGTGATTATACATTTATGTTTGTTTTGGAAGTTGATTTGGGGAGAATATTCCCATTCTTTCTTACAGAGAATCTTTTGAATTTGCTGCCAGAGTTAGAACATTCTGTGAGAGGCCTGGGGCCTGGGGAATATTCAGATTTATGTGTTCTTAGATATAGATGTTTTCTTTTTGACACAGATATTTCCTTTCTTGGGGATGGATATCTTAAATTTCATCCTATGATAGAATATCAGATGTTTATTTTAGAAGAGAATATCCTGAGAAAAGCACAATGACTGCCTTTAAACTGTTGAAAAGTTGAAACTATGGTCAAGGGTAAATAGTAGAAGGAAGAAGATAATTAACCTAGTGCAGAAAAGACTTGCCCACAGAGGCATCTTCACTAGCTGTATGCTCCCTGTCACTCAGAGTGTTCAAGCAAAGGAAGGCAGTCATATCAAGGAGGTCATGAAAGACATTTTGGGAGGTCATTTATGTAAGTGATGTTAAGGCTCTTTCCTATTCTAGTTTAAAACATTGGAATTAGAACCAACACTATATGAAGGCTTGTTCTCCAAAATATGTGTTACATGTTTATGGAATTCAAAAGAGAATAAAAGGGGCTAAGATGTAGAAGCTATAAGATATTTGGAGGATATAGGCTGGATATATAATAAATATATAAATCTAATAAAAAATGCTAATGACATATAGTTTTAAAATCTCTTTCTCTAGAAGACTTAAAATCTATATTAAATTCTCATCTGTTATCTATGATTACTTAATTCTAGCCCATTCTGAGGAGGTTGTATAGCAGATGTGAATATGTTTAAGTGTTTGAATATCTTGCCTAATCCCCAAATTTGATTCTTTGAATTTGTGCTGTCTTTGAACAGATATGTAGTTTATCAAGGAAGTTTTTATTTTAAGTTAGAACAACCCTGTTAAAACTGTAGTGGAAAAGGTTATCATCTTTAGTTTTGGCTTTTTATGATCTTAGGAGAATGTTTTATTATATATCAAATGTGCATAAGAAGAATAGTTCTGACATGGTAAAAACATATGGTGAGGTTTTATTTTATGTTAAGAAACAAAAATGATGATAAACCCATATTATGTTCATAAAACCAATACAGAATGAAATTATGGCTTTAGAAGTACTTTAAAGCCTGTTTGAAAGCCTTAAAAGCCCAAAGAATAGTGATCAAATAATTTACAACAGCTTGTCATTTGTTAGATTTTATTTTCATGTTTATAAGAAAATTTCAATTTATATTTACACTTCATGTAGATGCATTTAAGTGGATTAAAAACAACTTTGATTTGAATGACTGAATTCCAGAAGTTTTATGGCAGAGTGAATAGACAACATGAATTTAGAATGCACTCTGCTTTAGGGCATTAGTTGTAAAGTTAGAGAAGAAAATAAAAGGCATGAGTCTTTCAGTTGTGAAAATTGCTAGGTAGGAAAATGAATTAATTTCAATTCAACAAAAATGTGTTGTGATTCAGCAACTTGCTCTGCACTGTGAGCTATATCCTCTCAGGAATCACAAGTCTAGTGCTTCTAGTTTAGTTTAGTGTTTTAAGTATTTCTTCTAATTTGGGAAACAGTATAAATATTCAAGAAGAGAAAAACAATGTTGTCAGAAATAACAAGGGTGCTGGAGTCTAATTGTGTTCAAAAACATTTTGAAGAATAGAGTAGGTATGAGTTATTTCCATTTGGGTAGAATTGTGTTTATTGTGCCAAATCAAGTAGACTGAACATTTCTAATTTTAAGAAATTATGAAAGTTTTTTTATCATGTTTAGGATTGATCAGTTGGCCAGTTACAGAAACATTTCTGATTACAGTTTGGTGGACTTACATAAGTAGATAAATTAACATACCTACAAACATTTAAGTATGTATTGAAATAAAACAAAAAGGCATCCCAATGAATGTGTAAGGTAAATAGTTTGATGTTAATTGAGAAAAAAATAGCAGAAATGTCTACAAGCATGCATTATGCATTTCCCTTTGTAACTCACTCCCACTTTTATTCTTGGTGATGGTTCATTAAATCTCTCAATTGAATAGTTTTTCTCCTTCCTTGAAGCACTAACCTCCATTTTACTCCACCTCTACAAAACACCAGTATGAACTTAGTCATTAGAAGGCACACCTTACCTCTGAGATCTAGACTCTGCCACTCCTCCTCTGTCTACAGTTTCCTTACCCATCTTCATTCTTATTAATCTACATACTTCGTGGTGGGCTCACTTTCTCTCTCCACTCTCAATACCCTTTTTGGAATGTTTTGCTTTGTCAAGGATATAATTAGAGGTGGTTTTTGGGGTACATTGGTAACAGTCTCTTTTAAATATGAGAATATTTCATTTAAGTATGTATTTCCTGAAAATGGTACATATCAAATCACACATTCAGTGATACATAATGAAAACATTAACTTGTTAAAAAGATGTTGTTAATTATAACCATGTCAGTCTGGGCCTCCTGGGTGGCATGGTGGTGCAGAATCCTCCTGCCAAGGCAGACCAAAGAGGTGGGTTTGATTTCTGGGTTGGAAAGATCCCCTGGAGTAGGAAATGGCAACCCATTTCAGTATTCTTGCCTAGAAAATTCCAAGCACTGAGGAGCCTGGTGGGTTACAGTTGCAAAAAGGGGTTGCAAAGAGTTGTGCATGATTGAGCACACACATATACACATTTATTGGTAATATGCAAAACAAAATTACTGTATCTATATTTAATCATGTGTCATATATTCTTCACTCTTTTCTACCCTGCTTATACCCCAGGAAGTTGACAATTGTGGTTTCCATCACCCTGATTTTTTGCTTTGTGACTGATTTCAGCTAATGGGAAGCACAAGTAGGAGATTAGATGGCAGGAAAAGAGAGTGGTCAGAGTCTTTACCCCCATTCCCCATCCTCCTCCCTGCCTTGCTGTGGTTCTGTCAGTGATCCGTCACAGTTACAGCTTCTGTTAAGTGCTAAAACTCCTCTTTCACAGATTAAGACCTCTCTGGGCTTCACTAATACTTTTCCATCCCCTGGTTCCTTAAATTCCAGGAATTCCAATGGCTTTCTGTTGTTAGTTCCTGGATGTTCCATCATTGCTTGCTTAAGACTCCCTTACATTTACTTAAACCTCTGTAAATATCCCATTTAGTCAAAAAGTCCTCAGAATGTTTCTGGGTATAATCTTGAAAATTAACACCCTAATTTTCATTTATGTTATAGAGAATTGAGAAAGGACTCGGGGGAAAAAGATTTTGGAAATGAGAATTAACCTCACATCATCTCAAGAAAATACCAGCTTCACGGGACTGAAATAGGCTTTTAGTATAACATGTATATGCAGAGTAATGAAGCCGGTTTGAGGACATTATGAGCCAAGCGATCATTCTGACTACTTGATTAATCACAATGTGGTATGATATGGAATATAATTCAGTTAAATAATAATTCATACTGATTTTATTTGACTTGGACAGAGTAGAACTAGCTTCACTGATGTAAAAGCATAGACTGAGTCTGCTACAGTTACATAATATTAATATCATGAATATATTGTTGATTTACTGAGGCAGTCTTCATAAATTTACCCATTGGAGTGAGACTTAGCTGACAATCATGTCAGATGAGTGAATCCAATCTAGTTTTTACACTGCTTACATTCCTGTTGGGATGACTTGATAGATAGTTGGTTTCAGAGTCTATCAAATCACCATGTGTTTTCATTCTAAAATATGTAAATCTGTAAATTTACATCATGTAAATCTGCAGCTTACAACTCTGATTATTTAAATTTTTTGAATTACTGATGTGCAGTGTTATGAGTTTGGCAAATCATAAGTCACATCAAGGTCATATGTTGACTTAAATAGTGGCCTTTTGATGTGGGCTGCTGAGGATGGCAAAATGAAAGTGCCGTTTGCTTAATTATCATCTATGTGGTGTTATGGCTAATAATGTTGCACGTACCCTTGCACCTCTTGAGATTTAATCCCCTTCTAGCTGGCATTTTTATGTTTGAATTGCTGTGACTACTTCAACCAGATTGTAAGAGCCCAGAGCAGAGACCTAGTCCTCTTTCAAGTCAATACAGAGCAGAGTATACTGTCGGTGTGTTGCAAAGGATTAATAGTAAAACTTTGCAGTCTTGCATTACTGACATCAGCTAAATAATGAAGGGAGAAAGAACACAGAGACAGAAATAGAGTCTTGGTGTAAGGTTCTTAGTTTCTTTTGACTAATATTTAAATTATTTCTCCTTTTCTGTGTGTCTGGCCTGGATGTTTGGGCCACTGCAAAAGGGCTTCTCTCGGTCCTTTCTGCTTCTTGCCTGTTATTTTTTTTTCTCCCAGATTTATGCTGCTCAGCTTATGGCTCACAAACCCTCACTCTTCCAATTCAACATTTGTCCAGCTTTTATGATACCCTTTAGAGAACTGAGATTGAAAGCAATATAATAATTTTAATAAATGGGTAACCTGTCTGAGATATGAAGATATTCCCCATGCACAAACTATATTTTAGAAATGAATGAGTTGGTCTAATTTGCAATTGTCCTTGAAAATTAATGGTATGCAATTAATAATATGCTAATTCATTTTATTCTGTGTTTGGCTTGAGTTTCATGCTGGGTTCACTGTTTTGAAAATGACTGAAAAATAATTTCTTAGCATTGAGAAATTTTAAAAAAGAAACAGCATGATCTATTGGTTAGAACCCTGGGCTAAAAGTATAGAGATGAACTTTATGTATTTATCTCTGCCACATTAAAAAAAAATTATTTATTTAATTCTGGCTCTTCTGGGTCTTTGTTGCTGTATGTAGACTATCTCTAGTCGTGGTGAGTGGGGGCTACTCTCTAGTTGTGTGTGCGGGCTTCTTATTGCACTGGTTTCTCTTGTTGCAGAAAGTGGACTTTAGTATGCACAGGCTTCAGTAGTTGCAGAGCAGAACATAGGCTTTGTAGTTGTGGCACATGGGCTTAGTTGTCCTGTGGCATGTGGGATCTTCCCAGACCAGGGATTGAACCCACGACTCCTGCATTGACAGGTAGATTCTTAACCACTAGACCACCAGGGAAGTCCTCTGCCACATTCTCAGTGGGCACCATTATCTGAGAACTCTCAGAGATGACATCACATATAATATTGCTTTGGACCAAGGAACACATTTCTTTTTCATTTTGTCAATGAAGGCATATGATCATGAAATTCACTGGTCCAACCATCTCTCTTTCTCTTTTTTTTTTTTTTTTTTTTCTTCTCCATCTTTGGCTGTAAAGTATATAATCAGTTTGATTTTGATATTGACCAACTGGTGATGTCCATGTGTAGAGTCTTCCCTTGTGTTGGAAGAGGGTGTTTGCTATGACCAGTGCATTCTCTTGGCAAAACTCTGTTAGCCTTTGACCTGCTTTGTTTTGTACTCTAATGCCAAATTTGCCTGTTACTCCATGTATTTCTTGACTTTGTACTTTGTCATTCCAGTCCCCTATAATGAAAAGGACATCTTTTTTAGGTTTTAGTTCTAGAAGCTCTTGTAAATCTTCATAGAACCATGAAAACTCAGTTTCTTCAGCATTAGCTTTTGGAGCATAGATGTAGATTACTGTGACATTGAATTGTTTGCCTTGGAAATGAACAAAAATCATTCTGTCGTTTTCGAGATTGCATTAAAGTACTGCATTCACAAACTCCCAAACATGAACCCCCCTCCCACCTCCCACCCCACATCATCCCTCTGGATCATCCCCATACACCAGCCCCAAGCATCCTGCATCCTGCATTGAACATAGACTGGCGATTCATTTCTTACATGATAGTATACATATTTCAATGCTAGTCTCCCAAATCATCCCACCCTCTCCCTCTCCCTCAGAGTCCAAAAGTCTGCTCTGCACATCTGTGTCTCTTTTGCTGTCCTGCACCAGTGAAAAAATAAAGCTAAAAAATAAAAGTCAAAAAAAAAAAAGTACTGCATTTCAGACTCTTTCGTTGACTATGATGGCTACTCCATTTCTTCTAAAGGATTCTTGCCCACAGTAGTAGATATAATGGTCATCTGAGTTAAATTCACCCATTCCAGTCCATTTTAGTTCACTGATTCCAAAATGTCAATGTTCCACTCTTGCTATCTCCTATTTGACCACTTCCAATTTGCCTTGATTCAAGGACCTAAATTCTAGCTTCTGTGCAAAATTGTTCTTTCCAGCATCAGACGTTACTTCCATCACGTGTCACATCCACAACTGGGTGGTGTTCTTGCCTTGGCTTCATTCTTTCTAGAGTTATTTATGCACTGATATCCAGGAGCATATTGGGCACCTACCCACCTGGGGAGTTCATCTTTCAGTGTCATATCTTTTTGTCTTTTCCTACTGTTCATGAGGTTCTCAAGGCAAGAATACTGAAGTGGTTTGCCATTCGCTTCTTCAGTGGACCACGTTTTGTCAGAAAAAAACATGTAGTTTACCTATTTTTTTGTTTATTTATTTCAACTTCTGTGCTTCTAGTTTGTTCCTTCTTTTGTGCAATATTTCTCTTCCCTCCTATGTTTGGTCCAATAGTTTCTGTAAGTTTTGTATAGGGTGAGATTTGTGATGAGTTTTTTGTTTGTTTCTTTTTCCTCTGATAGGCAAGGCTGAGTGAAGTAGTAATCCTGTCTGCTGATGATTTTGTTTGGCTGGTTTATTTTTGTTTGTTGTTTAGATGAGGTGTACTGCATAGAGTGCTACAGGTGGTTGGGTGATGCTGGATCTTGTATTTAAGTGGTTTCCTTTATGTGACTCGGGTTTCCTTGGGGGCCCAAAAGTTAAAGCATCTGCCTGCAATGCAGGAGACCTAGGTTCGATCCTTGGGTTGGGAAGATCCCCTGGAGAAGGAAATGGCAACCCACTCTAGTATTCTTGCCTGGAAAATCCCATGGACAGAGAAGCCTGGTGGGCTATACTCCATTGGGGTAGCAAAAAGTCGGACACAACTGAGCGACTTCACCTCACTTTATTTGACTTCTCACTATTTGATATCCTTAGGGTTCAGTTCAGTTCAGTTCAGTTGCTCAGGCATGTCTGACTCTTTGTGACCCCATGAATCGTAGCACGCCAGAACTCCCTGTCCATCACCAGCTCCCAGAGTTCACTCAGACTCATGTCCTTCGAGTCCGTGATGCCATCCAGCCATCTCATCCTCGGTTGTCCCCTTCTCCTCCTGCCCCCAATCCTTCCCAGCAGCAGAGTCTTTTCCAATGAGTCAACTCTTCGCATGAAGTGGCCAAAGTACTGGAGTTTCAGCTTTAGCATCATTCCTTCCAAAGAAATCCCAAGGTTGATCTCCTTCAGAATGGACTGGTTGGATCTCCTTGCAGTCCAAGGGACTCTCAAGAGTCTTCTCCAACACCACAGTTCTAAAGCATCAATTCTTCGGTACTCAGCCTTCTTCATGGTCCAACTCTCACATCCATACATGACCACAGGAAAAACTATAGCCTTGACTAGACGGACCTTAGTTGGCAAAGTAATGTCTCTGCTTTTGAGTATACTATCTAGGTTGGTCATAACTTTTCTTCCAAGAAGTAAGCGTCTTTTAATTTCATGGTTGCAGTCACCATCTGCAGTGATTTTGGAGCCCCCAAAAATAAAGTCTGACACTGTTTCCACTGTTTCCCCATCTATTTCCCATGAAGTGATGGGACCAGATGCCATGATCTTCGTTTTCTGAATGTTGAGCTTTAAGCCAACTTTTTCTCTCTCCTCTTTCACTTTCATCAATTTTTTGGTAGTCTAGAGTCTTGGAGCGGGTGCTCCCACTCCAAAGGCCTAGGGCTTGATCTCTGGTCAGCAACGAAATTTCCACAAGTGGTTTGTTATGACATTAAATGTAATTAAAATAAATACCCCAAAATGAGAAACCAAAGATGAATTCCAGACAAATGACAATTACAAAGTCAGGCAAATAATAATTAGAGTAGTGAAGTATACACATACACATATACCCCCATAAGCAAAGTCAAAACAGTCTAACAAAAATAAAGTACAGTTGATTGACCCAGCTAGCAAAGGACATCAAAAAGTATATTTACCATTTAAGAACAAAACTAACTAAAGCACAAACTTGAAAACAAAACTAAAGCAAGGTGTCAAGTGGGAAATAAAGGAATGAAAACAAAACTAACGAAGACATTGCAAGAAAAGGAAAGAAAAAATTGATATTCAAAGTTAAATACAGGTAAATGAAGAAGATTCATACACATTAAAGAGTAACTGCAAGGGGAAAAGAATAGTAGGAAAGGCAAAAAAAAAAAAAAGAATAATGTAGAAAAAATATAACAGGTAAAAAAAAATTAAAATTATAAAAAAGAGAAAAGAAGAAAAAGGAAAGATGGAAAAAGAAAAAGAAAAAAAAAGGGAAAACTCCAGAGAACTATAAAAGCACAACTTAGAGGCAGAGGTTTATAACAACAATAAAAAGTGTGACTGAATATATACATATACATATATACCCATAAGTTCAGTTCAGTCTCTCACTTGTGTCTGTCTCTTTGTGAACTCATGGACTGCAGCATGCCAGGCTTCTCTGTCCATCACCAACTCCTGGAGCTTAGTCAATCTCATGTCCATTGAGTTAGTGATGCCATCCAACCATCTCATCCTCTGACGTCCCTTTCTCTTTCTGCATTCAATCTTTCCCAGCATCAGGGTCTTTTCCAATGAGTCAGTTCTTTGCATCAAGTGGCCAAAGTATTGGAGTTTCAGCCTGAGCATCAGTCTTTCCAATGATTTCCTTTAAGATTGACTGGTTGGAACTCCTTGCTGTCCAAGGGACTCTCAAGAGTGTTCTCCAACACCACAGTTCAAAAGTATCAGTTCTTCAACACTCAGCTTTCTTTAGAGTACAGCTCTCACATCCACACATGACTACTGGAAAAACCATAGCATTGACTAAACGGACCTTTGTTGGCAAAAAATGTCTCTGCTTTTTAATATGCTGTCTGGAGAAGGAAATGGCAACCCACTCCAGTGTTCTTGCTTGGAGAATTCCAGGGATGGGGGAGCCTGGTGGGTTGCTGTCTATGAGATCGCACAGAGTCAGACACGACTGAAGTGACTTAGCAGCAGCAGTAGGTTGGTCACAGCTTTTCTTCCAAGCAGCAAGCATCTTTTAATTTCATGGTTTCAGTCACCATCTACAGTGATTCTGCAGCTAAAATAAATAAATAAATAGTCTGTCACTGTTTCCACTGTTTCCCCATCTATTTGCCATGAAGTGATGGGACCGGATGCCATGATATTCATTTTTGAATGTTGAGTTTTAAGCCAGCCTTTTCACTCTCCTCTTTCACATTCATCAAGAAGCTCTTTAGCTCTTCTTCGCTTTCTGCCATAAGGGTGGTATTATCTACATATCTGAGGTTATTGATATTTCTTCCAGCAATCTTGATTCCAGCTTGTCCTTCATCCAGCCCAGCATTTCTCATGATGTACTCTGCATGCAAGTTAAATAAGCAGGGTGACAATATATAGCCTTGGTGTACTCCTTTCCCAATTTGGAACTAGTCTGTTGTTCCATGTCGAGTACTAACTGTTGCTTCTTGACCTGCATCCAGATTTCTCACAAGGCATAAGCAGAATCAGAACAGTGCAACAAAAATAAAGTACAATGGACTGACTGAACAAACAAAGGAAACCAAAAATTATATCTACCAGCACAAAACTAACTAAAACACACACTGGAAAAAAAAATTAAGCAAGGTGACAATTGGGGAATAAAGCAATGCAAATAAAACTAACAAATATGTTGAGAGAAAAGGAAAGAAAAAAAGAAAGAGTAGATATGCAAAGTTAAATAGACATAGATGAAGAAGATTTATATGCATTAAAGTTTAACTGCAAGGGGAAAAGAACAGAAGGAAAAACAAACAAAGGAATAAATGTAGAAAAATATATGTTTAAAAACATAAAAATTAAAATTAAGAAAAGAGAAAAGAGAGAGAGAGAGGAAAAAAAAAAAAAAATTATGCCAAAACCAATACAGTACTGTAAAGTAAAATAAAGTAAAAATTAAAATTAAAATTAAAAAAAAAATCAACTGATTTGGGACCTTAATTATATCTTCAGGGTCCTTTTACTTTTGCTACATACTGTCTCCTAATCACTGGAGTGACATGCCGTCATATTTAGAGGTCCTGTCCACAATGAAAAGGGATATGTAACAGAGGTTGAGAACCTTGGAGGCTGTCTTAGAATTCTGGCATGGGCTTCCTTTCATTCAGTTCATTTCAGTCGCTCAGTCATATCCAACTCTTTGCAGCCCCATGGACTGCAGCACGCCAGGCCTCCCTGTCCATTGCCAACTCCTGGAATTTACTCAAACTCATGTCCATAGAGGCGGTGATGCCATCCAACCATCTATCTCATCCTCTGTCGTCCCCTTCTCCTCTTGCCTTCAATCTTTCCCAGCATCAGGGTCTTTTCAAATAAGTCAGTTCTTTGCATCAGGTGGCCAAAGTATTGGATTTTCAGCTTCAGCATCAGTCCTTCCAATGAATATTCAAGACTGATTTCCTTTAGGATTGACTGGTTGGATCTCTTTGTAGTCCAAGGGACACTCAAGAGTCTTCTCTAACACCACACTTCAAAAGCATTAATTCTTTGGCTCTCAGCTTTCTTTGTAGTCCAACTTTCACATCCATATACATGACTACTGGAAAAAGACAGACACATCTCTGATATCAGCAATCAAATACAATTCCTAAGTATTACAATATCTGGGAATGTAATGGGAAATATATAAAGAAATAAATGAGTGAAAAAAAACCCTGCTGCTGCTGCTGCTAAGTCGCTTCAGTCGTGTCTGACTCTGTGCGACCCCATAGAGGGCAGCCCACCAGGCTTCGCCATCCCTGGGATTCTCCAGGCAAGAACACTGGAGTGGGTTTCCATTTCTTTCTTCAATGCATGAAAGTGAAAAGTGAAAGTGAAGTCACTCAGTCATGTCCAATTCTTCGCAGCCCTGTGGACTGCAGCCTACCAGGCTCCTCCATCCATGGGATTTTTCAGGCAAGAGTAAAAAACCCTTAATTTCAAAATTAATACAAAAGCATGTGTTATAAATTTGAAAAAAAGAGTCAAAAGCAAAAGCCCTCTTTCAAACACCCCAAAACCTCTTCATTCCCTTAGATCAGAGACAGTTATTTTCCTATGTGATTATAGACACACTCATATGCATGTATTATATATATTAAAACATTTAGGTTTGTAAAATATAATATAGCACATCTAATTCATTGAAAATTAATCACTTGGTACACAATATTGTAGAATTTTTACATACATTAATGCCTTCCTTCTGAAGTCCACTAAAGTTGGGTTTACTGTTCACTGCTGCAGCAGAGACCACACATCATGGAGAACTGGGGAGGATCTTGATAAAAGGTATTAGAAAGAACTGAAGGTTTGTGCTTGTTTGGGTGGGAGGGTTCTAAGAAATGGAAGTTTGCTTAGTCTGAATTGGCTGCTATCAGAAAGTGGGGATAATTTTGTGATCAGGTAGCTTAACAGATCTTTTCTAGCAGGAGGGAGGACTAGAATGAAAATAAAGCTGTCATTGCTAGAGAAACAGAGATCACTTAAATGAGCCAGCCGTTGTTTGATATTTTTGTGCTTTGTACAGTGACTTGGCTCTTGTCTTGTGAGTAGACTAGATTACAAGATGGCCTTGGTCTTTACGATCATAGAGAAACCTGTCCTCATGTTGATATCTGTGAGATTGTGTTGCTGGGTCAGATGGGAAAACAACGAGCCTTAGCTGTGAGTGTCAGGCCAGCTCCTAGCAACACTGAGGCCCAGCTGAGTCAGACTAAGTTCCGAGATGTCAGGAGCTGCTTTCCAGAGAATCTATCTACTGAGAGAAAAAGAAAGATACAAAATGAGGTAACAGATTGCATTGATTTGGAGATAGAACTCATAAGCCATCCATCATATGCATAATTATATATGTAGGATCATAATGTAGCTGATAATTCTAGACTTTGGGATGTTTCAATATTGTTTTAGAATATCCTATGTTGCTGTGATACAAACCCCTGAATGTTTGTATACATACAAACATATATAAGTACATGTTTTTTATATGTCTTATATATATATAAAAGTATATACATATACTTTTTAAAAGAAAGCATTACTCTAAAGATATCTATAGACACATAATATATAACTTGTATATACTTTGTTAAAGGAAGTATCATTAACGATCACATCCTGAATCAGTATACTAGTTAAAACTTGTAGGATTTATCTTGTAGGATTGGTCTTTGTTTCAAAGTTGTATAAAATAAACAACCAACTGCTGCTGCTAATATCAACAACATTTTCTAAAAATATGCCGAGTATGTTGTGTCCTTCTAAATATTTATCTTTTTTAATAATCTCAATAAGCTATATTTTGGGAAACATTTTGGGTGGGCAAATAAATACTTCCAACTGAAACCAAATGAAGAACATTTCAATTCTCCCCTAGCAATCACAGCATTAATCTCTAGTAATCAAAATATCCTTGGTCCAAAATAGATGTGGGCTTTTATGATTTTATCTCTAAAGTTGGAGTAGGTGAGCCAAGCAGTCTGTTTTCTCATTTTTCTGTTAGAGAACCCTTCGAAGTTCATTCTGAAGTTCCAACTGGAGTCATGTGCTTTTTTTTTTTTTTTTTTTTTTAACATTTTTAGTCTTTTAAGTATTGCAAGTCTTGTCTACAAAGTAGGACTGTGGGTTTCTTGTCTAGTTAAGATGACTTGTAGTTTCATGGGGAAATAATTAGAGAATGAAAGTTATCTCTTAAGTGTTTAGATTGAATTTCAGTATTCAAAGGATGAACTCTTCCACAAATCTTTCTATTTAAAGTTGTGGGAAAAGGTGTAATATAAGAACAATGCTGTACGTTCTTTCCTCTCCAGAACTTCTGGAAAGGTGCCATAGAACATATGTTTGCATCAAGTTTCTGCTTGAGGTGAGTAGGCAATTCTCACCGATCAACTTAGCGGCCAAAAGGCACCCAATTCATTATTCATCTTCCTGGTCCTTGTTGCCGCCAGGTATCTTATCTGCTTCATATGCTGCTTCATAGCCAGCTTACCTGGTGAATCAAAGGAAAAGAGAATAAGCTTTGTGGTCTCTTGAGAAGGCAGAATGATGAAGCAAGTTGAGTTTTAGCACACCTTCCACTTTTTAAATTTAATTTAATTTTATATTGAAGTAGTATTGTTTAATTGCTAAGTCGTGTCTGACTCTTTTGCAGCCCCATGGACTGTAGACTGCCAGATTCTCTTCTCACCCCATGGACTGTAGCTTGCCAAGCTCCTTTGTCCATGTGATTTCCCAGGCAAGAATACTGGAGTGGGCTGCCTTCTCTGGGGCATCTCCCTGACCTAGGGATTGAACCCATGTCTCCTGCACTGGCAGGCAGATTCTTTGCCACTGAACCCCTAGGGAACCCCATACTGAAATATATAGTTGATTTGCAATATTATGTTAGTTTCAAGTATACAGCAAGATGATTCAGTCATACATATATACATATCCATTCTTCTTCATATTCCCTTCCCATATAGGTCATTATAGAATATTAAGTAGAGTTCCCTGTGCTATTCAGTAGGTCCTCATTGACAATGTATTTTATATATACTATTGTATACATATTAAGTGCCAGTTCCTAATTTACCCCCTGGTGGCTCAGATGGTAAAGTGTCTGCCTGCAATGCGGGAGACCTGGGTTCAATTCCTGGGTGGGAAAGATCCCCTGGAGAAGGAAATGGCAATCCACTCCAGCACTCTTGCCTGGAAAATCCCATGGATGGAGGAGCCTGGGAGGCTACAGTCCATGGGGTCACAAGAGTCAGACATGACTTAGCAACTAAAGTACCACCAACTGTAAGTTTATTTTTGAAGTCTTAAGTCTGTTTCTGTTTTGTAAATATCATTTGTATCATTTTCTTTTACATTCCACATAGCAAAATCATATGGTATTTGTCTTTTTCTCTGACTTATTTCACTTAGTATGATAAGCTCTAGGTCCATCCATGTTGCTGCAAATGGCATTATTTTATTCTTTTTTATGGTTCAGTAATATAACATTGTCTGGTCCCATCACTTCATGGGAAATAGATGGGGAAACAGTGGAAACAGTGTCAGACTTTATTTTGGGGGGCTCCAAAATCACTGCAGATGGTGACTGCAGCCATGAAATTAAAAGACGCTTACTCCTTGGAAGAAAAGTTATGACCAACCTAGATAGCATATTCAAAAGCAGAGACATTACTTTGCCGACTAAGGTCCATCTAGTCAAGGCTTTGGTTTTTCCTGTGGTCATGTATGGATGTGAGAGTTGGACTGTGAAGAAGGCTGAGCGCAGAAGAATTGATGCTTTTGAACTGTGGTGTTGGAGAAGACTCTTCAGAGTCCCTTGGACTGCAAGGAGATCCAACCATAGAAAAGTTATGACCAACCTAGATAGCATATTCAAAAGCAGAGACATTACTTTGCTGACTAAGGTCCATCTAGTCAAGGCTATGATTTTTCCTGTGGTCATGTATGGATGTGAGAGTTGGACAGTGAAGAAGGCTAAGTGCCGAAGAATTGATGCTTTTGAACTGTGGTGCTGGAGAAGACTCTTGAGGGTCCCTTGGACTGCAAGGAGATCCAACCAGTCCATTCTGAAGGAGATCAGCCCTGGGATTTCTTTGGAAGAAATGATGTTAAAGCTGAAACTCCAGTACTTTAGCCACCTCATGCGAAGAGTTAACTCATTGGAAAAGACTCTGATGCTGGGAGGGATTGGAGGCAGGAGGAGAAGGGGACGACCAAGAATGAGATGGCTGGATGGCATCACTGACTTGATGGACATGAGTCTGAGTGAACTCCAGGAGTTGGTGATGGGCAGGGGGGCCTGGCGTGCTTTGATTCATGGGGTCACAGAGAGTTGGACACAACTGAGTGATTGAACTGAACTGAATCCTGTTATCCTAAAATGTAAATTCTGGGAGTGGATCTGGTAAAATTTTCACAAACTTGAGACATTCTTTTGATTTATTGTAATAACTAATTAGAGGCTTCCCTGTGGCTCAGAGGTTAAAGCGTCTGCCTCCAATGCGGGAGACCCGGGTTTGATCCCTGGGTCAGGAAGATCCCCTGGAGAAGGAAATGGTAACCCACTCCAGTATTCTTGCCTGGAGAATCCTATGGATGGAAATAATAACCAATTAAAAATTATATAACTCCCTTGCTAACACTAATGAGGAGGGCATTCTCCATACCCTTTCTGATGTCTATCAGAAGATTTCTCTGTTGCTTTTTATACTTTAATAAAACTCTCCTACACAAAAGCTCTTGAGTGATCAAGCCTGGTCCCTGGTCCTGAAGCTAAATCTTCTTTGGAGATCATGAATCCGACATTGTTCACTGTAAGTTATCAGGGTCTTTTTCTTAGTCACATTGTCTCTGGGTTTCAACTGTGGTTTTATTTTCACCTGTGCATGTGGGTCATCCACTGGGGTTTGCTCTTGCAGCTGCTCTGGAGGACTTGGGTTTGCCACTGTGAGGGCCAGATGTGGAGGTGGAACAGCTTCTTGGGTTGCAGGGGTTCTGGTAGCACCAGGTACTCAGGAGAGTTGGTGGCTAGGGCAGCAGGAAATATAGTACTCTAGAAGAGTATGGCAACCAGTATTGGCTAATACGCTCCAGTATTATTGCCTGGAGAATCCCCTGGCAGACCACAGTGTACAAGGTTGCAAAGAGTTGGACATGACTGAAGCGACCCTGCAGGCATAGAGTCAAAACTTTTTTTTTTTTTTTTTTTTTTTTTCCTCTGAACTTTTTCCCCTTGGAGGTGGGACCTGGAGGTGTGGGTTGTTGGTTGGTGGTTGGGGGGGCTCGGGGNGACATGACTGAAGCGACCCTGCAGGCATAGAGTCAAAACTTTTTTTTTTTTTTTTTTTTTTTGCCTCTGCAGCTCTTCCCCAGTGAGAGTTGAGCATGAAGGTGGTGTAGCTGCTTGGCTTGTGGGGACCCTAGTGGCACCAAGTGTGCAGGGATATGGACTGCCTCTGCCACAGGAGTTATGATCCTATCAGTCTTTTTTCTAGCCTCTTGTAGCTGGTGATCAGAAGGCCTCTTTGGCCAGTCTTTCTCCATAACTCTGCTCATTCAGGCACACAGAGTGCCCCTCCCACTGGCTGGGGTCGTAGTCTGTAGTTCAGTGCATCAGGCATTTCACTGGCCAGCCTCTCCACTGTTCAGCTGCTGGCATGTGGGGAGAGAGGCTATGGTGATGGCTCCACTCCCTATGCATAATTCAGCAGTACTGCCTTGCTTCCATAATTGCTCAGCTTTCCTCCACAGGCATTTTCCCACCTCTATCTCCTCCCTCACATCCCCTCGATCCGTCTCTCTGCAATCAACAGCAGCCCTCACCCAGGGATTGCTCCACAATCCCTAAACTCCAGCTCCCAGTCGCTGCACCTCCCCGGGGACCTGCACCCCTGTCCAGGGTATATATGGCTGCAGCAAGGACTGTTTGATTCTCATTCCATTTAAGCTGTCACAGATCAGCTGTTTTACTCTCAGCTTTAAATGTTTCTCCTCTGACTCAGACAATTGCCCCAGTGTGGGGACTGGACTCCTGCTTCAGTTCCACACTCTCTGAGGGCAGGTCCAGTCCTTCTAAAACTCCTGTTTGGCCCTCTACTTCCTTCATCCTACCAAGTTTTGCGTGGTTGTATATATTCTCTTCTGCTGGTCAGGTACTCCTGTCCACTCTCAGCTAGTGTTCTCTTTGCTTCACTTATTGTTAGATAATCCTTGAGGAAAAATAATACATATTTTTAAAAAGAGATTTTGTACTTGTCTTATATCTTTTTGAAATAGTCTCATTGAGCTATTTCTAAGTCGCTTCAGTAGTGTGTGACTCTGTGACCCCATAAACAGCAGCCCACCAGGCCCCCCTGTTCCTGGGATTCTCCAGGCAAGAACACTGGAGTGGGTTGCCATTTCCTTCTCCAGAGCAGGAAAGTGAAAAGTGAAAGTGAAGTCTCTCAGTCATGTCTGACTCTTTGCGACCCCATGGACTGCAGCCTACCAGGCTCCTCCATCCATGGGATTTTCCAGGCAAGAGTACTGGAGTGGGGTGCCATCACCTTCTCTGATTGAGCTATTACATTCCCCAATTTGAGCTAAAAATATTATTTCAACATTATTTAAAAAGACAATACGTGCAACTGGAAGAAGAAAACAAAACAAAACTACATACTGTAAAACAATATATTCATTTCTACCTATATTTTGAGCACATGGACATGGTCTCAAAGAGCTGCAACACAGAGCTGCAAGATAACCCTAGAAATAGTTACTGGTTTAAAGCATATTTTACACTATACACTTTAATAGATAATACCAAAATATGTTTTCTTTATGATTATGGAAAAGAAATTAAAGAGCAGCCAATGTGGATGAATGTAGGCTGGTTGAAAGGTAATCATGGTAATAAAGATGGGAGATGGTGATAATTTGGACTGAGCTGGTGATGATAGTGGTGCAGAGAAGTGAATGTAGTTTAGAGATGAATTGGCAGGACTTGGATATGAACACTTACAGGATTAAAAAAAAACCTAACCCAACAGTTGAAGAGACCTCAACACTGTTAATCAGCTATGCCACAGTACAAAATAAAGAGCAAAAAAAAAAAGAAAGAAAGAAAGAAAAAGAAAAAGAGCAAAATGTCAGAGACACATTTTAAAAACTGTTCTAGAGTCTGACACATGTAGGTACTCAATAACTTTAAATTTTCTTTTTCTTCCCCCTCCTCATTCTATCTTTTATATGATATATTTAGAATCAACCTAATTTTTGGATACAAGTACTTGTCTTATGCTTATATTTCACTTTTATATTTTATTGTTATTTTTTATGCTAAGCTTGTATATTGCAGCCAAAATAGATCTCAAATGGAGAAATATCATATTACATCCCTTATATGTGGAATAGAAAAAGAAATGATTCAAATGAACTTACAAAATAGAAAGAGACTCACAGACTTAGAAAATGAACTTATGGTTGCCCAAGGGGAAGAAATAGTTGAGTTTGGGAGCTTCAGGGACACACTAATATATTTAAAATGGATAACCAACAAAGATCTATTGTATAGCACATGGAACTCAACTCAGTGTCATATGCCAGCCTGGATGGGAGAGGGGTTTAGGGAAGAATGAATACATGTATATGTATGCCTGAATCCCTGTGTTTGTGTATTCTGTCGTGTCTGACTGCTTGCAACTCCGTGGACTATAGTCTTCCAGGCTCCTCTGTCCATGGAATTTTCCAGGCAGAATACTGGAGTGGGTTGCCATGCCATTCTCTAGGGTATCTCCGAGAGCCAGGGATCGAACCTGGGTCTCCCACATTGCAAGCAGATTCTTCACTCTCTGAGCCACCAGGAAGCTCACCAAATCCCTATAGCCAATGCAAAATAAAAAGTTTAAAGTTTGAGAAAAAAAAGAATATATCTCTAAGATATCTCCTAATTATGTATTCTTGAGTCAGGAATCTCTTCGTTTGTCTGAAGCAGTCAAAAAAAAAAAAAAAGAGTTTATTTTAGTTATATAAAACACTAGAAAATAAACACTAATAATCTAGGTTGAAAAAAAATAGACTGGTGGTTTCAGGTAAGGATGGCATGGAGAAACAAGATGTAGAATTACCAAGGTGCAGAAGAAAACTTTTGAGCATGATGGACATGTTCTGTCCATCCAACCATGAGGATGATGTTCATTGCCTTGACTGTGATGATGGGGTCATGTGTGTATACTGCCAGGGTCCAGCCCCGGTGGATCCAGGGTAATTCGAAGGGGTGATGGAATCAGCGTCCTAGGAAAAAAACTTCTTTAATTACAGATATATAGAGAGATTAGAAACGGATAGTGTAGTAGGAAAATTAGTGGAGAAAAAGAGGCTGAATAACTTGGTTTATGTGGGATACCAATAAAACTCCAAGACAAAGAGTTTGCACCATCTACGTTGGGCCACCAGTGCCACTTGAATATTGGAAGGTGCCCCTCCTTGGGCTCCTTTTCGCGTGGAACTTAAAAGCCGGGGCAAGCAAGTAGACGTGGTGAGCACCCACGCTCCAGATGAGAATTCAGCCAGAAAAACAGGGAGCAAGAAAGAAACGACATGGGGGAATCAGTCTTTCCAGAAACTAATCCCATTTCTTTATTTTTTAGGTTTGCTTATATACTTTTTGTTATACATAGGGATGAATACAGAGTTACGTGGGGTCAGCAGACCTGATCCTTGTCAAAATCAGGTGCTTCACATAATTGTGGCCTGCTGACATTTTATGACCCTTTCTTTTTGATAACCAAAAAACTTATTTTTTCCAAGGGTGTTTTTTCTTAAACCAGGCACCACCCTCTGAAAGTACCAGATAAAGTTGCATTCCTATAGGGTGAGGGTGTAGTGGGTTACAACTAAGAAAGGAATTTATTTAACCCAAGGTTAACATGATTAATCTTAAAGGTTAATACTTATTTCTTCTATATGCTAGTTATATTCATTATAAGGGCAGGGAATATGGAGATTTAGCAGCAAACATCAGCCCAACAAATGAAAACCCTTCACCAATGTTCCCCTTAAGATCTATTTAGTTTTAAGATAGTGATAAAGTTACATTTTTACATAGCAAGGACACAGTGATTTATAACAAAGTACAGTGGTCTATAATAAAAGGAAAATTCATTAACTCAAAAAATCTAGTATTGCTGACATCAAAAACTCCTATATTTCCTTTTCTATATTCCAAATACATTGATTAATATATTCTCAAGTGTCTAAGGATATGGAGGCCTGGCAGCAATCATTGACTCAACAATGAGAAAAGCCCTATGCTAATTAAGACTTTCAAAATACTCCAGACTCTCTGTGCTCTTTATGGTTGAGATGTTATTACACAAGCTAGTCAGTCAGCAGAGAGGTTTGACCTGAGATAACCTTGTCACACCCAGGGCAGGGGATTAGCAGCAATTATTGGCACAACAAATGAAAAACCCTTCACCAATATAATTCTTAACCAACCCACTATACTAATAATTTCTAACTTCCCAAAAGATTCTGGCTTTAGTAAGTCCAAAACATCTCATGCCTCTCACGGTTGGGAGGCTGTAAACAATCACATGTGACCAGATGAACATGTACAGGCAGGCTAGATAACCTTCAGAGGAGTTCCTAAGTTGAAACACTCTTGTCACACCCAGGAATTTTTATTGACTTGGAGCTGCACGTTTACTCCTTCTGTTGTGCCCGAAGTCCGAGTCCCCAAAACTGAGAGAATAAGATGTCCACAGCAATGCAAAAGCAAAAAGGGGTTTATTGCTAGCTTGAGCTAGGGCTACCATCTCATCCAGCACAGTGGAGTCTTGACGAGAGCCCTGAGCCCAGAACTACAGCAGTATTTATAGGCTCAGAACAAAGACAGGAAGTTGGCAAGGGCAGATTGGCTGCAGGGGTTTCCTGGTATTTACTAATTGGCCAATCTTTATTAGCTGCAGGGGTTTCTTGGTATTTACTAACTGGCCAAGCTTTATTGGCTTCAGGGGTTTCCTGGTATTTACTAATTGGCTAATCTTTATTGGCTGCAATTTGGTCCTAACACTTTTCTGAGAGAACCAGTGGGGAACAGCACCCTCCCCCCCCCCCAATAAAGTCAGAAGTATAGGTGAGAGAATGAAAGAGTAAAGTAGGTAGACTCTGGTTTTAGGGGTAGATGCTAGGGAACAGGGTGTTTCCTGAGGCTTGATCCTGCCTTTGGGTATGCCGAAGCCTCCTTCCTCATGACCTTTGCCATGGGCGGAGTTCCTCATACTGGCTCCTGGCAGTATACTTATGTCAAAATTCATGGATTGTCCGCTGGCAATTACTGAATGTAAATTAAGCCTCAGCACAGTTATCCAAGTCTATGCCCCAACCAGCAATGCTGAAGAAGCTGAAGTTAAACAGTTTTATGAAGATCTACAAGACCTTTTAGAACTAACACCCAAAAAGATGTCCTTTTCAATATAGGGGACTGGAATCCAAAAGTAGGAAGTCAAGAAACACCTGGAGTAACAGGAAAACTTGGCCTTGGAATGTGGAATGAAGCAGGGCAAAGACTAATAGAGTTTTGCCAAGAAAATGAGCTTGTCATAGCAAACACCCTCTTCCAACAACACAAGAGAAGACTCTACACATGGACATCATCAGATGGTCAACACCAAAATCAGATTAATTATATTCTTTGCAGCCAAAGATGGAGAAGCTCTATACAGTCAACAAAAACAAGACCAGGAGCTGACTGTGGCTCAGATCATGAACTCCTTATTACCAAATTCAGACTCATAATGAAGAAAGTAGGGAAAACCACTAGACCATTCACATATGACCTAAATCAAATCCCTTATGATTATACAGTGGAAGTGAGAAATAGACTTAAGGGCCTAGATCTGATAGATAGAGTGCCTGATGAACTATGGAATGAGGTTCATGACATTGTACAGGAGACAGGGATCAAGACCATCCCCATGGAAAAGAAATGCAAAAAAGAAAAATGGCTGTCTGGGGAGGGCTTACAAATAACTGTGAAAAAAAGAGAGTTGAAAAGCAAAGGAGAAAAGGAAAGATGTAAGCATCTGAATGCAGAGTTCCAAAGAATAGCAAGGAGAGATAAGAAAGCCTTCTTCAGCGATCAATGCAAAGAAATAGAGGAAAACAACAGAATGGGAAAGACTACAGATTTTTTTCTTCAAGAAAATTAGAGATATCAAGGGAACATTTCATGCAAAGATGGGCTCGATAAAGGACAGAAATGGTCTGGATGTAACAGAAGCAGAAGATATTAAGAAGAGGTGGCAAGAATATACAGAAGAACTGTACAAAAAAGATCTTCATGACCCAGATAATCATGATGGTGTGATCACTCATCTAGAGCCAGACATCCTAGAATGTGAAGTCAAGTGGGCCTTAGAAGGCATCACTACGAACAAAGCTAGTGGAGGTGATGGCATTCCAGTTGAGCTGTTTCAAATCCTGAAAGATGATGCTGTGAAAGTGCTGCACTCAATGTGCCAGCAAATTTGGAAAACTCAGCAGTGGCCACAGGACTGGAAAAGATCATTTTTCATTCCAATCCCAAAGAAAGGCAATGCAAAAGAATGCTCAAACTACCACACAATTGCTCTTATCTCACATGCTAGTAAAGTAATCCTCAAAATTCTCCAAGCCAGGCTTCAGCAATACATGAATCGGGAACTCCCTGATGTTCAAGCTGGTTTTAGAACAGGCAGGGGAACCAGAGATCAAATTGCCAACATCCAATGGATCATGGAAAAAGCAAGAGAGTTCCATAAAAACATCTATTTCTGCTTTATTGACTATGCCAAATCCTTTGACTGTGTGGATCAAATAAACTGTGGAAAATTCTGAAAGAGATGTGAATACCAGACCAACTGATCTGCCTCTTGAGAAATCTGTATGCAGTTCAGGAAGCAACAGTTAGAACTGGACATGGAACAACAGACTGATTCCAAATAGGAAAAGGAGTACCTCAAGGCTGTATATTGTCACCTTTATTATTTAACTTATATGCAGGGTACATCATGAGAAACGCTGGGCTGGAAGAAACACAAGATGGAATCAAGATTGCCAGGAGAAATATCAATAACCTCAGATATGCAGATGACACCACCCTTATGGCAGAAAGTGAAGAGGAGCTAAAAAGCCTCTTGATGAAAGTAAAAGAGGAGAGTGAAAAAGGAAGCTTAAAGCTCAACATTCAGAAAACAAAGATCATGGCATCTGGTCCCATTACTTCATGGGAAATAGATGAGGAAGCAGTGGAAATAGTGTCAGACTTTATATTTGGGGGCTCCAAAATCACTGCAGATAGTGACTGCAGCCATGAAATAAAAAGACGCTTACTCCTTGGGAGAAAAGTTATGACAAACCTAGAGTGTATATTCGTCCACTCCAGTGTTCTTGCCTGGAGAATCCCAAGGACGGGGGAGCCTTGTGGGCTGCCTTCTATGGGGTCGCACAGAGTCAGACACGACTGAGGTGACTTAGCAGCAGCAGCAGAGTGTATATTAAAAAGCAGAGACGTGACTTTGCCGACTAAAGTCCGTCTAGTCAAGGCTATGGTTTTTCCAGTGGTCATGTATGGATGTGAGAGTTGGACTGTGAAGAAGGCTGAGCGCCGAAGAATTGATGTTTTTGAACTGTGGTGTTGGAGAAGACTCTTGAGGGTCCCTTGGACTGCAAGGAGATCCAACCAGTCCATTCTGAAGGAGATCAGCTCTAGTATATCTTTGGAAGGAATGATGCTAAAGCTGTAACGCCAGTATTTTGGCCACCTCATGTGAAGAGTTGACTCTTTGAAAAAGACTCTGATGCTGGGAAGGATTGGTGGCAGGAGGAGAAAGGGATGACAAAGGATGAGATGGCTGGATGGCATCACGGACTCCATGAATGTGAGTCTGAGTGAGATCCGGG
Organism: Oreotragus oreotragus; assembly: GCA_006410675.1. Lineage (NCBI taxonomy): Eukaryota > Metazoa > Chordata > Mammalia > Artiodactyla > Bovidae > Oreotragus > Oreotragus oreotragus. Next base: position 93,834 of record SJYX01001908.1, read on the forward strand.
AAATGGTGATGGACAGGGAGGCCTGGCGAGCTTTGATTCATGGGGTCGCAAAGAGTTGGACACGAGTGAGTAACTGAACTGAACTGAGTGTGGAAGGAAAGACTACAAGAACGCAAGCCTACCGCAACCCTGAGGTTCTAAAGGTAGAGCTGGTGGGAGCGGCCCATCCATGCATGCCTCCCTTATCCACGATCACCAATCAAATCCCCTTTTGGGGAAGTCAGCTGACTGCGGAAGCCGACAGTCTGTGGAAATGGGCAAAAGCAAGAGATTTCCATGAAAGAGCCTTCCATGATAAGATGGCGTCTTTTCCATTATCACGCCCGGTCTGCCTGAGGCCTTCAGAACCCGGTGGCTTTTTTTATCATCAGAGCACAGTGGCACGATGGAAGAACTCTAAGCAGGTAAGTGATTTAAGCTGGTGTTCCTTTTGAAACTGTATTTTGACGCTGTGTGGAAAAGTGGGCTCCCAGAGGGTGGCAAACAACCCGTGGAGAGGCAGTGGTAATTTCTCCCCGTTCAGTTCAGTTCAGTTCAGTCACTTAGTCGTGTCCGACTCTTTGCAACCCCATGAATCACAGCATACCAGGCCTCCCTGTTCATTACCATCTCTCGGAGTTCACTCAGACTCAGGTTCATCAAGTCCGTGATGCCATCCAGCCATCTCATCCTCGGTCGTCCCCTTCTCCTCCTGCCCCCAATCCCTCCTAGCATCAGAGTCTTTTCCAATGAGTCAGCTCTTCGCATGAGGTGGCCAAAGTACTGGAGTTTCAGCTTTAGCATCATTCCTTCCAAAGAAATCCCAGAGCTGATCTCCTTCAGAATGGACTGGTTGGATCTCCTTGCAGTCGGAGGGACTCTCAAGAGTCTTCTCCAATACCACAGTTCAAAACCGTGAACGCTTGGAGGGAGGGGCTTGTTTTGTGCTTGTCAATAAAGTTCCTCTTTCCTACATGCACTCCTGCCCCATGGTTATTGGTCAGTAAATTTTTGTTGAAGAAATTTCCTAATTTATATTAAAAAATTAATATTTCCTAGCTTCTGAATAGCAGAAATCTTACCTTCTGAAATTATACTAACCTGTGATAAATCCCAAGATTTTTAGTAAATCCCGCTGGTATATGAAATGTAACAACTATAAAAAGAGTTGCCAAAGCAATATAAAATAGTCTGTAATATTCAAATAATGCAATACATAGAAAATAATGATAAAGTAATAACAATAGCAATAATAATAAAGCAGTGAGTTATATGCACCACAGTTTTCTAAGAGCATCGAATATATCCTCTCATCTAATTCTTTATGGGACCCTATGGGGCAGATATTATTAATATTATTGCCATTTTAGGTAGGAAAACTGTGGCATGATCAGAGGTTAAATAAATTGCAGGTAGTATCAGTGCTCCTAAGTGATAGCACTGGGATTTGAATCTATCTTTAACATTCCAGAATTTGCACTCTTATGATGAATTTAAAATAATTCCAAAAATCACCACTCAATTCTGGTTCTATAATTTACTAGCTCTGTGATCTTGTGCCATTATTCCACATTAAGTTTCACTTAGAAACTATAAAATGAGAAAATTCCTAAAAAGCACTAAGAAAATGCTCGCATGTTGTACATATGAGCTGTAAGTAAAATAAAAAGATATTTTTAAATTATGTTATTGTTATTGCTCAAATTAGTTTATTATCATGAAGACAAGACTTTCTTACTGTCAATATTTTATGTTAATTTGCACTTCACTGATATCAAGGCATTTGAAGTCAGGTAGTATTAAGAAATAAGTAATACTAAAAATTACATAGTCCGTGAAACTTGTTTTGCAAATTTCAGGTCCACAAAATTCAGCATCACAATAAGCAACTAAGTGTTAACTCCTAGTTTCCTGAAGAAATATATACAGATTTCCATTGTGGATACATATTTTGTTCATGTCCCACAAAAGGACTTGGATGCCTGAGAAAAAGGTGAAGTAGACTATATTTACATGCAGAACTAGTTTGATGATTATGAGGATCAAGTCATTCAAAACCCAGTTTTGACAGAACTGAGATTGCTAAAGTAGTCTTCTTTAAGATGAGTATGGTTTGAGACCTTTAATATTCATCATTAATAAAAAACTCCATGACATTTTTCAAAAGAACATTTGCCCAGGTCATTTGACCAGATGCCAAGTTAAATCATTAAGGCATGGCCAACTGCCATTTCATATTTCTTTTTCCATTAATATCATAGATTTTTCAATTTAAAGCAACCTGAGATATCCCCTTTTTTTTTTTGAACGTTGAATTTACAAGTGAATATCAAAATATCAGAAAGAGCCTTTCCCAAACCTAGAAATTCTGAGGTCTTTGAAAACTATTTTTTTGAGATGGGGATACAGTTGAGAGAGGAAAGTGTTTCTGAGTTGTGAATAATTAAATTTTGGATTAATTTTTCCACTTAAATTTTTTCCATTGAATAGGCCAGAAGCTGCTTTTCTTGTTGTTTGTTGTTGTGGTAGAGATTGTTATTCTTTTTTAAATGGTGAGGGATTGAAATAAAGTCCATTTTATAGAGTCAATCTGTTGATTTTTCTTGTTACAATTTCACAGAAACAAGTACAGTATGAATTTTTTTTAACTTATCCACACATTTTAATGACTTTTACCATTTTTCATTAATTAAAGGTAAGGTGAATCCTTTTCAATCTGTTTCATAATATAACAAGAAAATTATTGTGTCACAGCACACATAGTGCACATCCATGCTTTGCTATCAAAACTTGTTGTTACTTCATTGTATTGTATCGTTTGTTTGCTTGTTGAAGAAAATTAGTCATAATGTATTTGAATGGTGCTTTGATATGATTTTTAAAAGACTACTGAAATTAAGGAATAACTAGAGTAAGAAAATGAAAATAAAGATTGACCTTGACAGTATGCTATTAACTAGATTTGCTCTTTAGCTCGTAATTTATGTATGTTAAATTAATATATCATTCTAACTATATTAGAAAACATGTTTATCATCCAGTAGCAAAATGTCTCCAAGTTAGTTTCATCCCATCTATATTTTATTATTTTCAACATGCTGAGTATTCAGTTGTACAGATTGCTGTTGTTCAGTCACTAAGTCTTGTCTGACTGTTTGTGACCCCACAGACTGCAACATGCCAGGCTTCCCTGCCCTTCACTATCTCTTGGAGTTTGCTCAAGTCATGTCCATTGAATCTGTGAGGCAGTAGAGTCTTCTCTGTCACCCCTTCTCCTCTTGCCTTCCATCTCTCCCAGGATCAGGGTCTTTTCCAGTGAGTCAGCTCATCAGGTGGTCAAAGTGTTGGAGCATCAGCTTCATCATCAGTCCATCCAATGAATATTCAGGGTTGATATCCTTTAAGATTGAGTAGTTTCATCTCCTTGCTATCCAAGGGACTCTCAAGAGTCTTGTCCAGCACCAGAATTCAAAAGCATCAATTCTTTAGCACTCCAGCTTTAACAGTCCAAATCATACATCCATACATGACTACTAGAAAAACCATAGCTTGGATTAGATGGGCATTTGTCAACAAAGTGATGTCTCTGCTTGTTAATATGCTGTCTAGGTTGGTCACAGCTTTTCTTCCAAGGAGCAAGTGTCTTTTAATTTCATGGCTGCAGTCACCATCAGCAGTAATTTTGGAGCCCAAGGTGGGTGGGGAATCTGTCACTGTTTACACTTTCCCCCCATCTATTTGCCATGATATGGTGGGACTGGATGCCATGATCTTAGTTTTTTGAATGTTGAGTTTTAAGCCAGCTCTTTCACTCTACTCTTTCACCCTCACCAAGAGACTCTTTAGTTCTTCACTTTCTTCCTAGCAGTAATTTTGGAGCCCAAGGTGGGTGGGGAATCTGTCACTGTTTACACTTTCCCCCCATCTATTTGCCATGATATGGTGGGACTGGATGCCATGATCTTAGTTTTTTGAATGTTGAGTTTTAAGCCAGCTCTTTCACTCTACTCTTTCACCCTCACCAAGAGACTCTTTAGTTCTTCACTTTCTTCCATTAGACTGATATGACCTGCATATCTGAGGTTATTGATATTTCTCCTGGCAGTCTTGATTCCAGTTTGTGAGTCATCCAGCCCAGCATTCAGTATAATGTACTCTGCATAGAAGATAAATAAGTGACGTGATAGTATATAGTCTTGATGTACTCCATTGCCAATTTGGAACCAGTCCTTTGTTCCATGTTCTATTCTAAGAGTTGCTTTTTGACCTGCATACAGATTTCGCAGGAGGCATGTAAGGTGGTCTGGTATTCCTATCTGTTTAGGAATTTTCCACAGATGTTGTGATCCACACCCAGGTGGTACTAGTGGTAAAGAATCTGCCTGCCAATTCAGGAGACACAGGAAATGTGGGTTCAATTCCTGGATCAGGAAGATCCCCTGGAGAAGGAAATGGTGACCCAGTCCAGTATTCTAGCCTGGAGAATTCTGTGGATGGAAGAGTCTGGTGGGCCACAGCCCATGGGGTCACAAAGAATCAGACATGACTGAGCACGCACTCACCCTGCATGTCCCTGGTGCTTTTGCTGGTGCCTTAGGGAACTTAGGACACAGTCAAAGGTTTTAGCTTAGTCAAAGAAGCAGAAGTAGATATATTTTTTCCGGAATTCCCTTGCTTTTTCTATGATCCAGAAGATGCTGGCAGTTTGATCTCTGGTTCCTCTGCCTTTTGTAAATCCAGTTTGTACATCTGGAAGTTCTCGATTCAGAAACTGTTGAAGACTAGCTTGAAAGATTTTGAGCACTACCTTGCTAGCATGTGAAATGAGCATAATTGTATGCTCATTTAGTCTGAACATTCCTTTGCATTGCCTTTTCAGGGGATTGGAATGAAAACTGACCTTTTCCAGTCCTGTGATCCCTGCTGTGTTTCCCTAATTTGCTAGCATATTGAGTGCAACACTTATCATCATCTTTTGGGATTTGAAGTTGCTCAGCTGAAATTCCATCACCTCCACTATCTTTGTTCATAGTAATGCTTTGGCACACTTGACTTCAGACATCAGGATGTCTGGCTCTAGATAAGTGACCAAACCATTGTGGTTATCTGGGTCATTAAGACCTTTTTTATATAGTTCCTTTGTGTATTCTTGCCACCTCCTCTTAATATCTTCTGCTTCTGTTCGGTCCTTGCTGTTTTTATCCTTTATTGTGCCTATCTTTGCATGAAATATTCCCTTGGTATCTCCAACTTTCTTGACGAGATCTCTAGTCTTTTCCATTCTATTGTTTTCCTCTGTTTCTTTTCATTGTTCACTTAAGAAAGCTCTCTTATCTTTCCTTGCTATTCTCTGAAACTCAACACTCAGTTGGATGTATATTTCCTTTCCTTTCTTCACTTATCTTTTCTCAGCTATTTGTAAGTCCTTCTCAGACAACCACTTTGCTTTCTTGCATTTCTTTTCCTTGGGGATGGTTTTGGTCACCACCTCCTGTACAGGGTTACAGACCTCTGTCCATAGTTCTTCACATACTCTGCCTACCAGATATAATCCCTTGAATTTATTCATCACCTCCACTGTATAGTTCAGTTCAGTTCAGTTCAGTTCAGTCACTCAGTCGTGTCCGACTCTTTGCGACCCCATGAATCGCAGCACGCCAGGCCTCCCTATCCATCACCATCTCCCGGAGTTCACTCAGACTCACGTCCATCGAGTCCGTGATGCCATCCAGCCATCTCATCCTCGGTCGTCCCCTTCTCCTCCTGCCCCCAATCCCTCCCAGCATCAGAGTCTTTTCCAATGAGTCAGCTCTTCGCATGAGGTGGCCAAAGTACTGGAGTTTCAGCTTTAGCATCATTCCTTCCAAAGAAATCCCAGGGTTGATCTCCTTCCGA
>SJYX01001908.1:106440-123777 GCA_006410675.1 Oreotragus oreotragus
TATACTATCCAGGGTGGTCATAACTTTTCTTCCAAGAAGTAAGTGTCTTTTAATTTCATGGCTGCAGTCACCATCTGCAGTGATTTTGGAGCCCCTCCAAAATAAAGTCTGACACTGTTTCCACTGTTTCCCCCTCTATTTCCCATGAAGTGATGGGACCGGATGCCATGATCTTCGTTTTCTGAATGTTGAGCTTTAAGCCAACTTTTTCACTCTCCACTTTAACACTAGAATATTGAGATCCCAATAATCTGCTCTATTTTTGAATCTGAGTTTAAATACAAGAATTTTTATTTATTTTATGAGAGATTTGCCCCAGATGGAGATAATCTATTTTTTACCCTCAAGGAGATTGTGAGTCTCAGAATGAACAGAGGTTAGAAGTAAATTATTGCTGTAAGATATGTTAATTAGTTTGCCATAAAGATACACTAGAGAGAGATTGTCATGAATATACATAAGAGGTATGTATTTGAAAAGATGGCCAGAAATAATTTTATCATGTTGTTTATTATTATAGCATTAAATATTTGTTGTGCTCTGTTTAGTATTTGCTGGAGTAGGAAATGGCAGCCCACTCCAGTATTCTTGCCTGGAAAATTCTGTGGACAGAGAATCTTGGCAGGCTACAGTCCTTGGAATCTACTCTATTTTATATACCATTAGTTTTATAGACTAATGACTTATATGTGCAATTGAAAGCAGGATATCTTTTAGTTGACTTATCTTTTCTGATTTTTTTGATGTCAAATTGACAGTTTAGTTGAACCTTGACAGGTAACAATATAAAGAATCTTAAGTGTTGTAAAAAATGGTAGTGTAGATGGCTTTGCCTAAGAAATATATAGAAATGTAAACTTAGAAGATACACATGTAAGTTAGCAATGCTTTTCCTTACAAAAATTTTCTTTGAAAAGGATTCTGCAAAATACTTTTTTACTAGCCTTTGCTAAAGTGTGTATATATTCCAAGAAATTGTTTAATGAACAAAAGGGAAAGAAATGAATGAATGTATGTTTTAACTTAAGATACATTTATCTATAATTGTTCCTCATCAGAGCTCCAGTATTTATATTTGGACACCAGGTGCTAAATGTTTTCTCTGTGAATACAATTTAAAGGGAAAAAAATCAGTCAAAATTACAACCTGAACATTAAAGTGAAAGTGAAAGTGTTAGTCACTGAGTCGTGTCTGACTCTTTGTGACCCCATGGACTGTAGCCCGCCAGGTTCCTCTGTCCATGGAATTCTCAGGCAAGAATACTGGAGTGGGTAGGGGGGTTCTCTTCTCCAGGAAAGCTTCCTGACCCAGGGATCAAACCCGGCTTTCCTGCCTTGCAGGCAGACTCGTCTGAGCCATCAGGGAACTCCAAATTGTGTAAGATAAAGAGATTATATCTGATGAAGAAAAGGTAGTAGTGAGGAGATGACTGAAATAAGCTCAGAGGCAGCCTGGGGCACTGGGATTGTGAAGGGCTGGGAACTCAAGAAGCCACGACCGTGGGTGAAGTCAGCTCTGTTCAGAAGCGGATGAAGTCACAGATGTGTTTTTGGTTGGAGAGACAGAGTATTGAGAAGTTTCACAGCTTATTGCATTTTTTTTTTTTCCTGTCAGGTAGACATTAGGTCATCACAAGTTTTTATAAGGTAAAGGTGATATTGGGGCCTTACTGAAATTTCAGAGTTTGGAGATGATATATGAACTGTGTTAGCGATCTTGTGATTTTAGGAAACATACAAATAATTTAAAGCAAATTGTCCAATTACCTTGTTCAAGGATTTGGATTTTAATTATATTTACTTGACTTTGCAAAAAAAATTTAAATTGATTCCATGAGGTTAGGAAGTAACTATACATTTATCTATATATGTCTCTCAAAAACAGAGTAAGAAGTTGTCATGATTATGACATAGAATCTGTAAAAAGCAAAATAATACCATTGGTGAAAATACTATACTAGTGATGGTAGTGAAAGGGGAGAATGAAAGTCTTTCAGTTCAGTTCAGTTCAGTCGCTCAGTTGTGTCCGACTCTTTGCGACCCCATGAATTGCAGCACGCCAGGCCTCCCTGTTCATCACCATCTCTCGGAGTTTACTCAGACTCACGTCCATCGAGTCCATGATGCCATCCAGCCATCTCATCCTCGGTCGTCCCCTTCTCCTCCTGCCCCCAATCCCTCCCAGCATCAGAGTCTTTTCCAATGAGTCAACTCTTTGCATGAGGTGGCCAAAGTACTGGAGTTTCAGCTTTAGCATCATTCCTTCCAAAGAAATCCCAGGGTTAATCTCCTTCAGAATGGACTGGTTGGATCTCCTTGCAGTCCAAGGGACTCTCAAGAGTCTTCTCCAACACCACAGAAACTTGAAATTTCATATTCTGGGAGGGCAGGATGTTTGTGTATGAAGGGTATTATAAACACTTGATTGAATTTGCCCAGATTTTGTATAAAATTATGTCTATTCCTCCAGTTATAATAAATAGTAAATAAGAATTCAAATGTTTGGCTTATGAATCCTAAACTTTGCAACTGAACCATTGTGAAGAAACTAGGGTTCAGAATAAGAGCCACGTATTTGGAGAAAATTTCAGGGGATTGAAATTGATTAAATTGAAAAAGAACAATGATATGATTCAGACATGTTTTCAAATACAGAAGACAATGATCATTTATCAGACAGGATTTATTAGTGGAAACAGAGGAAATCTTGCTTGAGTTGCATTCTGAGGGATTTAGACCAGTATGTTCATTCAGGTTCAGTTTCAGTTCAGTTGCTCAGTCATGTCCAACTCTTTATGACCCCATGGACTGCAACACGCCAGGCCTCTCTGTCCATCACTAACTCCTGGAGCTTGCTCAGACTCATGTCCATTGAGTTAGTGATGCCATCCAACCATCTCATCCTCTCATCCCCTTGTCCTCCTGCCTTCAGTCTTTCCTAACATTAGGGTCTTTTTGAATGAGTCAGTTCTTTGCTGGCATATTGGGTGCAACCCTTTCACAGCATCATCTTTCAGGATGTTCATTGATTATCTTCAGTCACTGTCAGCCTGCTGGGTAGGGGCACTCTGCCAAGTTCTAGAGATGCATTGCTGATCAGTATGGACGTGATCTCCCATCATTACACTTGTGTTCTAGCAGGGACATAGACAGGCCTATGGCAGGACTTGAATGGACAAGCTCTGTGGGTGCTTTGAGAGCATGTGATGGGGAAGGATGTGAGGAAGAACAGTGCAAGGGGAGCTGAAACATTAAGATGGTTGTGGAGTACCTTTGTGGACTAATCCATTGTCTTTTATGCCCTTTTCCTCCTTATGATTTAACTCGTGGTTGGTTCATGGTGCTGAATCCACATAACAACGTGAAGTTAAGAATCCTCAATCTTTCTATCACATTGAGATAATCACTCTTGTTGGCATTTTGTTGGGTGAGATTTTGGTATTTTTTGTGTGTGTGTATGTGTGTGTGCCTATATATTCTTCACAAAAATGAAATTAAACCCCCCTTCCCCATGTCCTTTTTGGAAGTCCTTAAAAATTACATGCATTTCCATTTTTTGTACAATGATTTGGGAAATTTCATTTCTATACCTGGAAATTTATAGTTGGGTCCTTTGAGTATTGTTGCTATATAAAGAAAAATAACTACCTTTAGATACCAAAGTGTTGTAGCCCCACTTAATAATTACTTGATAACTTAAGTTGGTGAACGTCTATTTATAGCCCGAGGCAAATGTGTTCTTATTAAGGTATTATAGATAACATGTAATTTATTGTTTTTTAATTTTGTGCAACAAAATGGTTGTGAATTGTGTATTTTTCTAAGGATATAATTTTAAAAGCATGATAATCCAGTATTTTTGCACCAACTAGGATTAATGAATTTATACTAATTTTGTGTGTTAGTCAGCCATGTCCCACTCTTGACAACACCATGGATTATAGCCTGTTAGGTTCCTCTGTCCATGGGATTCTCCAGGCAAGAATACTGTAGTGGGTTGCCATTTCCTTCTCCAGGGGATTTTCCTGACCCAGGGATTGAACCTGGGTCTCCTGCATTGCAGGCAGATTCTTTACTGTCTGAGTCACCAGGGAAGCTCAGATATAAATTATAGCCCTGTGCAAATTTAAAGAATTGTTAGATTTCCTTCTTATAATCCAACAGTTTGAAAAAACTTGCCTTTTATTTTTTACATTCTTTTTATTTATTTGCATAACTTTATGCCACCAAACTGCTAATATCCTTTAAGATTTTTTTTAAAACCAGTGTTAGAGAATGAATGTAATTAGTATTTTACGTGGCTATTGAGATCTGTAAATATTGAAATATACTGAAGCATCATGGGTGTTTCGTTTTTTACCTTTCAAAAATGGCTTCACTTATGGATAGAATTTTTTGGTGTAGTTTAGAGAAACCAAGTTTTCCCCTTCGCCTTTTTTTGGGAGCTGAGTCTTCTGGCTTGCAGGATCTTAGTCCCCCAGCCAGGAATTGAACCTGCACCCTTGGAGTCCTAACCACGGGAGTATCAGGGAATTCTCTCCCTTTATCCTTTAACATCCCCCTTCCCTGAAACCTTGGGGGATTATTTTGCTCTAAACCGTGCAAGAGTGATGCTTAGCATTATCATTTATATGTGGTAAAGGAGGTGCTGTTTTGCAGTCCTTAGTTTCTGTCCCAAGAGACCATGTGCTCTCTGCGGTAAATATGATCCTCTCAGGACCTGACGCTTGTGGTTGCTGGGTTGCCAATGGTCAGGCTGGAGGCTGCACAGCTACCGGACTGAGCAAATTCCTATCTGGTTATCAGCAGGTAGGAAAGAGTCCCTGCAAGTGAGCTCTGGGTCGAGAGTGCAAACAGAAGGTGCTGCTTCCTGGGCTCCGGGCGTGGGGCTGGGCTGGACTTGGTCCCTGGATACTTCGATGGGATAGGTTGGCAACTGTCCAGGTCGGACATATACCTTCTCCGGTGCTAGGCCTCCCTTGGCTCGTCCGCCGGCAGCATGCAGAGAGCAGCACCCAGTGGATGCCTGCCCTGCAGGAGAGCCGTCTCCAGCCCTGAGAGCCTTGCTGCTGGTCTGTGGCCCCTCTGGGAGTGCTGTGACCTCTGGGAGGTCAGGAGGTGCACATGATCTGTCAAAAGGATCCTCTCCTTTTCCAGTTAGGCTGTTGGAGGCTCGAGCTTTTTCGGTTGTTATTCGTTAATGTTATTTTGTTATTGGTTAACAGTTTTGGTGTTTAGCAATACTACATTTGTTTGAGGGACTGTGGCTGGTGTCAGAAATTCTTAGGACCGATTTTATAGACCCGTGAAAGTGGCTTTTTAATGGCCTTAACTCATGCATTTGTGGGAACAGTAATATTCACAAGTAGTTTGAGTCCTGACCTGCAGAGCACATTGGCTGTCAGAGGCTCAGTCGTGCCTGCCTCTTTATGACCCCATGGGCTGTCCTCTGTCCCTGAGATTCTCCAGGCAAGAATACTGGAGTGGGTTGCCATTTCCTTCTCCAGAGCACACTGGAGTTTTGTTTTATTTTCCTAGAATGTGTAGAACGCCGCTGCGTTAAGATTTTGTTCTGCTTGTCTTTAAATACTCCGTTTAAAATGGGTCTCCTTTGTCCTGGTCCTTGTCCTTCACTGTGTCCCCCCACCCCAGTCTCACCCAGTCCCTCCCCCTTGAATCCTCTCAGCACTTCTTTTAAGTGTTGCTCTGCAACCCAGTTTATTTACCTGGTCTTTCTCCTTCAGTGAGTTGTGAACACTAGTTTTATTCTTGTGTGCTTAGGACCTAAGACTTGGCCCTGTTTTATTAGATGCTCAGGAAATGTTTATTCAGTGAATAATTGAATCACAAATTTGAACTGTAGATATATTGTCTGCTTCTTTGAAAAAGTTTTTTCTCCAAATAGAAATTCTAGGTCATCTTGTCAACCATAAAACCTCTTAGAAAATTACTTTAAAGATAACTTAAAAAAAAAATTTCCTGATTATTAAAGCAGGTGAGATTGGGATAGTCAAGGGTTCCCTGGTGGCTTAGAGGATAAAGCGTCTGCCCACAATGCGGGACACCCGGGTTCGATCCCTGGATAGGGAAGGTCCCCTGGAGAAGGAAATGCCAACCCACTCCAGTACTCTTGCCTGGAAAATCCCATGGACAGAGGAGCCTGATAAGCTATAGTCCATGGGGTCACAAAGAGTCACGACTGAGTGACTTCACTTCCCCTAGAATATTGCTCAAAAAAAAAGAAAAGCCTTGAAACTAATGGCAACAGTAAGAAAGATCTGTTTAAGGAAGGTGAGACTTCAGCTCAGAGAACCCTTTCTCTAATAATTTGGAGGATGTGGTACAGGATACATGGTGGAGACCAGGTCTGCTTGTTTGCATAGCTGTTAGGGTTTGATCAGTCATTTTGAAAAATTAAAAAGCTAAATGTAGTAATTTGCGCATATTCCGCCTTTTGACCTCCATCCTGAAGTTTTGTGTACTGTTTTTCTTGGCCTGAACGAGTTCACCAAGTATGGAAGACTGTTGTAAACACACATACATGTATAGCATCGGTTAGAGTTTCTATACAATTTATTATATTTTTCAATGAAAGTTAAAGATAACTCTTTTCTTTCTATTAGAAAAGCAGTCACTATCCTTCAGAAAACTTGAAAAATATGAAATGTGTAAAGGACAAAAGAAAACTCATTTATAATGGCACCAATTAGAAACAAGAAGTATTCATACTTTAATATACATATTTTTAAAACTATTAATTAACTCTTACTGTGAAATCAGATAAGTATTATGCTCCACTTTCTCTTTTCCTAATTAACTGTAATTTGTCCTACATTTATTTTGGAGCATGGTTGAACAGTTACTTTAAAATTGTAATATTTGATTATTTTCCTTTTATCACGCAGTAAAGTCTGATAGTTTGGATTGTATTAGGAAAATTTTATTTTTGAATCCCTCCATACTCTTTGTTTTTTTTTTTTTTTCCTTTTGGCTATGCCACACAGCATATGCGGTCTTAGCTCCCTGTCCAGGGATTGAACCCGTGTCCCCACAGTGGAAGTGCAATCCTAACCACTAGGCCATCAGGGAAGTACCATTTCCACTATTTAAAAAAAAAAAAAAATTATTTAATTATTTTTTGGCTGTGCTGGGTCGTTGTTGCTGTGTGCAGGCTCTCTCTAGTTACAGCAGGTGGGGGCTCCTCTTGGCTGAGGTGCTCGGGGGTCCCATTTTGGTGCCTCTCTCGTGGAGCAGGGACTGTAGGCTCCTGGCTCTGTGGTTGTGGCGTGTGGGCTTAATTGTTCGCGGCATGTGGAATCTTCCCGGAGTGGGGATCAAACCCATGTCCCCTGCGTTGCCAGTCAGTTTCCTAACCACTAGACCACCAGGGAAGTCCTCCTCTGCTCTTTATGAAAGCCCCATAAAATTTTTTTGAGTAATATCTTTTTCAGTGTATTCATTTTAATCAACTAGCAAGTGATTTGCCGCAACACAACAGTACACTTCCAGCTGACGTTCCCACGGACACCATCTTTTCCCCGTCTAGAAACCAAGCGTTGTTTTCAGTCTGGTGTATATACTTCTGTTGCTTTTAGTGTTGTTTATAGTTTTGTGCTTGTCATTTTGTGTATTGTGACATGAGTACTCTGCAAAATGCTTTGCAGTTTTGTTTTTTCATGTAACCGCATGACTTACGTGGCCATGTTGGAAGGTCTAGATCTACTTTATTGCTTTTAATTTGATGGTTTTCCGTAGTCCAGGTATTATGTAGTTGTTCAGCTATTTTCCTTATTGCTAGATACTTAGACTGTAGTTTTTCTCTCTTACTTATAATGCTATAGTGAATAGCCTTGATGTACCCTAAGAAGGGCTGATTCAGAATTTACCACTCTGTAGTCTAAGAGAACAACTTGATGTTATTGGATTTTAATTTTTAATCAGCGTAATGGGTGAAAAAAGTATCTTGTTTAATTTTATGTAATAATATCTTTTTTAAGGGGAAATATCAGAATTTAATGATAAAGATGGATAAAATGTGGATTTCTGGTGTAATTCATTACAGAGACATGTCTGGCTATTTGAAATACAGACTTTGTGTTTGAAAGGTAAAAAAATTGTTTTGAATTCATCATTTTGTATAAAGAAGCACTTAACTCCCTACCCCCAATTCATTTCAGTTAGTGACAAAAGTATTCTTTGCCTTTCAGTTTTTAGAATCAGATGTTTTAAAATCTTAAGACCTTGAGAAATATCCTCAAACTTAAAAAGATGCAGTTTGTTTAATAAAATTTGGAACCAAGATTTATTTTGCTTTAGAGAAATGGAGAAATAAGAATACATTTTAGTTGTTTGGCAAATAGACAATGAATTAACGTTAAAATTCAAATACTGTATTCAGGTGTAGCATTTGCAGTGTTAAGTTTAAGCATTTTGTTCATGTATCAGTGATTTTTGGTTAGCACTGGCGTGATCTATATGATAAGCAAACAGAAACAGATACGAGTATGGTATTAAAAGGACCTGATCATAAAATACCCAGCGAAGTGTGGATAGTCCCCTCTAACATGAATTTTACTTTTTTTTAGTATTTTTCTGTCTCCATTATTTATGGTGGTCAAAGTCTAAAGCATCTTACAAATACTGTACAGTACATTTTCTTCTGTATTTTATGATTTCTTGAGAATTGAGCAGCAAATGAATTGTTTACTTCTTTTTAAGGTGTTTAGTTTCATATGACTGATATTGGTTTAGTGAATATAAATAATAGGAATAGCTACTTTTCTTATTTCCTGGTAGAAAAAAATAATGCTTTAAAAAAGAACCAGAATAAAAGGTAATCTTTCTCCTGTGTTTTTGACTGCCAGTTAACTTTCTTAAATTATTTTTAAAATTATAATTTTTTATATTGAAGTATAGTTGATTTAGTTGTGTTAGTTTCAGGTATACAACAATACCTTTGTTAATTAAGTTCTTATTAAAAATGCTTTTTTTAAAAAGATAAGCACCTTTATTTATTTCTTTAAAAATTTTCATTTTGTATTGGGGTATAGCCAGTTAACAATGTTGTGATAGTTCCAGGTGAACAGCAAAGGGACTCAGCCGTGCATGTAAATCTATCCAGGCACCCCAAGCCGCTTTCCCCTCCAGGCTGCCACATAACATTGAGCAGAGTTCCCTGTGCTGTGCAGTAGGTCCTTGTTGGTTATCCATTTTACATACAGCAGTGTGTACATGTCCATCCCAGACTCCCTAACTATCCCTCTCCCCTGCCAACCATAAGTTAATTTTATGAGTTTTGTGAGCCTCAAGATAAGCACTTTGAAAGCCAGTATATTTAAATGTTTTAATTCACGAAGTTGTCTTTCATTGTAATACTTTATTGTAATGTGTCAGTTTTACTTCAGAAACCATTTTGTTACGTTTGCCAACATTTCTGGGTAATGGTAAAAATCATTTTTAATTTAGGACACTTTGAATGTGTGATGTTAAAATTCCACCTAATCATATTACCAATTTTTTGTTCTTTACAGAGACAAGATATATTCTGTAGAGATGAACTAGTAATGACACATACCTGCTTTCTTGAAAACTTTTATCTTAGCATCTGACAGTATCGTTCGTGCAGGTTCTGACCTTAACGTACAGCTCTGTTTAGTCATTGGGATTGAAGAGGGCATTGGCTATGTATTATTTGATCAACAAATATTTAATAATTCCCTACATATGATACATTAAGTGCTGGCAATATATAAATAGGCAAGACATGGAAACAGAACTCTAAATAAAGAGGTTAAAATTTAACAAGAAGGTACGAAACAAAACAGAAACTGATGCTATTCTCTGTAAAGTTGAAAGCAGATACAGAGGAAGGAACACCTAATTATGAGGATTATTAGGGAGGAGTGATTTACTTGATTCTTGAAGCTGTGACGTATGAATGAAATGAATGCTGTAGGGAAAGGGGAGTGCACATTGTGTGTGTGTGAATGGGGAGCAGAATACATGAGATGTGTCGAAGCGACCCCAGCAGAAGTTGACCCACGCTGGTGAAAGGGAGACCATCCAGGCGCCTCGTCTCCAAAATACAGTCAGCATGTCCATTTGTGCTGGGCGCTAGCGCGGCTTCCCAGGTTTGCAGGATTGTATGTGTTTCTTCTAGTGTCCCTTGGAGAAACTGTTTCTCTGCGAGATAAGATAAGACAAAGGTACGGGAAGGTGGGGCGTCACCTAAACCACCAGAACAGGTGAGCAGCTGTGCTGTAGTTCACAGTGAGACTAATTATTCTGAGCAAGCTTACTCCAAATATCACAAAGCGCAGGATGGATGATGGCGGAGATCAGTTGGCAGTGGGCTTCCCAGTTCTCTCACTTTAATGGAATTTTCATAAACACATTTGCTTTGCATTTGGATCTAAATTTGTGCTGGGCATTTTGTTGGACGTTAGTGATAGGTAGAAATACAATGCATATTCATTAGTTACCTTAGTTTGTACCCGTTTAAAATAGCTTGATGTGGTTTTATTTTGGTTTCTGTCTCTTCCTTACCCTTATATTCAAGGTGACGGTACTCACTGCTGCTGCTTCCGCAAAATCTTGGTGTTTTTTTTTTTTTTTTTTTTTAAACTTTTCTCTATAGCTGGTTAGAAAGAAAAGTAGAAAGATGACTTATGGTTTATCATTTAAATATGGAGGTGGTTACAGATCTCTCATTTCCCCTTGCCCCCCCGCCACTGAGTTTTCAGTGCTGAGTGAGTTGCTGTTTTCCTAGCCAGTGTGTGTTGCCCTGGGTGTTCAGCTTTCATCCTTGCTGATAGCCCATCCCAAGATTCATGTTTCCCTTCTCTTCTTTCCTTTTCCCCTTTTCAGTCTGTTTTCCACCTGTCCTTGTTTCCTTGCCCCATATCTATTGTTTCTGTGCTAACTATCTCTTAAGCTGAAAATAGAGAGTCTCTGTTTGTCTGACCAAGGGTTCTGGCTGTCTTCATGAACCTCTCCAAAGCGGATTTGCTGCAAACCTAGCTTTTCCCAAAGAACAAGCCACAGTCTTAGATATCCTCTGGAGGCTTTTTACTTTTTAGTCTTGCTTTCCTCAAAGTGCCTCTGGTTTTCTCCCAAAGCTTTAGTGTTCTCAGTCCTTTGGGAAACTGCCTGCTGGCATAGGTTCTTGTTTGATTTCAGATGATTCTTTCTGATTGGATGCACTGACCTGGGAACCCCACTTGTGAAACTAGGACATCGAAATAGCCTTGGTTTCAGTGCGCCTCCATCTCTTCCTGCGTTTTGGTGGAGCCCTTTACTTTACTAATAGAATATTTTACGGAGGGGTGTGCTGTGTGCGCGCATTCACGTCAGTCAGGTCTGGCTCTCTGCGACGACACCGTGGACTGCAGCCCGCCAGGCTCCTCTGTCCTTGGGGATCCTCCAGGCAAGGATACTAGAGTGGCTTGCGATGCTCGCCTCCAGGGGATCTTCCCAGCCCAGGGATCGAACCCACGTCTCTTTAAGTTTCCTGCATTGGCAGGTGGGTTTTACCACTAGCACCACCCGGGAAGCCCCTTACAGAGGGATATTTCCACTCTAAGATGGCATCTCATAGCTGTCCTCCTTGCGTCACTGGTGTGGACACATGCCATAATCAGACAAGGCCTGGGGCTGTGTCAAGAGGTCAATAAAATCGATTATTTTGACAATAGCAGTAATTCTCTCCTACTCAAGTCTAGGATCTACTCATCTGTGGTCATTTTTATTATCATTTAGAGTTTTGAGAGAGTTAGAAATTTCTCATCTAGACTGGAACACAGTTACATGATCTCGACTCATATTTGTGAGTCTCCTAAGTCGGGGACAGCAGAAGGCAGGCTGTGTTTAAGGGCGGCATCAGCTTTCTGCTGTAAGGTGAAGGCCTGGGTGGAAGAAGTTGGGATGCAGTTCTTGTTCATCAGCGTTTTGCCTTCAGTAGGGCCCTGGTGGAAAGACCGTCTACATAAGTGGTTAAGGTATCCTGAAGGGACGTCTTTATTTGAGGGGTTAGGAGGGAAGTTTGAAATAACTAGGGCTGGGCACAGAGAAATGGAGGTGAAGTTGAAGCCAGAAATAGTGTAATAAAATCAGTCTGGGGAAAACCAGCAGATCACAGGGTGTGACAGTAAGGAGCAGACCAGAAGGGGAGAAAAGTTCCTACTTTAGGAGGCAAAGAGAAAGAAGAGAATGGAGCTGGGGAAGAGAGTACCAGCCGACTTGAGATGGAAGAGTACTCATATATCTGTGGTTTGAAGCCATTGTAGAGAAAGTGAAAGCTACTTGCTGTTTAATTTGTTAATCCTTGGAACTGGGAGGAGAGACCTACGTGTTAACAATGTAGGGATCCCTCTGTAACTCATTATGTGTTCATACTCAGTGCATACGTCTGTCCTCCAAATATGTTTTTCATCAAGTAAATGTAAATTTTCACTTATTTATCTAGTGGCTTACCCAGTAACTATTTCATTGAGTGCTAACCATGAGATTTTATTAACTATGATTAATAAACAGTTAATCATTTAAAACACAGAGGAGCAACCTTTCTCATCATGAAGAAGAAAGTCATAACTCGGTAACTGGAAGTTCTGCTAAAGTACCTTCTTTGGGGGAAAATAGAATTGTGTAGTAATTAAGATCACAAATTTTTAGCTTGTCAGATTTGTGCATCTTTTTCTTTGTGTTTCATCTTCCCCCCTCCCCTCCACGTTTAAAGTTCTTCCCTATTCTGAGGTCATAAAGATAATCTCCTGTAAAACTTCCAGAAGCTTTATTGTTTGCTTTTCATGTATAGATTTATAGCTCACCCGTATATAATTTTTGTGTTTGATGTAAAGTAGGTCTCAAAGTTCATTTTTTCCCAGATGTGTTTCAGGTTTTCTGGTAGCATTTATCGAAAGGTGAATCTTTGCCCTGCACTGCTTACTCTTCTGGATTGCTGCTTTTGTTGTTAAGCAGGTGTGCACGTATGCTTCATGGGTGCTCGAATCTTTGTGGTGCTCCATTGGTCTCTTTGTCCATGTTCCATTGTCACACTGTCTTGTAGCTTTATAATAAATCTTACCTTTCCATCTCATTCTTCTCAAAGATGTCTTGGCTATTCTTGGCCTTCACATTTCTGTATAAATTCTAGAATCAGGTTGTGAAGTCCTAAAAAAAAGACCTATTGGAGTATTAGTTGGGATGCATTGAACCTAGAGGTCACTGCAGAGAACTGACATCTACACTGTTGAGTCTTTTCTTCTAGGATCAGAACGTGTTGCTTTATTTGGATCTTTGTTAATTCCTCATAGGAATTAACATCATCCTGCAAGGAGATCCAGCCAGTCCATTCTGAAGGAGATCAGTCCTGGGATTTCTTTGGAAGGACTGATGCTAAAGCTAAAACTCCAGTACTTTGGCCACCTCATGCGAAGAGTTGGCCCATTGGAAAAGACTCTGATACTGGGAGGAATTGGGGGCAGGAGGAGAAGGGGACGACAGAGGATGAGATGGCTGGATAGCATCACTGACTTGATGCACATGAGTTTGGGTGAACTCTGGGATTTGGTGATGGACAGGGAGGCCTGGCGTGCTGCGATTCATGGGGTCGCAAGGAGTCGGACATGACCGAGCGACTGAACTGAACTAAATTCCTCATGATGATATTTTATAGTTTGCTCTGTAATAGTCTTACTTGTGTGTGTTTTTCTTTTTTAACTTTAATCTCAGACTTTCAGAAAAGTTCTTTTAAGAACTGTTCTTTACAAAAATTCCTATATTTTACAAAGATATCCTTTACTGAGATTCCCTAAGTGAATACCTTGCCACGTTTTCTTTATTCCCCTCATAACGCTTACAGACAGAACCCTGTCCCTTTACCCCTAAACATTTCCGTATGTATTTCCTAATAACCAAATGTTATCTGGAATTTTCAGGTTATAATCAGAGTTCATGCATAGCAAAAGTGAACCCCGGATCCTAGGTTGCATTTGGTCATCAAGGTGCTTTAGTCTCCGGCCATCTTTCTTTGCATTTCACAACCTTGAAGTTTCTGAAAAATGCAAGCTAGCTCTTTTGTATGAAGTCTCTCAGTTTGAGTTTGTCTAATGTTTTCTCATGGTGAGATTTAGGCCGTACGTTTTCAGAAGGGGTATGAAGTACTGACTAGAATTTTGATCATTTGGTTAAAGTGGTATCTGTCACTTTACATAGAAAGTTACTGTTTCTGCTTTGTATCTATGGGGGCATGGACGTATTCTAAAATAGATTTATTCCTTGGTATTTGGTGCTATTATAAATGGTATCTCAAAAATTGTTTTTCAAAGATTTTTTTATTGTGGATCATTGTGTAAGGGATCTTTATTGAATCTGTTACAATACTGCTTCTTATTTATATTTTGGCTTGTAATCAGGAGGCATGTGGGATCTTATTTCCCTGATCAGGGACTGAACCCATGCTCCTTGGACCTTCAGGGAAGTTCCTGAAAATTTTTAATTTTTAAACTGTTGTTTGTGTGCAAAAATGTAATCCACTCAGTACATTGATCTTTATTTCACACATTTACTTAACTCAGTTATTGTTCCTATAATTTATCTGTAGATTTGAAAAGTATCTTTTTGTATATAGTCAGGTCTGTAAATAAGATTTTTATTGTTTCCTTTCCACTCCCCATGTCTTTTGCTTTTTGCTTGCCTTACTGAATCTGCTAAGACCTCAGCTAAAATGGTGGGGTGGTGGTAACAGGCTTCCTTATTACACAAGGTCTGTTTTTAACGGAGAAACTTTCTATGTTTAACCAATACATATCATTTTTCTTTTTTCATAGTCGGTTAGATCAAATTAAGGACTTTATGTTTTCTTCCTAGTTTTCTGAGGGTCTCTTTTTTAAAAAAATCACAATTGGCTGTTGAATGTTACCAGGTGTTTATAGTGTAAATGAATCCTAACAGTTGATTAAAAATAAATTCAAGTTTACTGGAGGTATAGTTTACATACAATAAAATTCACTTTTTAAGGAGTATAGTTTGAGATTTAGAACAGCTCCCTTTCCCCGCAAAGTGCCTTCATTCCCCTTTGCAGTCAGTCCCATCCCCCCTCCTCAGCTCATGAGCCCCTCCACAATCTGATTCCTGTTATTTTAGAGTCATTTTGCCTGTAAACGGTATCTAACACTATATATTCCCAGTGTCTTGTGTGTGTGTTTTTAAAATGCTTTTGAGTTTCATTCCTGTTGGCTATCAGCACTTCAGTCTTATAGATTTTTGTTTATCTGTTCATCTGTCACTGGTTACTGGAATTGTTTCCAGTTTGGGGCAATTAAAAAAACTTGCTGTAAACATTTGGTTATAAGTCTGTGTGGCTATTTCTTTTGGGTAAATTCCTAAAAGTAGGATTTCAGATAGTATGGTTAACAGTATATGAGAGTTCTAATTGTTCTGCATCCTTGCTAACATTTGGGAGTATCATTTTTCTCAATTTTAGCCTTTTCAGTGGGTGCATAGTAGTATTTCATTGGGGTTTTAAGGTGTATTTCTCCAATGATTACAGTGTTGAATATTATTTTCTGTGCTGCTTTTTCCATCCATTATACTTTGGAGTATCTTTTCATTGATTTTTAAATTTTGAAACAAAGTTGCATTCTTGGAACAAATGAAATATGGTTGTGATATATTGTACTTTTATTTATTACTGGATTTGGTTTGCTGATGTTTTGTTTAGGATTTTTGTATCTATGTTGGTGAATTGTGAATTTTATCAAGTTTGCTCTATCATCAGGATGAATTGTGGAATTCTTTGCATGAGGGCTCTGTAAAATATGTGTTGGTTTAACTCCTGGACTGTTTTGAGAAATCATCGGCTAAATTAAGTATATAAGAAAAGTTGAACTATTTTCATATTTTATGACAAACATGTAGGACTAAAAATTTATTTCTGATGCCAGTTGTATTTCTGGAGTATACAAGGTATAGTTAGTTCTGCAAGTAATGTACATTGCGCTCTAAACCCCTCTGTGTATGCAATGTTTATAGAAGGTTTGTTGTGCCCTTGGCTTGAGGATACACATATACGAATCAGATGTCCTCATCATTAGGTGCTTCAGTAAACACTAGTATAATAACATTTTCTCATGCTCTTTTGGAAGATTTTATGTGGGATAAAGTGGGACCAAATATGAGGAAGAGTTGGGGAGAAGAGATTGGGCTGAGGCAGGAGAATCTTCAGAGAGAGCTGACGCCAGAGCTTTGGTTCTGGAATGATCTTGTCAGAGGAAGCTGATCTAGCAATGGCTTGGGGGTTGGCTCAGCCTGGAGTATTATGTTTGGGTTGAGGATGGCTGGAGAAGGAGGTGAGAAAAAGTAGTTACCCAAAGAAATAAGCATTTGTCATGCTATTAAAGAAATGAAGACAATTAAGGCAATGTGATCAGAGAAGGCAATGGCACCCCACTCCAGTACTCTTGCCTGGAAAATCCCATGGACGGAGGAGCCTGGAAGGCTGCAGTCCATGGGGTCGCTGAGGGTTGGACATGACTGAGCGACTTCACTTTCACTTTTCACTTTCGTGCATTGGAGAAGGAAATGGCAACCTACTCCAATGTTGTTCTTGCCTGGAGAATCCCAGGGACGGGGGAGCCTGGTATGCTGCTCTCCATGGGATCGCACAGAGTCGGAAACGACTGAAGTGACTTAACAGTAGCAGCAAGGCAATGTGATATTCCTTCATAGGCAGCGTAGCCTTTAACTGAAGACAGTAATGGGAGGTCCTCTGTGTTACCATCGGTTCACCTGATGGGCTGAGGGAGGCGGCCGGAGGCTCTGCAGGCTCACTTGCCATCCAGATGACTGGGTCAAGGTGCCAGTTGTAACGTGTGCTACGCCTTTCAAACTTGAGCCAGGCTCTGCAATTCATTGCCGTGTTTCGCTGAATCTAAATTCCGTCCCGCTGCTGCTGCTGCTGCTGCTAAGTCGCTTCAGTCGTGTCCGACTCTGTGCGACCCCAGAGACAGCAGCCCACCAGTCTCCCCCGTCCCTGGGATTCTCCAGGCAAAAACACTGGAGTGGGTTGCCATTTCCTTCTCCAATGCATGAAAGTGAAAAGTGAAAGTGATGTCGCTCAGTTGTGTCCCACTCTTAGCAACACCATGGACTGCAGCCCACCAGGCTCCTCCATCCATGGGATATTCCAGGCAAGAGTACTGGAGTGGGTTCCCATTGCTTTCTCTGAAATTCCACCCTAATAACTATCAGTTCCGGAGAAAGCAATGGCACCCCACTCCAGTACTCTTGCCTGGAAAATCCCATGGACGGAGGAGTCTGGTAGGCTGCAGTCCATGGGGT
>SJYX01001908.1:157770-205160 GCA_006410675.1 Oreotragus oreotragus
CTGGAAGAAGCACAAGCTGGAATCAAGATTGCTGGGAGAAATATCAATAACCTCAGATGTGTAGATGACACCACCCTTACAGCAGAAAGTCAAGAGGAACTAAAAAGCCTCTTGATGAAAGTGAAAGAGGAGAGTGAAAAAATTGGCTTAAAGTTCAACATTCAGAAAACTAAGATCATGGCATCTGCTCCTATCACTTCATGGGAAATAGATGGGGAAACAGTGGAAACATTGTCAGACTTTATTTTGGGGGGCTCCAAAATCACTACAGATGCTGATTGCAGCCATGAAATTAAAAGATGCTTACTCCTTGGAAGGAAAGTTATGACCAACCTGCTAAGTCATTTCAGTCGTGTCCGACTCTGTGCGACCCCATAGACGGCAGCCCGCCATACTCCTCCGTCCCTGGGATTCTCCAGGCAAGAACACTGAAGTGGGTTGCCATTTTATTCTCCAACCTAGATAGCGTATTAAAAAGCAGAGATATTTCTTTGCCAACAAAGGTCCGTCTAGTCAAGGCTATGGTTTTTCCAGTGGTCATGTATGGATGTGAGAGTTGAACTGTGAAGAAAGTTGAGTGCCGAAGAATTAATGTTGGAGAAGACTCTTGAGAGTCTCTTGAACTGCAAGGAGGTCCAACCAGTCCTCCTAAAGGAGATCAGTCCTGGGTGTTCACTGGAAGGAATGATGCTAAAGCTGAAACTCCAGTACTTTGGCTACCTCATGCGAAGAGTTGACTCATTGGAAAAGGCTCTAATGCTTAGAGGGATTGGGCACAGGAGGAGAAGGGGACGACAGAAGATGAGATGGCTGGATGGCATCACCGACTTGATGGAAGAGAGTTTGAGTGAACTCTGGGAGTTGGTGATGGACAGGGAGGCCTGGCGTGCTGCAATTCATGGGGTTGCAGAGTCGGACATGACTGAGCGACTGAACTGAACTGAACTGAACAGGCTTTTCAGCTCTGAGCTTCCCCTTCCCACTGCAGGAACATTTTTTCCTACAGCCCTTTTTCTGACCTCTTAGAGGCTCCAAACATAATAGAGCCAACACCTGGAGTCTGGGGAGGCCTTAGCCTCGTGGCTGAGGCTTTGAAAGTGGCACATAGCCCTGTGACATCAGGAGCTATTTCTGAATGTGTTTTTCCTGTAGAATCATTGTTATAAATTGTGGATTGTTTTATAGCACCGTTAATATACTTAATATACATTATAGATTAGTTCTCTACTTATGATTTATCCTTTAAACCTTCCCTCACATATAATGTTAAGAACATGTATAGTGGGTTCCGAATAATTAACTTCTAGAGTCTTCAGGGCATAACAGTTTTCTAATTTGGATATGACTTTGAATGGTGGTAGTACAAGCAGCCTGGATTTTAAGTTTACTCCATAAACTGTAGCAGTAGCCTTGCGTTATACTCTTGTATATATATTCATATATAGAATTTATACTTATTATTCTAAAATCATTGAGCAGCTTTTCCTTAGAGATTTATTTGATATGGATGGTTCAGAACTTCAACCATAAGAGTAATTGTAGTTGTTTGAGAAATAAAAATGTATAAGCAACTATTAGAATGGCATGGAGAAAATTTAATTCTCTTTAGATGTAATTTGAGATCATTCTTTCTTTCTTACAAGATACTATCTTAATTCTAGAGTTTCTGCCATAGCATTTAAATGATATAGTAAACCCAAACTTATTCATAGATAACTGTAATTTTATGTACCTAATAGTTTTTGATACTGTATATTTTGACACATTCCTGTATAGGATTTTGTCTCTAATGGATTTTACTCAGACAGTAGCATTAATTAAATTATAGTCTGTTAGTGTATTTGATTGATTGGCTGTTACTTTTTCCTTTTTTAAAACAAAATTGCGGTATATATACACATTAAAATTTTTATTTTTTGAGAAGTTAGTAAAAAACATGCCTGTGTAATGTCCTATGCAGTATGCTAGTATTAACATATTTCTTGTTTTGTGCCACTCTTGGTGTTTGAGCACAGGATTTTTTTAAATTGATTTCTATTACTGATTTCATGTTCATAGTAATAATGGATAATATATTTGACTGAAGTTATCCTCCTTTTGTGTTGATAATGACTTGTTGGATCTGGTATTACATCTCAATGAAGAGCATATTATCGCCATTATGTCAATGTATGCAGACAGTTAAGCTCCTTTGTCTTTACCATTTATAAACTTCTGGTTTAATGAGCTCTTGTTTTGGTTTTTAGACATTTTTGGCTCTCATAAATCAAGTGTTCCCTGCAGAAGAGGACAGTAAAAAAGATGTGGAAGATAACTGTAAGTATCAGTTTAAAAAGTAGTTCTCATTCTAGAGAAGGAAATCGTTGCTTCCAAAAATATATGAGTGATTATATTATAGGGTACACTATCCTGATTGAGAAGAAAGGTTTGATGTGAAGGTTTCTGTGAATGGAGGAGCCCCCCCATTCATAGATGTGTTGGTCTCTCACACATGGACTTTGGTGAAGGAAGTCTCTTGAATATCTTTTTAGTATTATCTCAGTTGTGTAAATACAGGGAATGGGAATAATTTATTTACTCTGAAGCCTGAACTAAAGATCTCATGGGTTTTTTTTTTTTTTTTTTTTTGGGAAGACTTATTTTGAACCTCATCTGGAATCAGTTTTTTGGTGTGTTTTTTTTGGTGTATGTGGTTCAGTAATTTGGGAGTTGAGTCAAAAGCAGCCATTTAATAACTCTGTTTGAAAGAAAAAACCATTAAAAAATACTGTGCAATAAATACTAATTGAAAAATTGATTTCAGAACAGTATATTAAAGTGCAGCATTAGTTTGACTTATAACTGCCTTGGAACGTTTGGTGGAAAAGCACTGTATCCAGAGCAGTAGGCCATGTATATTCTTACGTGGTCAAAACGAAGCAGTAATCATGTTTCATTTTTATGTGGCAAGATTTAAGAGCCATGTCCAGTTGTCATGGATTTCTTTAAAAGTATCTGACTTTAAAAACCATCTAAAGAAGAGAGGTAAAGAAAGGAATATGTTTTGTCCTTGCTGGTTTTTCTGGAGTTCACATTTGAACAAGCCTGCAGGATTCCCGTCTATGACGCGGAATACAAGAGTAACAGTGGGCGTCCAGCGCCCAGATTCTGACTATGCAGTTAGGAAGCTGGGTGCTTGTGGGCAGTTTCTCTCTCTCCTTTGTGCTTCTCTGTCGAATGGGACTAATAATGATTCTGTTTCATCCTTAGAGATGATAGCTATAAAATGCTTGGCACCGTGCCTGACCTCTAACAGCCTCTCAGTAAATGGTATCTGTTGTTATTAGATGTAAGAGACAGGAGAAAAAAAATGTGGAGCTCCCCTCCTTTCCAAAATTGCTAGGGAATTTGTCTGATGGGATAACATTTTTCTAATTAGCAGTCAGACCCCAGCAACAGAAAGGAATGAGATTCTTCTGTATCTAAAATGAGAGAGAAAATTCTTCTCTGTTTTAACTTGCTAGGGTATTCAGAATTGGTAGCAGTCCTTTTCATGTATCAAGACAGTGTTTTCTGGCATTCTGTGGTAAGCACCATGAAGAAAGGAAAAAGTAGTCCTAGTGGGGGTCAGGTAGTGAGGATGGGGAGGTGTTATTTGAGGGATCGTCTTTGAGCTGACCGTAAAGGACAGGTAGATTTTTGACAGAGAGATGCAGAGGCATGATATTTGAGTTTGATAAATGGTTTAGTCTGCCTGCAAGTTAGACCATATTGAAGAGAATTATGGAAAATTATATGAAAAGGTCAGTCGAGTGCCGGTTTACTAAGGGCCTTGAATACTGGACTTGAATATGGACTTTGGTAGTTGATGGAGACCCACTGATGATTTTTGAGGAAGAAAGAGATTTAGTCAGGGGTCTAGTGTAGTTATAAGCTTCCCTAGTGGCTTAGTCAGTAAAGATTCTGCCTGCAATGCAGGAGATGCAGGAGACCCTGGTTTGAGCCCTGGGTTGCCAAGATCCCCTGGAGAAGGAAGTGACAACCCGCTTCAGTACTCTGGCCTGGAAAATTCCACAGACAGAGGAACCTGGCAGGCCACAGTCCATGTAGTCGCAAAGAGTCGGAATCGACTTAGCTACTAAGCCACCACTAGTGTGGTTAGATGAGGGCCATGAGCAGTCAGGGTTAGAGAGAAGAGAAACTGGGGCAGTAGACAGGCGAGAGGCTCCTGTGATCACAGAAGCGGCGATGAGACCTGCACTGGGCTTGGGACTGTAGAACTGGAAGGAAAGGAGAGCCGTTTCAGAGGCTCAGACTGTGAATTGTGAGTGCCTGCCATGAGGCGAGTGCTGTGCTGCACCTTATTACATGTGTAAGGACTTTTCCAGTGGTCATGTATGGATGTGAGAGTTGGACTGTGAAGAAAGCTGAGCGCCGAAGAATTGATGCTTTTGAGCTGTGGTGTTGGAGAAGACTCTTGAGAGTCCCTTGGACTGCAAGGAGATACAACCAGTCCATTCTGAAGGAGATCAACCCTGGGATTTCTTTGGAAGGAATGATGCTAAAACTGAAACTCCAGTACTTTGGCCACCTTATGTGAAGAGTTGACTCATTGGAAAAGACTCTGATGCTGGGAGAGATTGGGGGCAGGAGGGGAAGGGGACGACCGAGGATAAGATGGCTGGATGGCATCACGGACTCGATGGACGCGAGTTTGAGTGAACTCTGGGAGTTGGTGATGGACAAGGAGGCCTGGCGTGCTGCGATTCATGGGGTCTCAAAGAGTCAGACACGACTGAGCGACTGAACTGAACTGAAGGACTTGGAAGTGACTTCAGAGCAAGGAAGGGGAGAGGAGGGTCCTTGTGTCCACTCAGCTTGCAGAACAGATGAGTGGGGAGGGGTGGTGCTGATGATGGAAACGGAGTGAGTGGGTTAAGAGTGGGCTTGTCTGCCTGAGTGTGTGGTGGAAACGTGAAAATGGAGCTCAGCAAACTATGGGCTGGGGCAGTAAATCAGGCTGGGAGAA
Source organism: Oreotragus oreotragus (assembly GCA_006410675.1). Lineage (NCBI taxonomy): Eukaryota > Metazoa > Chordata > Mammalia > Artiodactyla > Bovidae > Oreotragus > Oreotragus oreotragus. The sequence goes on from SJYX01001908.1 coordinate 162,779, forward strand.
TCGAGTGTGTCAGAGTGTTAGTGGAAGAGACGTCAGAAAAACAGGATTTCTACCCCGATGCTGCTGTTCTAGTTTAAGACACACATAATTTGTCCAGGATTCTTATTTTGTCATATCAGTTGTGAGACACTGACTGAATGACCTGTTCCCCTCACATTCTGAAATGTCATCTTTTTTATTTTCTGTAAAATTCTGAGCATCAGATTGGATTAGTGTCGTCCACTAATCTTTGTTGTGTCAAAAATGTGTAAACTCAGCACTGTCTGTGACTTTCCTGGTGGTCCGTGGCTGAGATTTCACATCCCAGTGCAGGAAGCCAGGGATCTACCCCTGGTCGGGGAACGAGATCCAGCAGGCCAAAACCGAGGCCTGGTGCTGCCCTGTAAACAAGCAGTAAATACTGTTAAAACTCAGCACTATCTAAAGTAGTACCGAGGCCTGGCGCTGCCCTGTAAACAAGCAGTAAATACTGTTAAAAATCAGTACTATCTAAAGTAGTACTGTCTTTCCACTTGAGTGGTGCCTGATTTTTTAGCCAACCTTCATTACGGTGTGTGTGCTTAGTCGCCCGGTCAGGCCCGACTCCTTGCAGCCTTGTGGACTGTAGCCTGCCAGGCTCCTCTGTCCCTGGGAGTCTCCAGGCAAGAAAGCTGGATGGGTTGCCGCAGGCTCCTTACGACTGAGCCACCAGGAAAGCCCAAGATTACTGGGGTGGGAAGCCTATTCCTTCTCCAGGGGGTCCCCGACCCAGGGATCGAACCAGGGTCTCCTGCATTGCAGGTGGATTCTTTGCTAGCTGAGCAATCAGCGAAGCCCTCCTAACTGTGTATTCACATGGTACTCACTGGAGACACTCCTCTTGCTGAAATTTGTTTAAAAATATCATTATAACATGTATGTAAGCTAGATATATTTTAAATCGGCTTCTGGAGTTTACAGGTACCAGGGAAAAGATGGAATTAAACTTAACCTAACAGGTGAATTTTAGCTTGGGTCCGAGTGATTCAGATTAAGATGGCATTGTTTTATTTTGCTTTTTTCCTTCAGCTATCTAATGATTTACAAAATTTCCATCTCAGGTTCATTAATGTATTTAAATGAAGCCACACTACTCCACAACATCAAAGTTCGATACAGTAAAGACAGAATTTATGTAAGTATTTTACCTGTGGTTTAAGTTTTGTGGGGGTTATTATTTTACATGCTGTTGTTTGATTTTATTGAGCTTGAAATTTTCGTACCAGGAGATTACACTTACCTGAGCCTGCTGAATGGAGCCTGAGCTCCATGAGGATGAGAATTTTTTTGTAATTTACTGCTCTTAATTCCAAAGCCTAGACCAGGCATGGTACACGGTACTTAAGAAATATTTATGGAATGAAATACTGAATTCAGGGCATCATCTAATATTTTTCAGCCTTAAATCTGTCCAATCTGGTTATTTAAAAAAGCATTAATTATTTTGAACTTTGATTTTTAAATTCTTGGCATATATCTATAGATGTGTTTAATTAATGCACTTTCCACATTGTTCTGCAAGACATTTAAGTCAGGCTTAAGGCATACACAATGAAATTAAAAACTTGGATGACAGAAAATGTAAATTAAAATAGAAGGCAGTATGTGAGGAAATTTCAGGAACACGGAAATGCTGACCATGAGCCTGAATAGTTGCAATATTTGATTCCAAAGGGAGAACTTTCCTTAAAAGCCCAGGATATTTAAAAATGAAAGACAGTGCTTCTAGTGTATTAAGTAGGGTTTGCACCAAAGCATTCAGATGAATGCTTAAATGGTATGTTTTAATGATCATGATTCATTGGGCATGTATGAGGTTTTATTCTAGTTATAGGTTCCTTTGTTGGCTGGAGATAAATTACCCTGCTGTAGCTCTCCTGTTATAAAGATGGGACTCTTCATTATTTTTGAAAGAAGAAAACACATGGCTTCTTTGACACTTCCTAGATCAAATGACGTTCTTAATTTTTTATATCACTATCAGTTTGCCTAGTTGTACTTACTTAATTCTGACTAAATTACCTTTAGTCTTTGCCATCTGTCCAAGCAGTGACAGCTGGGAAATAGAACTAATCTAGTTAGTCTTTTCCAAAAGAATTTATCTTCACTTATACACAGTATTAAGTCTTTCCTTTTCTCTTTGTTTTTTGTTTTTTTTTCCCCCAAAGTCAACTAAATAGTATATTTAGGTTAATATAGATATGGCTATTCTTATTTAGAAATATATTTGGAAGCAAAATTCATTTAATCAGCAGAGTAATGTTGAGTATCTAATGTGTGCGAAATGTTTTAGGTACTAAAATAATAAAGTTTTTAAAGTTTGTTTGTTAAAGCAGTTTAACTTGTAACAGGTCAGTAAAAGTTGATATAGCTGTAACCATCTTTCAGGTAGAACTGGCCACTATTTTTTCTTTACATGTCTACATTATTTGGTGGTAGTGAATCAGTTTTACTTACTTGAGCAAATTTTAATTGTTTTAATATCTTTTTCTTGAAGTTTACACATTTTAAACTGCCTTTACAGAATCGTCTTACTCAACAAAACAAAACACTTGAGATAGTTGGTTTTTATTTGGGATGATTATACGTAAACTTCTTACCCTGGAATTTTCATTGGTCCATTAATGTTTCCTAGGCAACGGTGATGTTCTACTTGCTGACTGTGGCCACTGATAACTGAAGGTTTACATGCAGAATTCATTGTACTTTCATAAAAAGATTAGCACTGCATTTGATCAACAAGTCTCTGCTTAATCATGTACCTTATAGAAATAATTACTTATTTGTGAAATTTTAAGTTTTTGTTCCTTATGTGTGAGTCTGCATCACTCTGGAGAATTTTAAGATTATTTCTATTTGTTCTGACCTTCTTTTCCTAAGATGTATATGCAGTTGGGTGTACAACCTCTGTTAGACAGTGGCTGTTTAGCATCATCAGCTCTTGTTTGGAAAACCAGTGTTTTCAAAGTTAAGGAAAGCCGTTAACTGGTGGGTTTTTGCCTAGTCATTTATGCCTTTTAGTTATAAAACCGTTAAATATCAGCAACACAGAAACAGAATGATTGTTACTGTAACATATGTAAGACAGTGAAGCAGTTCAGAATAGTTTGAGTTGGATATTTTTATACTTCTTATTGACCAGAATTGCCGCCGTTCTCCCATAGGCATTTAACATTTTCCTTGGTTACTAAAGTCTCTATTACTTTCCTTTTGTTTCCCATGGAAAGATTATTAGCTGGAATTTATTTTTCAGCCCACCCCAGGAAACAGGTTTGAGAGCATTTACTGAATTTTAGATTAGCAGGCTGAGAGTTTGGGGTTTCCACATCATTTCCCTTCCACAGCTAGAAGCAGAAGAGAAAGAAATATGGTCCTGTATGCCCTAGTTTGGTCTGCAAACCACAACCAATTGCTAAACCACAACTCTCTTTCTACCCACAAAGAATTTTATAAATCCTGTTGGTGGCATTTTTTTTTTTTTTCGGTCTTTTGAAGCCATGGTGAAATTTCAAATTTGAAAGCAAGCTTCATTGCTCATCAAACATTTAGCCCTTCATTATTCTAGGCAATAGTTAGCACATGGTGTTTTGCAAAAGTCTGGGACCAAGTGGTCACTGCAGAGCCAAATCAATCCTAGGTTTTCAGTGATGGGCACAGGCCTCAAGGGTTCCAGGAGCTATGCTACACTCTTTAGTAGCTGTGTTACACTCTTCAGTGAAGAAGGTAGTCTAGACAAGGAACAAATAAGCAACATGCAGGCTGTAGGGACAGAGCACATGTTGTAAGTGGAGTCGGCAGAAGGTGTCTGAGACGGAGGAGCAGGCCTCAGCTCTGCCCATGCGGAGCTGCTGGTGGTGTCTTGAACCTGGGAAGGTGGGTGGAAGGGAGTGTGTTTCCTCTGCTGCAAAGGGAGGTCAAGAGAGGTGATTTTGATTTTGGATGTGGCGAGTTTTAGATGCCTATGGGATAAGAAGATGTAAATATTTATTAAGTGTTGAAGAAATAGGGGTCCAATAGAGATCAGGGAATGTTTAGGGCTAGAAATGCAAATTTGGGAGTCCTAGTTACAGAGAGAATTGGGGGTGTCTCCTTGCTGTATGTTCTTTCTTTTATGAACTTTGTTTGATTTTAAAAGAAAATAATAAGTGGAAAATTTAATGTTTACGCTTTTCCCGTTTAGACCTATGTGGCCAACATTCTGATTGCAGTGAACCCATACTTCGACATACCTAAAATCTATTCTTCAGATACAATAAAGTCGTACCAAGGAAAATCTCTTGGGACGATGCCACCCCATGTGTTTGCAATTGGTATGTAATTTTGTTATATCTTAATTTTTATTTCAGTTGTACACACTCATTCAGTTTTTCTTTTGGATTAGTAAAAGATACCATGAATCGACTGTGTGAAGGCCTGTGTACACCTGACTGTGTCACTGAGTTAGGAGCGTGTCGCTCACACAGGGTGGGGAGGAATACTTTTGCTGCCGACTCATGGGGTGGTTGTACCTCATTACCTTTGTTAAATGCCTGTGTTCTCTTAAGTGTGTCTGTCCAGTTGAAAGTAGGTCATAATAAAATGTGACCTAATGTTTTTGTTTGACTCCATCTTTAAAGCGTCCTCCTTCTACAACTAAGAAGGAGGCCCAGACCATTCGCTCTTACCCTTACTTGTGAGTGTTCACCTCAGCTAGAAGGGGGATGTGAGAACAAACACCTTCCATGCTTTATCCCTCATCAGGGCATTTTAAACTGTAAAGGATGGACGGTGACACATGTTTCATATCTCTGGAGAATCTGCATGGAATGGCGGCAGCACCTGTCTTTGCTTTTCTTGGGCACTGTCTCTCCTCTCGAAGCACTTGAGCTCTGAAAAGCAGAGATAGAGTTGCTTGAGAGGCATCCCCCGTAGCTGGTGGCTACAGGTACAGAGATGTCAGCTAAGCCTTGGAATTCAGACATAACCAGCAGTTAGACTGGGACACGTTTCGGTTCAGGTGTTTAGCACAGTTAGTGTCTCTTCATACCTGTGTTTTGGCTTACCTGGGCTTCCCCTCCAGATGTGCCTGCACATGTTCTGGGTGCTGCTAGTGCACCAAGTCCAGTGCAGCTGGTTCTGTGGTGCTCTGATGGGCATTTGCATGTGTTCTATCAGCTGGCAAAATGGTGAGCAAGTTCATCACTAGATAGATTACATGTTTAAAATGTAGTTGCTTACTGCTAAAAAAGTGTTTACAACAATGCCACAGAATTGGGTGAAACAGATTGCTGGTGAATTGGTCAAAGGGGTGTGAACACTTTTGCGTGAGTTTGCATTGGGTCCTTAGAGAAAAAGCCATCTGTAGAGCCGTCTTCACTGGTATGGGTAGCACCTGCCTGGGGTGAGAAATAGCTGCCATATAGGGCTCAACTTGTCCGGACCTCATTTTTAATTAAATTTAATTTAGTCCACTTTAACAGAATCAAATTGTGCTCATCTTGTCTGCAAAGTCCAAAAGGTATAGCTTAAATTGTTGGAGGATAATGAAGATAGTTAAAAATTGTATATATAAATAACGGCATATCTAAACAAATGAAAGCAGTTAATTTTGCCTGTTTTTGAAATGTTGGTAAAAACACCAGAGATCTGTTGTGCAGTTGTGTCTTCTTTTTTTTCTCCAGCAGAAATTTTGGCTGCCAGATTTCTTAATTGGTAGCTTGTTACTTTTTGCTTAATTCTCTGGGGGTGTTATTAGTTATGTATAGTGAGCATTTTTCATCTCTCTGAAAATATGTTCTGGTGTTAGGAAAAGCTGAGCCACTGCTCATAATATGGAGACATTCTAGTGCAAATATAAGAGTTGTTTATTTGGATTTCCTATCACTTAGCTGTCAGGATAATTACAGAGAACATTTAAAGTATATACTTGTAGAAATGTTTTGAATACTTTTAAATGATTTTATTTAAAAATTTGGTAATTGTAAACACATTTATAATTTCTTTCAGCACAAGTGCTTTTTGTTAGTAAATGGACTTTCTGTCATTTGGAAATTTTTATTTAATACTTTGTTCATCACTAACAGTGTGGTATTATTTTGACTCCAGCTGATAAGGCTTTTCGAGACATGAAGGTGCTCAAGATGAGTCAGTCCATCATTGTATCGGGAGAATCAGGAGCTGGCAAAACAGAAAATACAAAATTTGTTCTAAGGTGAGGAATATTGAGCTGACCTAAAATGTTTTGAACAAGTTGATTATTTTTAGTTGTGGTAAAAAAATACACAACATAAAACTTACCATTTTAAGTATTTCTAAGTGTACGGTTCAGTAGTGCTAAGTATATTCACATTGTTGTTCAGCCAATCTCCAGAACTTTTCATCTTGCAAAACTAAAATCCTATACCCTTTAAACAACTCTGCGTTCCCCCCTGACTGACCCAAATGCCAGGCAACCACTGTTCTTACTTCCTGCCTTTTTGATTTCGACTACTCTGGACACCTCATGTAGGTGAAATGTACAACTTTTTGTGTTTCTGTGACTGGTTTTCCCCCATTAGCACGATGTCCTCAAAGTTCACCCATGTTGAGGCATGTGTTAGAATTTTCCTCATTTTTAAGAAGTAATATTCTGTCATGTTTATATATCACATCTTGTTTATCCATTCACTCATCAGTGGCCACTGGGGTTGCTTCCATCTCTTGACTCTTGTGAATAGTGTTGCCTTGAACATGATATGAACAAAGAGTTAACAAAGATCTCTTTGAGATTTGACCAGATTAACCTTGCATATTTTGCATGCTTTATGACATAGTTTGAAATCGTGGGCTCTGTTTCTGTTACAAAAACAGGCACCTTATGTGGAAGTCAAGCTGGAAATTTTTGAAATCCAGCTCTGATATATTATTCTCAGGAGGATCCTAGAGGAGACCATTGCTGGTTAGGCAAAGGGAAATCTCCAACCATTCCTTCAAAATCCAACCATTACATTCCGTTTTCAATATTCCTGCTATTAGAGTGGTCAGAATAATTTTTTACCTTAAGTTTATGATGACTGACCTTCTTGTTTCTACCTCCCCATAACCCTCCTCCCAGCGTCAAAGATAAATATTTCTATGTGTAATGTATATCATATTTCAGACACAATAGTTGGTTAAAATCAGAATGTTCCCAAAAAGTTCTAAAAAGATAATGCTGATTTAGATGTCAAAGACCATCCAAATAGGATTTTAAATATCAGAAAAGTTATAATAGAATACTAGGTACATTTAAGTATAAATCTGTAATAGTTAAATGAGCCATTCCAGTACATGATTCAGGTTTCAATGTTAGATGTGTTAAATAATATTAAAATTAGAAATACAGGCTGCCAGTTCAAGATGGCAGTATAGAAGGACATACACTCATCTCCTCCTGCAAGAGCGCCAAACTTGCAACTAGCTGTTGAAAAACCGTTGACAGGCAGAAGGACACTGGAACCCACCAAAAAAGATACCCTATGTCCAGAGACAAAGAAGAAGCCACAGTGAGACAGTGGGAGGAGCACAATCGCAAGAAAATAAAATCCCATTCCTGCCAGGTAGGTGACCCACAAACTGGAGAAAAATAATATCAAAGAAGTTCTCCCACTGTTGTGAAAAGTTCTCAACCCCACATCAGGCTACCCAGCCTGGGGACCTGACAGAGAGACTGGGAATCCCCAGGGAATCTGACCTTGAAGGCCAGTGGGATTTGATTTATAGGACTTCCATGGGACTGGGGCAAACAGAGACTTCAGTCTTTGAGGGCACAAAGTCCTTCATGCAACAAGACCCAGAAGAAAGGAGCAGTGACGCCGGGGGAGATTGAACTAAAACTACCTGCTAGCGTTGGAGGGTCTCCTGTGGAGGTGTCAGTTGGCAGGGGCTCATCACAGATTCAGGGGCATTGACAGCTGCAGTCCTGGAAGGTCCCCCATAGCAGAAGCCCTCTTAGAGGTTACATTGAAGTGAAGTCGCTCAGTCGTGTCCGACTCTTTGCAACCCCGTGGACTACTGTAGCCCACCAGGCTCCTCCGTCCATGGGATTCTCCAGGCAAGAATACTGGAGTGAGTTGCCATTTTCTTCTCCAGGGGATCTTCCCAACCCAGGGATCGAACCCAGGTCTCCAGCATTGCTGGCAGACGCTTTAACCTCTGAGCCACCAGGGAAGCCCAGAGAGGTTACATTAACCCTGCCTTAAAGTCCATAGACCCCAGGGCTGGGTCTCCTTAGGCTATCAGGGAGGGAATGTAACTCCATCCACCAGCAGATAATTGGATTAAAGCTTTACTGAGTAAGGCCCTGCCCATCAGAGCAAGACCCAGCTTTCCCCCTCACCATTCCCTCCAATCAGGAGGCTTACACAAGCCTCTTAGCTTCCTCCATCAGAGGGAGACAGAAGAACCAAGAAGAACCACAGTCACACAGCAGCTAAAACAAAGACCACATTACAGGATGAAAAAGCAGAAAGTTGTGTTCCGGATGAAGGGACAGGATAAAACCCCAGAAAAACAACTAAATGAAGTGGAGATAGGCAACCTTCCAGAAAAAGAATTCAGAATAATGATAGTGAAGATGATCCAGGATCTTGGGAAAACAGTGGAGAAGATGCAAGAAATGTTCACCAAAGACCTAGAAGAACGAACAAACAGATAAATAATACACTAGAAGGAATCAGTAACAGAATAGCTGAGGCAGAAGAATGGGTAAATGACCTGGAAGACAGAATGATGAAAGTCACTGCCAGAAAATAGAAGATAGAAAAAAGAATGGAAAGAAATAAAGAGAGCCTAAGAGACCTCCGGGGCAACCTTAAAGACAACAACATTCACATTATAGGGGTCCCCGAAGGGGAAGAGAGGAAGGAGCTGAGAAAATATTTGAAGACATAATAGCTGAAAATTTCCCCAACATGGGAAAGGAAATAGTCAACCAAGTTGAGGAACCCAAAGAGTCCCAGGTAGGATAAACACATAGTAATCAAACTGGCAAAAGGTAAACACAAAATATTAAAAGCACCAAGGGAAAAATAGCAAATAGCATACAAGGGAACTCCCATCAGGCTATCAGTTGATTTCTCAACAGAAACTCTACAAGCCAGAAGGAAATGGCACGATACATTTACAGTGATGAAGGGAAGAACCTAGAGTCAAGAATACCCTACCCAGCAAGACTCTCCTTCAGATATGATGGAGAAATCAGAATACCCTTTCCAGACAAGCAAAAGTTAAGAGAATTCAGCACCACCAAACGAGCTTTACCACAACGCTAAAGGAACTTCTCTAGGCAGGAAACAAGGAAGGAAAAGACCTACAGAAAATAAACCACAAACAATGAAAGAAACGGTAATAGGGTCGTAGGTATTGATAATTACCTTAAATGTAAATAGATTAAATGCACCAACCGAAAGACATAGACTGGCTGGGCAGATGAAAACACATGCACGTATACACTTCCACTTACAGCATCATTCTGCTTGATTCCCCCAAATTGTATATAATTATTTTATAATGTTAGGTTAATCATGTTCCCATTATGACTTGCAATTATAATTGTTTTTTGTCTGGCTATTGATTGTGAAAACTGATAAACATCTTTTGCTCTTGTGATTATGCAACTATTACTCACTCAGTACTATTTGTATTATGATTGGTCAGCAGAAAAATAATAGAACTCTGTATCACCAGAGCTATGATTTAATAGAAAAACCTGTAATCACTTTTTAAAATTCAGGTACGTAGCAGAATTATCTTGGATTTTTTTTGAAAAATACAAATGCCTAGATATCACCTCTTTTTTCTCCAGAGCCCCAGATATGTTTCTAATAAGCAGCCATGTTTAAAAACAACTGTATTATATGATGATATATTATTTTTATCTAGTTCGTTTCACTTTTTCCATTTCATATTCAGTGCTCCCATTTCATTTAGTTTATGTTTTCCCGTTTTTCCACCTCTTCTTGTTTCTCTTTTGATATTCTTTCTCAAGTCTTTAGCAAGTGTAGTAAAAAAGCTTTTACGTAAATATATATATAAATAATATATATATTTCAGAAAACTTATGAATTTTTGCCTAAAAAGTTTAAGACAGTTTGATCCCTTGTTTGACAATATGACTAGAATGCTAGATTTCTAAGTAAAAAACAGATATGCAACAAGCAACAAAGGTTGACTTTATAGCAAAGGGAACTCTAGTCAATATCTTGTAATAACCTATAATGGAAAATAATTTCAGAAATAATATGTGTATATGTATAACTGAATCACCTTGCTCTGCACTGGAGTCATTGTAAATCAACTGTACTTCAATAAAATATATAAAGAAAAAAATTTTTTAAAGCAATATAGTACATGCAATATCACTGTCATCTAACTTTTTTTTTTATCCTGTATTTTAAACAGATATCTGACTGAATCCTATGGAACTGGTCAAGATATTGATGATAGAATTGTTGAAGGTGATAGAACTTTTAAAATTCTTATTTTTTATTGTTATGTACTGAAATTAACTAAGAAGAATCCTCTAAGTGGTCTGGAATGTTCTCACGGAGATCCAGAAGACTCCACTCTCTTACAAATCTTTGCTCCATTTTTATCTTGTCATTTATTTAATGTCGTTTTTCCCCTGACCCCAGGTACATGCTAAGAGGGCAGAGATTTTATGGATTCAAAATCCCTGGAATAGTACCTGATACATGGCATGTGCATCATTATTTATGGAGCTATGAATGAGTGAAAGGAATACATGAAGCCTTCTGGCTTCCTGTGTGTTTTGTTGACCTTGTTTTAGTAAAGGAGAAAAGGAGAGGGTTACTTGGAATTGAGGTGCTGGGAGAAATCATTTTAACAAAAGAGTACACTTGGAAGGCAAGAGTCTGTATATTGATTGCCTTAAGCAGTCAGTGTCTGTACACCCCTTAGACAATCTTCCCATATCCTGTTTGGACACTGCTGGTCCAGGCAAGTCTGCAGTAGCCTCCGGCAGCACAGGGTCCTCTCTGGTCTCACCTCCTATAATCTGTTCTCTATGTGGAAGCTAGAATGATCTGTTTTGCTCTAAGCTCTTTATTGGCTTCACATGTCTCTCAGGGTTAAACCTACCTTGCTCTTTGTGGCCAGATACCTTGTTCTTTGTGGCCAGGTACCTGCCTCTTCTGGTCTGACTGAGTCATTTTGCCTGTGAATCCTCATGCTTTAGTCACATTGGTCTCCTTGGAGTTCTTTGGGGTGTTTCAGGCCTCCTTGACACATCCCTCACCACTTCCTCACTTTTTCCTACCAGACACTCGGTATTTAATAATGATGATGGTACTGACATGTGTGGGATGCATTAGGTGTTGTCTGATTTGCTTAAAATGGGTTACCTAGCTTACATCTTCACAGAATACGAGGTAGGTAATGTTTTATCCCTGCTCCATAGATGAGAAACTAAGGTAAAAAGAGTCTAAGTGATTTTCTGAAGAGTAAATAGCTCATCAGTAGTAGAGAAGGGACATAAAGACAGACATCTTAATTGCATAATCTACTAAGTGCTCTTTTTAATACTCCTGACATTAAAAACAAAATTTCATTTGAACAAAGATTTGTCATGCATTTTGCCAAATCACGGCAGGCAAAAGTTACATACACTTTTCCACAATTATGTAAAATATCCATGTACATGAATATAAATTCTACTCTAATAAACATTTTAAAGTTGACATCAATAAGATTTTTCATATTTCTTGATACAAATAATTTTCTGACTTTATGTACAGTTCTCACTGAGGTATGGTGACACACCAAAGTGTAATCACAGTAAAGTGCCTTTAGTGAGAGAATTGTCGTTTAAAATTGAATGAGTAAATAAAATTAGGGATTAATTTAATGAAATATTAATATTCTGACCTGATTATGTGAGGCGCAGATTCACTTGTGAATTGGATATAAGCCTAGTTTCTGTCATGAGAACACTGTGTGCTGTGTAACAGGCTGTAGTTGAGGACCATTGGAAAGGGTTATTCCACGTTTTTCTCCAGCCCCTCATGGAGGATAGTGTATGTTAACTGGCAGGACCATAGGAATCTTGAGGTGACATCTACATGCTAACATTTCTTTCAGTTTTAGTACTTTCTTACTTAATTTAGTGAAGCAACCTGGGAGTGATCTTTAAATAGATTTGGAGACTAGTTAAGCTTTCTACTGTGGACAGACAAAGAGAAATGGACTTTAGCCTATTTCATAAATATTCAAGCAATAAACATATGAAGCAGTTTATGAGATTGTTGAAGGAATGTGTGAGTTAGAGTGGCACTAATCTGGTATAATTATAGTTGAGACTATGGTGAGTACAAGAATGACTCTAGTAACTTTTTCAGTAATGTAGAGTATATGTGTGTGTGTGTGTTTGTGTGTGTGTGAGAGAGAGAGAGAGAGACATTATAAAATGAAGACAATTAAAATTTAGTTCATTGGGATTTCAAAAATTATTCTTCTGAGAATCTTGTAGGTAATCCTATAAACTGAATTTGTTAGGTTTTGTTGGGTGTGCATGTAAAAATGTTAAATCTGGAGGTTATATTAATATATATGTTTAAAAGTAGGTTAACTAATAACATTTGCCTGTATTTTATCATAGGTTTGCTGTTTTCTGCTTGTGTAGGGCTGATGTGGAAACTATAAAAATATTTAGGGAGTAATTTTTAAAGTTGAGTTATAAATTTTGTAATCTAATGACTTTTGAAAATTTCATCTTTGCCATAACACTTAAATTTTCTTTTGATAATTTTTTTCCATCTTGCGATGTATTATTATTATTATTGAAGCAGAAAGTAAAAATTATAACCCTCTCACTTTAGGGATGACATAACATCTTATATGTCTTTTATGGGTTATGTCATTTTTATAGCAGCTGAAACCATATAGCAACTTTTTATAGTAGTTGAAACTATTTAAAGTACCCTGGAAAGGTACTCCTTTGCTTTTTTAAAAAAAATTAATTATTTTTTTAAATTTTACTTTACAATACTGTATTGGTTTTGCCATACATTGACATGAATCTGCCATGGGTGTACATGAGTTCCCAATCCTGAACCCCCCTCCCACCTTTCTTTTGATAAATTTTGAATAAATTTTCCATCTCTTGTACTTTAATAGGGCCTGACATAAGGGGAGTCAAGAAATATTTGTGGGATTTGACATTACAAGTGAATTCATTCATGTTAGTTTTTTGAGAATAGTTTTCTAGTTATATTGCCATACATTGACATGAATCTGCCATGGGTGTACATGAGTTCCCAATCCTGAACCCCCCTCCCACCTTTCTTTTGATAAATTTTGAATAAATTTTCCATCTCTTGTACTTTAATAGGGCCTGACATAAGGGGAGTCAAGAAATATTTGTGGGATTTGACATTACAAGTGAATTCATTCATGTTAGTTTTTTGAGAATAGTTTTCTAGTTATGTGTATTTATTAATAAATGGAAACACTATGTATATTGCTTTGTAATTTTCCTTCATGTTAATTTTTATGGCATATTTTCATTTCTTTTTTAATAGCTAACCCACTCTTAGAAGCTTTTGGAAATGCAAAGACTGTTCGCAACAATAATAGTAGTCGATTTGGGAAATTTGTAGAAATACATTTCAATGAAAAGGTAAGTGAGAGTGAGTTTTGGGTTAATATATTTGGGAAGTGTTTTTAGCAAAAGCAAAAGGTCTTCATAGAATTGGTAGTGTACTTGAACTCATGGCAAATATATTAAAATTTTTCTCTTACTATTAGATATTTGGGAGAATATATATGTTAACTGTGATCTCTGTAAATTCTAAAGCTGTGTTTATTAATAGTTATCTGTTTTTCCCCTTTATTTGATAAATATTGCAACCTCTTTGATAGACAAATGTTTATTAGGAAAGATAGTTTAATATTGGTAAGTTATACTTTAAGACTTCAGATGCAAAACTGTAATTTCTCTCTGTTTTGTTTTCTAGAGTTCAGTTGTTGGAGGATTTGTTTCACATTATCTTCTAGAGAAATCTAGGATCTGTGTTCAAGGCAAAGAGGAAAGGAATTATCATATCTTTTATAGGTTGTGTGCTGGTGCTTCTGAAGATATTAGGGAAAGACTTCATTTGAGCTCTCCAGATAATTTTCGGGTAGGTTGGATGAAAAGAAATTTCGTGCAGTTTTTGCAAATTGAATTGTCTTCTATTCTAAAACTTATTTCAGTGGGTTTTGATGTCTAGTTGCATATAACTTACCTTAAGTTCAGTGTATTGGGATAGAATGACTTCTGTAATAATTGGATCTGTATGGAGGTTTATGCTCACTTTATAACACTAATGGAATAGGTAAAAGATGCTAAACCAGTTATATTAATTGGTTATCAATTTATCTTCAGTAAGTAGTTTATAATAGTTCTGTAATGCTAGCTTTACAGTTACCTTTGACTTACACAAAAAAAAGTTTGACCACTGAATTAATATTAATAAAAGATCTCTACTTGTCTTCTTTAATTCATTTCAACAAATACTTATTGCTTACCCTTTGGGTACCAGGATTGTGATATAGTTAAAAAGATAAATGATACACAGTTCCTGCTTCTGAGCAATTTAGAAATTGGTGGAAAACATGCACACACTTTTGACTGATATGTTGAATGAGTAAGAGAGATGCATAGGAGGCTGGTAATTTTGGAAAAAACCTTACTGGAACAACTGATGCTTGATCAGAATCCTGAGGGATTTTCAGGTATTAACTAGAGGAGGAAACATGCAAAGGGTATTCCTGGTAGGTGCAAAAAGATAAAGAAAAGCAGGAAATAGCTTAAAGTGAAGGACAGGAAGGATGGGAGTTGAAGCTAGAGAGTTTGGTCTCTTTTCTGTAGTTAGTAAAGATTGGTTGAAGGGTGTTAAGTAGAAAGTTGGATATCAGGTCTGTACTTAACTTCAGGTTTAATATGGAAGATAGCTTTAACCGGGGGGTGGGGTGGGGTGGTAGAGGAGGGGATGGATAGAAATCGCAACCATAGGTAAGTGAGTTGGGAACCTGTAGGTGACATTGCAGTTACTCAATGCCTGAATTTGGTTTAACGATGGCAGGGTTACTGAGGAGGGGATATGTGAAACAGGACGTAAAATTGACATGACTTGGAGACTGAATTAGGTAAGGAGAAGGAGGAGTCTGAAATTATTCTCCAGGATTTGATTAGGATAACTGGGTGGCTATAAATACCATGTTGGGTCCAGATGGAAGATTTGTGGTGTGTAGGATGCATCCAGTTTTGAAGTCTGTGGAATATCCAAGTGGAGCTGTTCAGAAGATTGTTGGGTGGGATAAGATCAGGTCAGAGCTGCGGGGACAGGTTTGTGAGATGTCAGTACGCTGCTGATAGTTAGAACTGTGAGAGTGAGGAGATGAGATTGTGCAGAGAGATTGCACAGTGTAGAGCAGCATGTGCCAGGATCCAAACTCTAGAGGTAGAGAGGATGAGGAGACAAGTTGTCCAAGAAAGGAAGCCCAAGAGGAGTTGGGAGAGAAGCAAGAGGAAATCGGGAATGCCAAGGATCCCAAGCCAGTGTTCAGTTTCAGGAAGAGGTGACTGGGAGTGGTTAGTGTGATTTACAAGTTCTCGGCTGGACAATGGCGCCCCTATTTGGGACGTGAGAATCGTGGAGTGCAAGTCGGAAGTGCAGACGGTGTAAAGTTCTCCAGGTGATTCTCGTCGTCCTTTTTGGCTGAGAATCATGACACACGTTTACATTTAATCATTGTTCTGTGTGTGTGTGCAACCTGGCTTCTCTTTATTGCTTCATTCAGTTTCTTTTAATGTATATTTGGACATTTAAAAACTCTTGTTTTAAAATGCTTTACAACTGCATCTATGTATGTAGTTCTGCAGTGTTTACCCTTCACTGGTGGTGGTGGTGATGCAGTCACTAAGTCATGTCCGACTCTTCTGACCCCACGGACTGTAGCCCTCCGGGCTTCTCTATCGGTTTTTCCAGGCAGGAATACCGAAGTGGGTTGCCATTTCCTTCTCCAGGGGATCTTCTGACCCAGGAATTGAACCCAGGTCTCCTGCATTGCAGGCAGATTCTTTACAGACTGAGCTATGAGGGAAGCCTTTCACCTTCTCTAGAACTCACCAAATTAATTGGAATTGGGTTAGTTGCCCACAGTATCTTCATGACAGTAGAAGATGCGTTTCTCTACAGTGATTTTTAGAAAAGGACTATAAATTAATATGACTCAACATGGAATTTAATAATGTTGATGTGGCTTTGCCAACACTGAGTTAAGGATAAAGTGACATGCCTGTTGTCTTAACATGGTGTTTCTTTCTACGTGGGGGCTTGGGGATGTAGTTCCTGGGTCTCGGAGTACAGCCTCTGCCTGCACAAGGACGGCCATCCTAAGACGGCGGCCTCTGAAAGACTTGATCAGGCCGGAGGTTCCTGCCCCTGTGGAGTGAGTTAGGGGCATGATGTCCTCTTAAAAAGGAGTCCTTTTGGTGGTAAGAGGAAAACCAGAGGAACAGTCTTAGCTTTTACCTAAAAACATCTGCTCTCTTGGATATTCCTCTCTGGCAGGTGGACATGCACCTCTATATTCCTTCCCCCAAATTATTCTGCCTTAGAGTGACTTCGAGTCTTGGGCACTTCATCAGGTTTTTCTCTGGTTTAGTTTAGGCCTTCAATTATAATTCGGGGATAAAGTTGTAAAGACAAAGGAGAAACTGCAGCAGCGTGAACACTCCCCCCGTCCCCAGATTTTTTTGTCACTGCTGTATACAAATTAGTGACTCTATCCAAATTAGTATATAAAGAATTATAGAGTTACATCTGTTCAAAAACATCCATATTAACTACACATGTATTTTAGAAAATAAAAGGTTAAAAATGCTTGCATTATTCAAATTTCTGAAATATTTTTGCACGTGTTCCATGGAAGCATTCATTATAGACATGCAAGGATCTTTGAATATAAATAAGGCTTGGATAGAATGAGAATGGGTGACTAGAATAGTTACAGCTTTCTAGTTACAGGAAAGTTAGAAGAAACAAGTATTGTCCTTAGGTTTTACTATTAAGTCTATCTGTCCAGAAACCTAGTATTTGATAAAAACAGTTGCAGTAGGTGGATAAAACTCTTGCCAGCAAAGAAAACATTTGTTTTGGGTCCATATAGTTAAGCTACTATTATCCTGCTAAATAAAAGAGCTCTGTTTTGAAAGTCAGTTGAAAATGCTTACCAGTATTATCCCTTTTATTTTATTCTTTCCCTCAAGATTTTAGTCTGCAAAGAAAAATTCATTGGATATTATTTTCTGGTTTTGACTGTATTTTAATATTTCACTATAATGGGGGGGAGATAATAAACTACACATGTATTTTAGAAAATAAAAGGTTAAAAATGCTTGCATTATTCAAATTTCTGAAATATTTTTGCACGTGTTCCATGGAAGCATTCATTATAGACATGCAAGGATCTTTGAATATAAATAAGGCTTGGATAGAATGAGAATGGGTGACTAGAATAGTTACAGCTTTCTAGTTACAGGAAAGTTAGAAGAAACAAGTATTGTCCTTAGGTTTTACTATTAAGTCTATCTGTCCAGAAACCTAGTATTTGATAAAAACAGTTGCAGTAGGTGGATAAAACTCTTGCCAGCAAAGAAAACATTTGTTTTGGGTCCATATAGTTAAGCTACTATTATCCTGCTAAATAAAAGAGCTCTGTTTTGAAAGTCAGTTGAAAATGCTTACCAGTATTATCCCTTTTATTTTATTCTTTCCCTCAAGATTTTAGTCTGCAAAGAAAAATTCATTGGATATTATTTTCTGGTTTTGACTGTATTTTAATATTTCACTATAATGGGGGGGAGATAATTTATTGGTTATCTTCAGTATTAATTTATCCCTAAGTCATTCAATTTACTGTAATTTTTTTCTTGATATCTGTATAATTTAATCTTGGAATTCATTGTCATGAGAGAGTAGAATCCTAGTGACCTGATTCAAGAAAAGCTGAGATGTTTAAAAATTTTTCTCATCCTGTTCCCTGTGCACTTCCTTCCTGAACAACCCCCACCTATTAAATGTGGGTAGCAGATTCTGCTGAAGACAAGTATATTATTTTCTTTTCAGTTGCTTCCCTTGTTCTGTGTTTTCAAAGCACTTAATCTTAAAAAACTTCTGGTCAGGGAAGTAAATCATTGAGATAAAAACTGAAATTGTTATTTGAATACCTGTGAAGGTTCATAAAGCAAATATAATATATGTACAGTTAGTGTTAACTGTCAGTCACTATGAAAGGCATGTTTTGAAGGACTGATTGTAAAAACCAGAAATTAAGAAACTCAAGGATATTATTTGTTAATTATTCAGAATTTAAAATATTACTAAAATATTATGCAGACTTTTTGCATATTTATGTCATATCTTGTAAAGATTTAAAATTGCTCCCTTTTAAAAGTAGGAAAGCTTTATGGTACTGTTTTTTTTTTTTCCTGTTAATCATTTAATTCAACTTTCAGATTAAGAGTTTCACCATACCTGGTTTGATTAATAGAAGTAAAGTGTTTATGATATACGGAAGTATTGATTTTAAGTGAGAGATTAAATGGTACTCAGGTTATGTTTAGAAATGGTTATCACAGTTGGATAGATTGTGTTTTCCTTTGTGTTATTTTCCTGTGGATCATATTGTTAATTATATTTTAAATTTCTTTGTCATAGTATTTAAACCGAGGCTGCACTAGATACTTTGCTAACAAAGAAACTGACAAACAGATTTTACAGAACCGAAAAACTCCTGAGGTAAAGTAGACTTTTAAAACAGATTATAATCTTTAATGCAAAAAAAAATTGTGCTGAAAGATACATTCTGTTTTTATTTTGAAACCCAAGTAAGATTTCTTACTTTAAGCTTATGTGTAAAAGACCTACATAGTCATTCACGCCTCTCTCGCCATGAAACACTTTATTCCTCTTTTGCTGTCTCTAGAAGCTGCAGGTTCTGGGTCTTCTTGGTGGGACCTCAATGTACTTTTTTCCCTGTTATTTTCCAAACATGAGAGTATCAAATTGCCTAAAGATCATCCTTTGCTAACAGTTTTGAAACTTACTCTCATATTAACCATTAGGATTAAATATAAAATATGTTCTTTATAACTTATTATCTGTGTCCAAGCTGAAATAAGGACACAAAGAGTGAGCATTGTTGTGAACTGGTTCTTAGGTATTATTGTGATATTTCTCTTTAAAGCAGCATGTTTCTGTAATTTATTATGAAACGTTTAGTTTTATGTGTAACTTTTACTAAATTATTGTATTTCTAGGATTAATTAGCTATAATTATACCATTAAGTATTACTTTAAAAGAATAAAATCCTTAATCTAAAAATACAACCTTTATAAATTTTAAGATGCAGTATATAAGTGGTAAGTGGTATGAAGGTATAGCTACTCAGGCAGCTTAATTTATGAGATACTAAGTCAGGATTAATTATAGGGACTAGTTCATATTATCTTTATTAATTTTTTAAAAAGATTTGTATTGAGTGTGTAATTGAACATAATTTTATTGTATTCAGTTTTTAATGTCTCTGCGTTTGAATTAGATGCATTTGAGTGAGTTAGATGTTTTTGACTACTTTCAAGATAGTGAGAATTACATCTTTAGTATATTCATAGAAAAGAATAGAAAACAAAAATCCCCATTATTCTGAATTCTAAACAGATGAGTCTGCAGTTAATGTTTGTTTAAATTGATATTTTATTATTTTACATACACATGTCTGGATTATAAATTGTAAACATCCATGGTAGAGACTTTAAGAAATGACATTATTTATTACAGTATTCTCTTTTGTTATGATAATCTATATTTTTACAAGGTACCATTGAAATATAGAAATTGTATTACTTTCATTAAGATAATTGGGACATTCCTTGGTGGGATGTTGCCGCTATCCCAAAGGGAAAAAACACAGATATATATATATATATTTAATCTTTTGGCATGGGAAAGACTGAGTGAAGAGGAAAGAAGACTGTTATTTTACTTTCCAAAGAATATTGCACTCTTTGTACTCTCCTGAGAAGGAAATGTTCACTTTCTGATTCTAAAATCACCATACATTGTTAAGAATCTTACTCACATTATTGAGTTTATATATAAAAATATGTGACTAATGGATTTAATATGTTTGAATTACTTTTTATTGTTGTCTGAATCAGGAGGATGAGGTGATCATTTTGACTATTGAGAATTCTTTGCCTAGTTCCATTGGCGTGTCTTTAAGCTGGGTGTAATTTTTAGGAGAATGCAGTATTTTTAGTCTGCCATAATAGCAATATATTCGTGGACATTTGATTAGAAACAGTGTTCAAATGAAATAACTGATCANGATGAGGTGATCATTTTGACTATTGAGAATTCTTTGCCTAGTTCCATTGGCGTGTCTTTAAGCTGGGTGTAATTTTTAGGAGAATGCAGTATTTTTAGTCTGCCATAATAGCAATATATTCGTGGACATTTGATTAGAAACAGTGTTCAAATGAAATAACTGATCAATTGCAAGACTAAAAATTCTGCATGATACGTGTTTTCTTTTAAATTTGGCTGCATGTTATTGTTTGCTTCTTTGAAGAATAAAATTAAATTTCTTTGTCTAGACATTTTCCAGAAATTTTACACATGCATAATTAAACATTTTAAAGACGGTGGGAAGGCAGTTACAACTTTAGCTGGGAAGCATTGGCAACCCGGAGGGGAAAAAACTCTCCTAGGGATGTCTAGAATGGGCAGTTAATTCCGACACTGTTACCTCATGTTTAATTTTGCTTATTCATTCTCAAGTTCTGGAAAATTGCTAGTCCAGTCTTTCTGTGTCCAGTAACTTTGTTTTTCCTCCTTCTAGTTTCTGCGGGGCTGACTTTTCTTCTTCCTTTTTTGAGTTTATTATGTATAGGTTCTAGTAAAGAATGCATTAGATGAACATTCTTTTAAGAAAGAAAGCAAATTTTCTCTTCCATTTTTTCCAAAATGTTTTCAGTCATTGCGTGAATTCTTAGCATAAGCATAATGCTTACTAATATACTCTACCTCATGTATACTAACAGATAAAGGCTTAAAAATTAATTCCCAGGCCATGAAAATTGTTGTTAGCCTTTCCACTGTTCACTGCTTTTGAATACTGGTACAGCTCAGAATTAAACTTGTATTACAGTTTTTTAAAACTTCACTTCTTTTTGATCTTTGGTTTTATGTTGATTCAACCACTGATATTTCCTTCATTTTCACTCAATTTATATTTTCATAGAATATCTTATCTTTAGAGTTAAAACTGTAATTAAATTGGAAAACATCTCATTCCATTTTTGATTGAAATGTTTATGGAGATAAGTGTAGATTCACCCATCATTGAAAGAAATAATATATAGATCCTGTGTACCCTTCGCCCAGTCATTCAGTTTTTGAATGTGTTGAAACACTTAAAGCTTTCTGACTGACACATTTTATTTTTGCATGTTACATAGTGCATTAGCAGACCTTGTGTG
Organism: Oreotragus oreotragus; assembly: GCA_006410675.1. Taxonomy (NCBI): domain Eukaryota; kingdom Metazoa; phylum Chordata; class Mammalia; order Artiodactyla; family Bovidae; genus Oreotragus; species Oreotragus oreotragus. The sequence continues at coordinate 184,342 of SJYX01001908.1, forward strand.
GTTGTGTTGGTGGTACTTAAGCAGTGTAGACCACAATTAATTGATGTCTTCTTGTTTTGTAGCATCTTAAGGCAGGTTCCTTGAAAGATCCTTTGTTGGATGACCATGGAGATTTTATTAGAATGTGCACAGCCATGAAAAAGATAGGCTTGGATGATGAAGAGAAGCTTGATCTGTTCCGGGTAGTAGCTGGTGTCCTGCACCTTGGGAATATTGATTTTGAGGAAGCTGGCAGTACTTCAGGTTGGTTTTTTTGGTGTGTGTGTGATCTTTTTGTTTTGTTTTAAAAAGAAGTAAAATTCGAAGTTCTCTCATTTAATTGCATATGTACATTGACTGTGTGCTAGTTTGTTAAGCCCCTACATTTCCAGACTATATTGTGTCACATGATGAAACTTGCAACTGAAGGACGCTGCATTTTTGGTTATTGTGAACTTTGTTTTTGAATAAATCAGTGATACTGATGAGGAATAAACTCATTTTATGAAGGATAAGTAACTGACTACTAGGGTCATATTTGGTTAAATTTTTGGACTGATGATAATCTTTTCCAATAAGTGAACAGAATAATCCTCTACTCTCTTTTAAGGTATTTTGATGTTTTTCTGGTTCACTGATCTGAACGTGGATTAGTTAGTTAGGATAATTGAGTACATAAAAGCCTATATACATTATTATCGGAAGTGAAAACAAGTTAAACTTGATGCGCATTGAAAAAGGATTTAAATGCCTTCATGGTACAACTTTTCAACCATATTGTTTCAGTCTCTGTGTAAATACCAAGGCTTCCCTGGTGGCTCAGATGGTAAAGAAATCTGCCTGCAGTGCAGGAGACCCAGATTCAACCCCTGGGTTGGACAGATCCCCTGGAGAAAGGAATGGCTACTCACTCCAGTATTCTTGCCTGGAAAATTCCCATGGACAGAGGAGCCTGGCAGGCTACAGTCCATGGGGTTGCAAGGAGGTGGACATGACTGAGCAGCTAGCTCTTTGTGTGATCTTAAGTTTTATCCATGAATGCGGGGGTTGGCTCATGGTCAAATCTGACTAGCTGCCTGTTTTTGTTTTGTAAATAAAGTTTTATTAGAACACAGAAAGACATTTATTTATGTCTTATCCTTGTGAGCTTTCATGCTGCAGTGGCAGAGCTGGGTAGTTGTGACAAAGACTGCGTGGCTGGCAAAGCCTAAAACCTCATACTTTAGAGAAAAAGATTGTTGATTCCTGTATACATACATTGTTTTTAAAAAATCAAAAGCACCATGTAACACAGTGATCAGTAATGTGGGCTTTAGTGTCAGATCCCAGAAGCTTTGTAAACCTTGACTTTTTCACTCATAAAATAATGAAGAGATAATCCACGAGGGAAGTGTTTTTAAAGTACAGTTACCTTAGCAGTAGTTTGCATGTAAGGAGGGGGCACAAGAGGAAGGAAGAACATTAAAAAATGAATGTGTCTGCTACATGTAAGACCCTTCATATATTGTGTTTCATTATAAACATCATAGTCATAAACTAAACTTAATAAAGATAATGAGATAGAGGATATTATCTCCGTTTTACAGAAGTAGGACTTTTGAGAAGTTTAGGCAGTGTGCCCACTAGTGAAGTTGTGGGTGTGAGAGCCGGTTCTCCTCACAGTTGACTGACTCCGGTGTGACACTGCCCCTCATTGCCCTCTGTCACTGAACTTCCTGAGCAGCTGGAAGTCGACAGTCTCAGTGGCTTTCAGACTGAGTGTCTGTGAGTCTGTGACCTCAGCACCAGATGACAGAGTGTGGAATGTAAGAGTACGTTGTCTAGGGCCAGTCTGTGCACCATGTATGACCTGCCTGTGTGACCTGGGGCAGGAACTTAACCTCTCAGAGTCTCGGTTTCCTCACCTGTAAAGCGGGAATAATAAACACCAGGTCCAACCTCATGTCATACAGAGGAATAAATGAGTTGAATATTTGTAGAATGATGCAAATGCTTATGCCTGCCGTGTAGTAATCACTGTTTTTAATGCATAAGTAAATAAAAATACTGATTAACCCCGGTTTAAAATAAAACAAGCAAAAACAAAAACCAGGCAATATCAGGTATATACTTAGTATGCATTAAAATTTGTATTAGTTTTTTTTTTTTGAGGGATTTGAAAATGTAATGAATGTTAGAGTACATTTTCATTTGCTCTGTGGCATCATTATACCAAGGGAGCATGTAGGAATTCCAATTATTAATAATATCCAAAAATGTTTAATTAATGCATGGAAATATTGTTTGTTTGAAGTGACAGGTGGCATGTTCACACACCTCGTGTTATTACCCTGTGTTAGGACATACAGGTGTAAACAGAGAATCATGAATGTGGATCTAGTTAGTTGAAAAGCATTTAATTGTCAAAAGGCACTTAGTAGATATTTACACTGTCTTTTATTTTTCTTCTCAAACTTTCTTCTGTCGAAGGGAAAATGAGCAGAAAGCAGAGCAGATAGGAATGAGGCAGTAAATCACACGAATTAATAAACTTAAGTCATTTTTATTTTAATAGCTAAGATTTTATTATATTAATCTTCATCATTCCTATAATCCTTCCTATAGATTCAGATGATTTCTTTCTAATTAGAATTTATTTTTTCCTGTCCCAGAGAGCTCAATTTTGGCATGACTTTGCAATTTGAAAAAGCTCTGGATATTTTATAATTATTTTATCAGAAAATTTATTCTTTAGTAAATATGTGGACAGCCCCCACTGCTATTTAGAAGTTTTTACTTGATGGAAATGCAAAATATACCTATTGGGACTTCCTGTGTTTTTAAAATTCCACATAACGAAATAGATGTTATTATAAGAACAGTTGTAAAAAATTGTTCAAAGAAGTTCATTTTTAGAAGGCGTGACATGAAAGCCTTACATTATTTTATAGTGGTTTTTTTTTTTTGCCTTTTTGAAACTTTCAGTGTTTTAAAAAATGTTTAATTTACTAGCATAAATATTTTATGCTAGTATCATATAATTCTTGAAAGTATATAAGAAACTTTGCAAAATAGTTAAAAAAAAAGAAGCATTGAAATGAATTGATAGGTTATTGGTGGTAAATTTTTTGAGTTATGTAATTTTAGATCATGTGTATGTGTGTACAAACTAGAAATTAGTAGTAATTTTATTTTCCTGGAATTAAAGGTTTAATATATCTTCTAAGTAGTCCTCTTCCCTTATTGTTTTTTTTCCGCTTTATTGAAACATAATTTGTATTAAGCTGTGCAGTAATCACTCTAATCAGTTTTAGAACATTGTCACCGCTCCTAAAGGAATTCCATACCCTTCCTGAGTTACTCCCCAGTCCTCGGGAATAACTAGCTTTTAGGCAGCCCCCGTTCACATTGTCTCTGTCAACTGGGTGTTTCATGTCAATGAAGTCAAACAGTATGGGCTCTTTCGTGACTGGTCTCTTTCACTTAGCATAGTGTTTCAAGGTTCACGTATGTTTGAACGTCTGTCAGTACATCGTTTCTCTTTTGGCTGACTGATATTTCATTGCATGGGTATATACCGCATTTTGTTTATCCATTTGTCATTTGAGGAACTTTGAGGTTGCTTCGACCTTTGGCTATTATGAATATTGCTACCGTAAACATTCATGTGCAGACTTTTGTGTTCATATGTATTTTCATTTCTCTGTCTGTATGCCCAGGAGTGGAATTGCAGAGTCATATGGTAATTCTATATTTAACCTTTTGAGGAGTTGATTTTCAAAGTAACTGAACTGTTTTACATTCTCACCACTCTAGTGCATGCAAAGTGCTGCCTCATTGTGGTTTTTATTTGCATTTTCCTGATGGATCAAGCTGCTGAGCATTTTTTCATGATTTTATTGGCCATTTGTATATCTTTTTTTTTTTTTGAGAAATGACTGCTTATATTCTCTACTCATTTATTTGATTGCCTTTTTAAAATTCACTTGTAAGCGTTTTTAAGTATATTCTGAATATAAGTTCCTTACCAGATATATAATTTGCAAATATTTTCTCTCATTCTGTGATTTGTCTTTTAAATTTTTGATAGTGTTCTTTGAAATGTAAAAGGTTTTCGCTTTGATAAAATCCAGTTTGCATATTATTTTCTTTTGTCACTTATGGTGCCATATCTAGGAAACCAACCTAGTCCAAGATCATATGGATTTATGTCTGAATTCTTCTAAGAGAACAGTGTTAACTCTTACCTTGAAGTCTTTGAGTTTGAGTTAATTTCTTTGTTAGAGAAGGAAATGGCAATCCACTCCAGGACTATTGCCTGGAAAATCCCATGACAGAGCCTAGTAGGCTACAGTCCATGGGGTCACAAAGAGTCGGACACGATCCAGCTACATTCTTTTGCCTGTGGACGTCCAGTTGTCCATTGCCGTTTGTTTGAAATGCAATTCTCTCCTCAATGAATTACCTTGACAACCCCTTATTCATATGAGATCTCACAGTCTATTTCCCCTGAGACCAGTCTGTTAAATAATTTATCTATTTGTCATGATATAATTCTCATATGATTACACGCATTCTTTGTAATTTTGAAAGTAGTCTTAAATGAATCATTTATACAGTCCTAAAGTATTATTTTATTATTATTAATAAGACAATAATTATATGTGCTTATTATACACCAGACTCTCTTCCAGGCAATTCACGTACTAGTCTTCATAACAACCTTATAAGATTGATAGAGTTACTATCCTTATTATATGGGTAAGGAAACTGAGCATAATAAGTAACTCATTCAAGGTCAGACAACTAGTAAATTCTATAGCCATAACAGCCCGGAGTCTAAAGCACTATTGTATGCTGTCTTTCTATAAGAAGCATTTTGAAACAGCCTCCATAATAGGAACCTGTAGATATGATGTTCGGAAAAAATAGCCGTGGCCTCCTCACCCTCCTCCTTTGTCCCCGGGTGTCGCGAGCACATGCGTGTGTACACACTCACACCTGCCCCGAGACAAACATCCACACCCACACTGACCTCACAACGTTTACCACTGAAATTCCTCTTTAACATTTTCTGCAGTCATATGAGTTTTGGTGATAAGGCATTCTATTACTCCAGAGATTTAATATATTAACAAGGTTTGTAATCTATCATTAGTATATTTCCCTTGCAGGGTCATGAAAAATGAAACCCTGATAGGTTAAAATTTTGCTGGGCTGAGAGGATTGTGTCATGGGCTGCCCTGAATGAGTTGCCCAGTGACCTTGGCCATATGAGTGTCTGACAAGGGTGGGGAACAAGGGAGGTGAAATTAAAAGTCACACATAATCCTTGTCTAGTTCATAGCTTTATGTCAGTGAAGTGTACTTCTAAGAAACGCGTCTTGAAAATCTCGTGTAATGTTTATTAATTGGAAATTAAAATATGTTTTCAATAGGTGGTTGTAATCTGAAGAATACATCTACTCAGTCGTTGGAATATTGTGCTGAATTACTGGGTCTGGATCAAGACGATCTTCGTGTAAGTTTAACTACGAGAGTCATGCTGACAACAGCAGGGGGCGCCAAAGGAACAGTGATAAAGTAAGTTCCCTGCTCACTGCTCTCCCCAAGCCCTGCCTCGTGGGGGAAAAGCCAGGTCCTGCCTCTGTGCCTCGCTGAGTAAGGCAAAGGAGTGTTTCAAAACATTTCAGTAAATTTAAAAAGTAAGGATGAGAAAAGCCCTTTCCGCTACACAGAAAGTTCTGTAACTTACTTTGGGAACTGTTAGCAAGGTATGTTTAGCCTGGTTCTCTGCGAAGCTAGTTCCCAATTGTTGTTATGATGAAGAAAATCTCAGTGAGGAAGAGTGTATAGTAGCGCCTATAGTGTATAGTAGCCAGTGCTGTGGTCCTTCAGAGACGTTTCTGGAGCCCACGGGAAGGCTGGTAAAAGCCCCTGGTGTCGTCCTCAGCTCCATTTCCCCCGTGTTCTAAAGCGGTTCTGTGTTTTATGGAGGGAGTGTCCACATAAGAGTCCCTTTAGGAAAGGGTTCTTCTGCAAGAAATGTAAGTTGGGAAACCATTAGTCTGACTTGAATGACTTTTAAGATTTCTTTCGAAGTTTGATAATTTTTTCTGGTGTTCCCAAGGTGCCTCATGCTTTATGACAGCTTTTAGCACAGTGTCTGGAAATTCTTTTGTGTGGCACTCTCTTCATCGGACCCTGTGTCTATATCTACAGCGTCTGATGCTGTTATACTGTACAGTTACTAGTACTTAGATGAAAGAGTAGAGTTGGACAGTTTGGATTTTAAGATAAACTTTTTTTCTTTTTTCCTTAAGCAGTGTTAACAAATTACTCAACTTTAAAGTTGTCTGGACTTAAACACAGATTCTTTTGCATTTAAGAAAGTCACGTGGAAGATTATTCCTCTGAATAAATTTTTTGTGTATTCAGCATGTACCGTGAGGTATAAAATTAAGGTTAAAAAGATTTTTTGAGCCTAATATTCTTTTACTCAATAATAGGTCTTTAATTATGGATAATTCTCCTGTAGTATTTTACTTGGCCCTATTTATTTGTTTCCATTCACCACTGACATTTTGTAGCTATTTATTTTGCCCTTTGCTTGACTGTGTGTGCTCAGCTCTGGGAACCTGGCGTTATTTCCATAACATATTACTAGGAAGAATTTCTGTTGGCTCGGTCTTCTTTTACAGGGTACCCCTGAAAGTGGAACAGGCGAACAATGCTCGGGATGCCTTGGCAAAGACTGTCTATAGCCATCTTTTTGATCACGTGGTAAACAGAGTAAACCAGTGTTTTCCTTTTGAAACATCATCCTATTTTATTGGCGTCCTGGATATTGCTGGGTTTGGTAAATATAGTTTTGTTTGTGAGTTTGTATCTGTTTGATATTTTTACACCCAATTTTTCCACACATGATTAAAAGTTAAAAAACCTTTTTTCCCTGTAGTACCTTTTACTTAATGTATTTCCAGTTATATATGTCCATACTATCATTTCATTTCACAATATGATTTAAATAAGAAGCTAATGTTTCAGAAAAAAAGGAAAGACTTGTGGATTTTGGTCACAGTAATGCTTAAATTAAATTAAAACATGTTGATTGAAACTACTGTGGGTAGACATGTCTCAGTACTCTTAAAGGAGTACAGCAGAATAAAGTCTTCAGTTTTGCTGATAAAGAGAATTGACTCATTAAGACCATTGACTCCAGTGTAGAGCTGGGTACAGGTTGACCTAGCACACAGGCCAAACTCATAACTATGTATAAAAATTCACTCTTACTGATAGTTGTCAACAGAGAGCTAGTTCCAATTAATTTCTACCGAATGAGTAAGGTATTAAGATAAATATTTGAGAAGAACTGTGGCTGTGTATGACCAGAAATGAAATGAGTCACTGATGTCTGAATGCTTTGTTCAGAATGACCATGTTGTAAAAATCTCGAAGTTAAGTCTGACCAGTTTTTTATTGAGCTTTATAGGTGCGGGCGTTCCTTCTGTCTGTGCACAAGTGGTGTCCTTTGTAATTTGTCTGCAGTTGCCATGAGAAGATATGAGTGTTTACATTTTTGGGAAGGGCAGAGTTTTGTTTTTGACGTGATATATATGTTGAAATTTACAATAAAGCGTGACCTTTTGTTCAGAGCTAGAGAAACACTCGTTACCGACCTGAGAATTTCATAGTGTTCAGACATTTGTTTCCTGCTCTGCACCAGTTTCGCACAGCACATGAATAGACAAAGTCATGACATTTTAAAGCTGCAAGGATCTTAGAAATGATGTAATACAGCTCCTTAATTTTAGAAATGGATTAGTCATTTTAAGTCGTTTTCTTCAATTTAGATTGCTTTAACTCCTGTGCCTTAAAAATATGTTACAAGTGACTTGTATTTTATTTTATAAAATAAAATATATTTATATCTTTTACTATATGATATTTATTTAACAAAACAACTTTTTGTCAAGCTGAGGTGTTTCTAATACTTAGTTTTAGTGCCTATCAAAATTTAAGTCTTGAAATAAAAGCATTTGAGGAGTATGAAACAGTTATACATAACATTTTAACCTACTGTTAAATTAAGCATTGATACAATAAAATTTTATCCTAAGTTAAATTTATTAATGTGAAGTTGATCTGTTGATGACTCTTGATTCTGGTTTTATTTTCAGAGTACTTTGAACATAACAGTTTTGAACAATTTTGTATCAACTATTGCAATGAGAAGCTTCAACAATTTTTTAATGAAAGGATTCTGAAGGAGGTAATTGGCATCCAATTTAGATTTAAGAACGGCCCTCTATTTTAAAATTTCAGGGTACAGAGATAGACTGCAGTTACCTGGATGGATGGGTTGTTGATGTAAGGTGGCCCAGGGACTCAGAGAGGCCCTGTGTGGGCTATGCGGGCACATCCTAAGTGTCGATGGTACAGCTGAGCTTAGGGACCAAGCTAAGTAAAAACTCTAAAATAGGCGCCTCCTCAGAAGTGGGGGTATCTTGCCTTTTACTAGTGACTTTTACTAGGCTTGAAATTCTTCTTGTTTCGTTTCCTGATTCGGCTGTCTCTCCTCCTCCACTGCCAATCAACAGTCTCCTCTCACCCTGTCCTGGGCACCCCTCTCTTAGATGGTACAGCTGAGCTTAGGGACCAAGCTAAGTAAAAACTCTAAAATAGGCGCCTCCTCAGAAGTGGGGGTATCTTGCCTTTTACTAGTGACTTTTACTAGGCTTGAAATTCTTCTTGTTTCGTTTCCTGATTCGGCTGTCTCTCCTCCTCCACTGCCAATCAACAGTCTCCTCTCACCCTGTCCTGGGCACCCCTCTCTTCCACTGGGTCTCTGCTTCTGCCCACTCGTTACCTGCTCATCCTCTCCGTATATGGCAGCGGAGCCCCCAGGTTGGGAGAGTCCATGGGCACTGGCCTGGCCTGCCTCCCTAGCCCTGCCAGGTTACAGTGTGTGCTGCCAGTGGCCCATCGGTGCAGTGTTTCTGGCCGGACACCATCTCTGGTCGAGTAAGGAACTTCCCACTACTATTCATGGTAGATGACTGTGGGCCTGTCCTACACTTAAAATCTCAGGTCTTAGGAAAGTTCCTTTGTAACACTTCAGAGTGCACAGTAAGTATAGGTAACTTTGGATCAGTAGATTTGTGGTTAGTCTCACCATTTTTTAACCTTGTATTTTGAATTTTCTGCTGTTTCCTACTAATACTCTTCCCTTTTCCTTCATTTGAGCTGTTTGAGATGTATTATCCGGAGTGAAGCAAGTAGAGGTAAAGGGAGCTCAGAATTACTCCGTTAATCTCGTCCAGCCCTTTGTTTTACAGAGGAAGAAACCACAGCAGTTCAGTGACTTCTGCAGGTCTACACCCACCTTCCTGGCTGCTGGTTCGCTTCATATTAGCGCTGCTGTTTTCTGAGCTCCCCTCTGCATCTGGACTTGAAATGTGAAATCCTTTCTTTCCTCCTCCGATTCTGTTCATCTTTTCCTCCTCTCTTCCTGTGTTTTTGTCCTTTTGGGTTTCCCAGCACATTCCAACTTTTATACCTCTCCTCCTATATTATAGTTAAGCCAGTTCTGGTGTTAAAAAAAACAGGTGAAAACAAGTACTTAGCAGTTAAGATAGTTTCTCTGAAAATGTTTCCTCCGGCTGCCTTAGTCCTTCCATTACTGTGTGAAGTTTGATATGTGTGCTTCTCACTTAACCTGCCTTAATGGTTCCCTTCCTACCAGCCCAGCAAGCTTTATCTAGAAACTTCATGAAGAGGAGACAGTCTTGATTTATGTTTATAACAATTCTTTAAAATAAAAGTGAATTTCAAATTCAGATTGAGTCCAAGTGGACACCGTCTCCTAGAATGATGGAACCTTTTGCTAGTATGTCTCTTAGGAGGAAATATTTAAACATTCAGGGGGAAAATAAGAAATATACATAACCCTGAGTTCAATGCATTGCTCACTTGTCTGTGATAAAATTCCTGCTCGCCTGCCCCGGTCTTGTCTTGGGTTTGAGTGATTATTAACAGATCTCTGTGTCTGCGCCCGGCTGCCCAGCGTATTTCAGGGAGAGCGTGCTTATCTGTGAGGGAATGTTTCCACATATGTAAATCGTATGTTATGTTGGCCATTGAAGTAGTGATTTCACCTTGCCTTAGGGGCAAGGATTTTTCTTCCCTAACATTTTGTGAGACTTCTCCGTCACCGAATCAGTTGGTGTGAACCTTTGTACCCTGACTAATCAATAAATGTTATGATTGTATCTGGCACCAAACAGTGAGTCTTTCCTCTCACATGGCATCTCCATATCTATGATTATGATTATTTCTTTCTAGGAACAAGAACTCTATCAAAAGGAAGGATTAGGTGTGAATGAAGTGCATTATGTGGATAATCAGGACTGCATAGGTATGTATGGTTTTTACTCCATTTGGGGGAACTAAGGGAAGATACAGTGAATGTTTTCACTAGTCATTCTTCTGTGCTCTGTGGTTGATACTCCTGGTTATGGGACTTGAAACTGTGGTATTCAAGAGAGGTTTTACTTCTCTAGCACTGCTAGGAAGTTGTTTTTTCACATGAAGGCACCAAATACAGCTATCCTGAAAGTATTCTGAAAATTTCTTCTGTTTACTGTGATGGGCATTTTCTTTCTTATGCAGTTAACACGTGGCTAAGTTAAGGAGGAAACGAAACTGTTTAAGCAGTGAAGGGATTCCTTACTGGGTGTGAGGACACCCGTGGTGTGGCGGGGTCCCTGCGGCGTCTATAGGGACTTGCTCTGCATCTGCCGTTCTTCATCTCTGCTCTCTGTACGTTGGTTCTGCCCCCCAACTGGCTGCAAGTAGGCCTCACAAGTTCGGTGGGTCCCATCAGAGAATGCCGCGCAGTGGGAGAACAGTCTCTTTCCTGTCTGTTGTTGGTGGAGAGACCTTTCCTGTTGTCACCCAACTGGTGTTCAGGCTGTCTTTTTCTTCCAGCCGATCTCTACAATCAGCTGTCGGGTAAACCTTGCTGTAAAAGTGGAATTTGACAATTGAGCCAGTAACTCTTGCAAGATTTGGACAGGATAGAACAACAGTGGTAACAACAACAATACAGTCACAATAATACTTTACATTTATGTGACTTCTCAAAGGACTTTCACATCCTGCCTGGTCCACTTAGCGCATCCCTCCACATACCTTGTCCTTTCTCAGATCTTTGGCCTCTGATGGTGTCACTGGATATCTTGGCTGGAGCTCCTCCCCTTCCTTTTACTTTCTGCCCACTTCCGTGTCCTGCATCTGTCAGAATACTCTGGTTTACAGCTCAGCTCGTGTGCCCCCCTTCACCCCCACTAACTGCCCAAGATGCATCTTTCTCTGCCCAGTGCAGTTAGAGTCTTGATTGCTCTTCCTGTGTCCTGTACTTTTATTTAGAATTAATTAATTAATTTTAAATTGAAGGATAATTGCTTTACATAATTTGTTGTTTTCTGTCAAACCTCAACATGAATCAGCCATAAATATACATATATCCCCTCCCTTCTGAGCTTCCCTCCCATCTCCCTCCCCATCCCACCCCTCTAGGTTGATACAGAGCCCCTGTTTGAGTTTCCTGAGCCATACAGCAAATTCCCCATGGCTATCTATTTTACATATGATAATGTAAGTTTCCAGGTTACTCTTTCCATACATCTCAGCCTCTCCTACCCTCTCCCCATGTCCGTAANCTCCCCATCCCACCCCTCTAGGTTGATACAGAGCCCCTGTTTGAGTTTCCTGAGCCATACAGCAAATTCCCCATGGCTATCTATTTTACATATGATAATGTAAGTTTCCAGGTTACTCTTTCCATACATCTCAGCCTCTCCTACCCTCTCCCCATGTCCGTAAGTCTATTCTCTGTCTGTTTCTCCATTGCTGCCCTGTAAATGAATTCTTCAGCCATTTTTCTAGATTCTCTATGTATGTATTAGAATAAGATATTTATCTTTCTCTTTCTGACTTACTTCACTCTGTATAATAGGTTCTAGGTTCATTCACTTCATTAGAACGGACTCAAAGGCGTTCCTTTTCATGGCTGAGTAATATTCCATTGTGTATATGGACCACAACTTCTTTATCCACTCATCTGCTGATGGACGTCTAGGTTGCTTCCATGTTCTAGCTATTGTAAATAGTGCTGCAGTGAACAATGGCATACATGTGTCTTTTAAAATTTTGGTTTCCTCAGGGTATATGCCTAGGAGTGGGATTGCAAGGTCATGTGGTGGTTTTATTCCTAGTTTTTTAAGGAATCTTCATACCGTCTGCCATAGTGGCTGTATCAATTTACATTCCCACCAACAGAGCAAGAACGTTTCCTTTTCTTCACACCCTCTCCAGCATTTATTGTTTCTAGACTTTTTGATGGTGGCCATTCTGACTGGTGTGAGGTGATAATCTCATTGTGGTTTTGATTTGCGTTTCTCTAATAGTGAGCGATGTTGAGCATCTTTTCATGTGTTTGTTAGCCATCTGTATGTCTTCCTTGGAGAAATGTCTGTTTAGGTCTTTTCCCACTTTTTGATTGGGTTGTTTGTTTTTTTGATATTGAGTTGTATGAGCTGCTTGTATATTTTGGAAATTAATCCTATGTCAGTTGTTTCATTTGCTATTATTTTCTCCCATTCTGACAGTTGTCTTTTCACCTTGCTTACAGTTTCCTTTGCTGTGCAAAAGCTTTCAAGTTTAATCAGGTCCCACTCGTTTACTTTTGTTTTTATTTCTGTTACTCTAAGAGGTGGGTCATAGAGGATCTTGCTTTGATTTATGCCATCGAGTGTTCTGCTTATGTTTTCCTCTAAGTTTTATAATTTCTGGTCTTACATTTAGGTCTTTAATCCATTTTGAGTTTATCTTTGTGTATGGTGTTGGGAAGTGTTCTGATTTCATTCTTTTACATGGAGCTGTCCAGTTTTCCCAGCACCATTTTTGAAGAGGCTGTCTTTGCTTCACTGTATATTCTTGACTCCTTTGTCAAAAATAAGGTACCCATAGGTGCATGGGTTTATTTCTGGGCTTTCTATCTTGTTCCATTGGTCTGTATTTCTGTTTCTGTGCCAGTACCACACTGTCATGATGACTAGCTTTGTAGTATAATCTGAAGTCAGGAAGGTTGATTCTTTCAGCTGCATTCTTCTTTCTCAAGACTGCTTTGGCTGTTTGGGATCTTTTGAGTTTCCAAATGAATTGTGAAATTTTTTGTTCTAGTTCTGTGAAAAATGCCATTGGTAACTGGATAAGGATCACATTGAATCTGTAGATTGCATTTGGTAGTGTAGTCATTTTCATAATATTGATTCCCTACCCAGAAACATAGACTAGCTCTGCATCTGTTTATATCATCTTTGATTTCTTTCATTAGTGTCTTATAATTTTCTGTGTACAGTTCTGTTGTCTCCTTAGGTAAGTTTATTCCTAGATATTTAATTCTTTCTGTTGCAGTGATGAATGGCATTGATTCCTTAATTGTTCTTTCTGATTTTTCATTGTTAGTATATAGAAATGCAAGTGATTTCTGTGTATTGATTTTGTATCCTGCAACTTTGCTAAATTCACTGATTAGCTCTAGTAATTTTCTGATACTATCTTTAGGGTTTTCTATGTACAGTGTCGTGTAATCTGCAAAGAGTGAGAGCTTTATGTCTTTTCCAGTTGGATTCCTTTTGTTTATTTTTCTTCTCTGATTGCTGTAGCTGGGACTTCCAGAACTATGTTCAATAATAGTGGTGAAAATGGACACCCTTGTCTTGTTCCTGATCTTAGGGGGAATGCTTTCAGTTTTTCACCCTTGAGAATGATGTTTGCTGTAGGTTTGTCATATATGGCCTTTACTATGTTGAGATAGGTTCCTTCATACCAATTATTTGAAGAGTTTTAATTGTAAACGGGTGCTGAATTTTGTCAAAGGCTTTTTCTGCATCTATTGAGATTAACATATGCTTTTCATGTTTCAGTTTGTTACTATGGTGCATCACATTGACTTTTTTGCATATATTGAAGAATCCTTGCATTCCTGGAATAAACCCACTTTGATCATGGTGTATGAGCTTTTTGATGTGTTGCTGAATTCTGTTTGCTAAAATTTTGTCGAAGACTTTTGCAGCTATGTTCATTAGTGATACTGGTCTGTAGTTTTCTTTTTTGTGTGTTGTCTTTGTCTGGTTGTGGTATCAGGGTGATGGTGGCCTTGTAGAATGAGTTTGAACATGTTCCTTCCTCTGCAATTATTTGAAAGAGTTTTATAAGGATAGGCATTAGGTCTTCTCTAAGTGTTTGATCGAATTCTCCTGTGATGCCATCTGGTCCTGGGCTTTTGTTTTTTGGGAGATTTTTGATCACAGCTTCAATTTCAGTGCTTGTAATTGTGTTTTTCATACTCTCTATTTCTTCCTTGTTTGGTCTTGGAAGATTGAGCTTTTCTGGGAATCTTTCCATTTCTTCCAGGTTATCTATTTTATTGCCATATAGTTCATAATAATCTCTTATAATCCTCTATATTTCTGCATTGTCTGTTGTAACCTCTCCTTTTTCATTTCTAATTTTGTTGATTTGATTCTTCTCTCTTTTTTTCTTGATGACTCTGGCTAAAGGCTTGTCAATTTTGTTTATCTTCTTAAAGAACCAACTTTTAGTTTTACTAATCTTTACTACTGTTCTTTCATTTCTGCTCAGATCTTTATGATTTCTTTCCTTCTGCTAATTTTGTTTTTTTCTTTTTCCAGTTGTTTTAGATGTAAAGTTAGGTTGTCCATTTGATGTGTTCCCTGTTTCTTGAGGTAGGATTGTACTGCTATAAACTTTCCTCTTACAATTGTTTTTGCTGCATCCCATGGGTTTTGAGTTGTCGTGTTTTCATTGTCATTTGTTTCTAGAAATTTTATTTCCCTTTTGATTTCTTCAGTAACCTGTTGGTTATTTAGAAATGTATTGTTTAATCTCCATGTGTCTGTGTTTCTTACGGTTTTTTTCTTGTAATTGATACCTAGTCTCATAGCGTTGTGGTCAGAGAAGATGCTTGATACAATTTCAGTTTTCTTAAATTAACTGAGGTTTGATTTGTGACCCAAAATGTGGTTTGTCCTGGAGAATGTTGCATGTGCGCTTGAGAAGGTATGTTCTGCATTTGCATGGAATGTCCTGAATATACCAATGAGATACATCTCATCTAATGTACCATTCAAGACTTGTGTTTCCTTATTAATTTTGTTTTGCTGATCTGTCCATTGGTGTGAGTGGAGTATTACTGTGTTACAGTCAGTTTCTCCTTTTATGTCTCTTAGTGTTTGTCTTATGTATTGAGGAGCTCTTATGTTGGGTGCATAGATATTTACAATTGTTAGGTCTTCCTCTTGGATTGATCCCTTGATCATTGTATAGTGTCCTTCCTTATCTCTTGTTCAGTTCAATTCAGTTCAGTAGCTCAGTCATGTCTGACTCTTTGCGACCCTGTGGACTGCAGCATGCCAGGCCTCTCTGTCCATCACCAGCTCCTGGAGTCCACCCAAACCATGTCCATTGAGTCGGTGATGCCATCCATCCATCTCTTCCTCTGTCGTCTCCTTCTCCTCCTGCCCTCAGTCTTTTCCAGCATCAGGGTCTTTTCAAATGAGTCAGCTCTTTGGATCAGGTGGCCAAAGTATTGGAGTTTCAGCTTCAACATCAGTCCTTCCAATGAACACTCAGTACTGATCTCCTTTAGGATGGACTGGTTGGATTTCCTTGCAGTCCAAGGGACTCTCAAGAGTCTTCTCCAACACTGCAGTTCAAAAGCATCAATTCTTCGGCACTCAGCTTTCTTTATAGTCCACCTCACATCCATACATGACCACTGGAAAAACCATAGCCTTGACTAGACGGACCTTTGTTGACAAAGTAATGTCTCTGCTTTTGAATATGTTGTCTAGGTTGGTCATAACTTTTCTTCCAAGGAGTAGGTGTCTTTTAATTTCATGGCTGCAGTCACCATCTGCAGTGATTTTGGAGCCCCTAAAAATAAAGTCTGACACTGTTTCCCCATCCATTTGCCATGAAGTGATGGGACTGGATGTTATCATCTAAGTTTTTTGAAAGTTGAGTTTTAAGACAGCTTTTTCACACTTTTTCACTTTCATCAAGAGGCTCTTTAGTTCTTCACTTTCTGCCATAAGTGTGGTGTCATCTGCATATCTGAGGTTATTAATACTTTCCTGGCAATCTTTATTCCAGCTTGTGCTTCCTCCAGCCCAGCGTTTCTCATGATGTACTCTGAATATAAGTTAAATAAGTAGAGTGACAATATACAGCCTTGACGTACTCCTTTTCCCATTTGGAACCAATCTGTTGTTCCACGTCCAGTTCTAACTGCTGCTTCCTAACCTGCATACAGATTTCTCAAGAGGCAGGTCAGATGATCGGGTATTCCAGTCTCTTTCAGAATTTTCCAGTTTATTGTGATCCACACAGTCAAAGGCTTTGGCATAGTCAATAAACAGAAATAGATGTTTTTCTGGAACTCTCTTGCTTTTTCAATGATCCGTTGGATGTTGACAATTTGATCTCTGGTTCCTCTGCCTTTCTAAAACCAGCTTAAACATCAGGAAGTTCACGGTTCACATATTGCTGAAGCCTGGCTTGGAGAATTTTAAGCATTACTTTACTAGCATGTGAGATGAGTGCAATTGTGCGGTAGTTTGAGCATTCTTTGGCATTGCCTTTCTTTGGGATTGGAATGAAAATGGACCTTTTCCAGTCCTGTGGCCACTGCTGAGTTTTCCAAATTTGCTGGCATATTGAGTGCAGCACTTTCACAGCATCATCTTTCAGAATTTGAAATAACTCAACTGGAATTCATCACCTCCACTAGCTTTGTTCGTAGTGATGCTTTCTAAGGCCCAATTTACATTCCAGGATGTCTGGCTGTAGGTGAATGATCACACCATCGTGATTATCTGGGTCGTGAAGATCTCTTTTGTTCATTTCTTCTGTGTATTCTTGCCACCTCTTCTTAATATCTTCTGCTTTTGTTAGGTCCCTACCATTTTTGTCCTTTGTTGAGCCCATATTTGCATGAGATGTTTCCTTGGTATCTCTAATTTTCTTGAAGAGACCTCTAGTCTTTCCCATTCTGTTGTTTTCCTCTATTTCTTTGCACTGACTGCTGAGGAAGGCTTTCTTATCTCTCCTTGCTATTCTTTGGAACTCTGCATTCATATGGGTATATCGTTCCTTTTTGCCTTTACTTTTCATGTCCCTTCTTTTCACAGCTATTTGTAAGGCCTCCTCAGACAGTTATTTTGCTTTTTTGCATTTCATTTTTCTTGGGGGTGGTCTGTTTCCTGTACAGTGTCACAAACCTCCGTCCTTAGTTCATCAGGCACTCTGTCTATCAGATCTAGTCCCTTAAATCAATTTCTCACTTCCACTGTATAGTCATAAGGGATTTGATTTAAGTCACACCTGAATGGTCTAGTGGTTTTCTCCACTTTCTTTAACTTAAGTCTGAATTTGGCAATAAGGAGTTCATGATCTGAGCCAGTCAGCTCCCAGTCTTGTTTTTGCTGACTGTATAGACCTTTTCCATCTTTGGCTGCGAAGAAATATAATAGAATCAATTTTATATTATAAATATAATCAATCTGATTTTGGTGTTGACCATATGGTGATGTCCATGTGTAGAGTCTTCTCTTGTGTTGTTGGAAGAGGGTGTTTGCTATGACCAGTGCGTCTGTTAGCAAAACTGTATTAGCCTTTGCCCTGCTTTATTCTGTACTTCAAGGCCAAATTTGCCTATTACTCTAGGTGTTTCTTGACTTCCTTCTTTTGCATTGAAATAATGAAAAGGACATCCCTATAATGAAAAGGACATCTTTTTTGGGTGTTAGTTCTATAAGGTCTTGTAGGTCTTCATAGAACCGTTCAGCTTCTTCAGCGTTACTGGTCGGGGCATAGACTTGGACTACTGTGATATTGAATGGTTTGCCTTGGAAACGAACAGAGATCATTCTGTCGTTTTTGAGATTGTATCAAGTACTGCATTTGGACTCTCTTGTTGACTGTGATGGCTACTGCATTTCTTCTAAGGGATTCCTGCTCATGGTAATAGATGTAGTGGGCATCTGAGTTAAATTCACCTCTTCCTGTCCATCTTAATTCACTGATTCCTAGAATGTTGATGTTCACTCTTGTCATTTCCTGTTTGACCACCTCCAATTTGCCTTGATTCATGGACCTAACATTCCAGGTTCCTATGCAATATTGCTCTTTACAGCATCAGACCTTGCTTCTATCACCAGTCCCATCCACAACTGGGTGTTGTTTTTGTTTTGGCTCTGTCTCTTCATTCTTTCTGGAGTTATTTCTCCACTGATCTCCAGTAGCATATCGGGCACCTACCAACCTGGGGAGTTCATCTTTAGTGTTCTATCTTTTTGCCTTTTCATACTGTTCATGGGATTCTCACGGCAAGAATACTGAAGTGGTTTGCCATTCCCTTCTCCAGTGGACCACATTTTATTAGACCTCTCCACCATGACCCGTCTGTCTTGGGTGGCCCTACACGGCATGGCTTAGTTTCCCTGAGTTAGACAGGGCTGTGGTCCATGTGATCAGATTGGCTAGTTTTCTGTGATTGTGGTTTCAGAGGGCTCTCTGATGCCCTCTCTCAGTGCCTGCCTCTTACTTGGTTTTCTCTTACTTGGGTGAGAGGTGTCTCTTCACGGCTGTTCCAGCAAAGCGCAGCTGCTGCTCCTTACCTTGGAGGTGGGGTAGCTCCTTCTGGCCTCCACCCCTGACCTCGGACGTGGTGTAGCTCCTCTCCGCTGCTCTTGTGTGCCGTTGCAGCTGCCTGTGCTTGTAATCTTTATTTTAAGGTCTATTTTATCTGATATGAAGATTGTGACTCCAGCTTTCTTTTGCTTCCCATTTGGGTGGAATATATTTTTCCATCCTCTTACTTTCAGTGTATATGTGTCTTGAGGTCTGAAGTGGGTTTCCTATAGACAGCATATATATGGGTCTTGTTTTTGTATCCATTCAGTGAGTCTGCATCTTTTGGTTGGAGCATTTAATCTGTTTACATTTTAAGTAATTATTGATATATATGTTCCTATTGCCATTCTCTTAATTGTTTGGGGTTGACTTTGTAAATCTTTTTCTTCTCTTCTATTTCTTGACTATATAAATCCCTTTAACATTTGTTGTAAAGCTGGTTTGGTTGTAGTGAATTTTCTTAACTTTTGTTTGTCTGAAAAACCTTTGAATTCTCCAGCAGTTTTGAATGAAATCCTTGCCAGGTACAATAATCTTGGTGGTAGATTTCTCCCTTTCAGAACTTTAAATATATCCTGCCATTCCCTTCTGACCTGCAGAGTTTCTGCTGAAAGATCAGCTGTTAAGCGTATGGGGTTTCCCTTGTATGTCGCTTGTTGCTTCTCCCTTCCTGCTTTTAATATTCTTCCTTTGTGGTTTAGTCTTTGTTAGTTTCATTAGTAGGTGTCTTGGCANATCCTGCCATTCCCTTCTGACCTGCAGAGTTTCTGCTGAAAGATCAGCTGTTAAGCGTATGGGGTTTCCCTTGTATGTCGCTTGTTGCTTCTCCCTTCCTGCTTTTAATATTCTTCCTTTGTGGTTTAGTCTTTGTTAGTTTCATTAGTAGGTGTCTTGGCATATTTCTTCTTGGGTTTATCCTGGATGGGACTCTGTGCCTTTTGGAGTTGATTGACTTATTTCTTTTTCCATGTTGGGGAAATTTTCAACTATAATCTCTTAAAAATTTTCTCATACCCTTTGTTTTGTCTTCTTCTTTGAATGTTTAATTCAAATGTTGGTGCTTTTGATATTGTCCCCGAGGTCTCTGAGACTATCCTCAGTTCTTTTCATTCTTTTTACTTTAATCTGCTCTTCAGAAGTTATTCCCACCATTTTTTCTTCTAGCTCACTGATTGCTTCTGCTTCAGATATTCTGCTGTTGATTCTTCCTAGAGTATTTTTAATTTCAGTAAATGTGTTGTTTGTTTCTGTATGTCTATTCTTTAATTCTTCTAGGTCTTTGTTAATTGATTCTTGCATTTTCTCCATTTTGTTTTCAAGGTTTTTGATCATCTTTACTATCATTATTCTGAATTCTTTTTTAGGTAGTTTGCCTGTTTCCTCTTCATTTATTTGGACTGCTGCATTTCTAGTTGGTTCCTTCATTTGTGTAGTATTTTTCTGCCTTTTCATTATTATTTTTTTAACTTACTGTATTTTAGATCTCCTTTTTCCAGGCTTCAAGGTTGAATTCGTCCTTTCTTTTGGTTTCTGCCCTCCTAAGTTTGGTCCAGGGGTTTGTGTAAGCCTCCTATAGGGTGAGATTTTTGCTGAGGTTTTGTTTGTTTGTTTGTTTCTTTTTCCTTTGATCAACAAGACTGAGTGATATGGTAATCTTGTATGCTGATGATTGGGTTTCTATTTTTGTTTTGTTTGTTGTTCAGATGAGGCATCTTGCACAGAGTGCTACTGGTGGTTGGGTGATGCTGGGCCTTGTATTCAAGTGGTTTCCTCTGTGTGAGTTCTCACTATTTGATACTCCCATGGTTGGAGGAGCCTGGTAGGCTGCAGTCCATGGGGTCGCTAGGAGTGGGACACGACTGAGCAACTTCACTTTCATGCATTGGAGAAGGAAATGCAACCCACTCCAGTGTTCTTGGCTGGAGAGTTCCAGGAATGGGGGAGCCTGGTGGGCTGCCATCTGTGGGGATGGGGGAGCCTGGTGGGCTGCCGTCTGTGGGGTCGGGGGAGCCTGGCAGGCTGCCGTCTGTGGGGTTGCACAGAGTTGGACACGACTGAAGCAACTTAGCAGTAGCAGA
>SJYX01001908.1:207236-238622 GCA_006410675.1 Oreotragus oreotragus
TGTGACTGAATAAACACATATACATATCCACCCATAAGCAAAATCAAAGCATTCCAAGAAATATAAAGTATAATAGATTGACCTGGTGAACGAAGGAAACCAAAAATTATATCTACCAGAACAAAACTAACTGAAGCACAAACTGGAAAACAAAACTAAAGCAAGGCACCAAGTGGGGAATAAAACAGTGAAAATAACATTCACAAATATGTCGTGACGTAAGGAAAGAAAGATATACAAAGTTAAATAAAGGTAAATGAAGAAGATTTATATACATTAAGGATTAATTGCAAGGGGAAAAAATGGTAGGAAAAGCAAACAAAGGGATAAATGTAGGAAAACAATAGTAGGTTTAAAAAATTAAAAAGTAATATTAAAAAATTAGAAAATGAAAAAAAGGAAAAGTCCACAAAACTGAAAAAGCCCAGCCTAGAGGGAGACGTTCATAACAATATTAAAAAATGTAACTAAGGAAAAAAAGAAAAGTTCAAAAGCTTAATTAGATTTCATAGTGCCAGTAAAATCGACAACTGCAACAAAGGCAGGGGGAAAGGGGGAAAAAAAATCCAAAAGAATCTACAGAATAAGTCAAACATAAAAATAATAAATGTTTTCTTTGGGTCACTGCTGTCGGAGTCCTCTCCCTCGCTGGGAGTCCCAGTCCACTTCACCTCTCTAGGATGCCCTTCAACACTGTGCTGGTGTCTGGACCTGTTGTGGGGGCAGCTCAGATTCTAATCTGGTCCTACTCCTGTGCATTCTTGCCTCCAGTGTCCACTGCTGTCATGACTAGTGCATTTTCTTTTGTGGGACCTCTCAGTGGCCTTTTATATATTCCATAGACACAGAGTCTGCCTAGATGATTGTACGGATTTAATCTGCAGCTTGTACAGCTGGTGGGAAGGTTTTGGGTCTTCTTCCTTAGCCACACTGCACCTGGGTTTCAATTGTGGTTTTATTTCCACCTATGCATGTGGGTTGTCACTGCGGTTTGCTCCTGAGGCTGCCCTGGAGGACTTGGGTTTGCCTGTGAGGGCCAGTTGTGGAGGTGGGGCAGCTGCTTGGGTCTCAGGTTCTGGCAGCACCGGGTACTCAGGGGAGTTGGCGGCTAGGGCAGCAGGAAATACAGTGCTCTAGAAGGGTATCGCAACCAGTATTGGCCAATACGCTCCAGTATTCTTGCCTGGAGAGCACCCTGTCCCTGACAGATAAGCCTGGCAGGCCACAGTCTACAGGGTTGCAAAGAGTCCAGACACGACTGAAGTGACCCTGTGTGCATAGATGCAAGACTTTTTTGCCTGTGGCAGCTCTGCCCCAGGTAGAGGTGAGCGTGAAGGTGGTGCAGCTGCTTGGCTTGTGGGGACCTGGTGGCACCAAGTGTGCAGGAACATGGACTGCCTCCCTGGCAGGAGTTATGGCCCTCAGAGTTGTCTCGAGCCTCTTGTAGCTGGCGGTCAGAAGGCCTCTTTGGCTGGTCTTTCTTTGTGGCTCCGCCCATTCATGCACTTAGAGGGCTCCTTTGCCTGGGGTCCTTCTCTGTTGTTTAGGGTGTCAAGCACATAGAGGGGCCCCCCTGACTGGGATCCTACTCAGTATATCCTTGTGTCAGGCACTTAGAGGGGCTCCCTGGCTGGGGTCCTACGCTGGTGCCTCGGGCATTTGATGGGCCAGCTTCTCTGTTGTTCATCTGCTGATGCTGTCGTGTGGAGAGAGAGGCTCCACCCCCCATGCGTGACTCAGCAGTACCGCCTTGCTTCCATGGCTACCTGGCTTTCCTCTACAGGCATTTCCCACCACAGTCTCCTCCCTCACATCCCCTCGATCTGTCTCTCCGCCGTCAACAGCAGCTCTTGCCCTGGGATTGCTCCACAATCCCTAAACTCCAGCTCCCAGCTGCTGCACCTTCCAGGGGACCTGGGTCCCTGTCTAGGGTATGTATGGCTGCAGCAAGGACTGTCTGATTCTCATTCCATTTAGGTTGCCACAGATCACCTGTTTCACTCTCAGCCTTAAATATTTATTTTCTCCTCTGACTCAGACAATTGCCCTGATGTGGGGATCGGACCCCTGCTTCAGTTCCCCCACCTGCCAAGGGCAGGTCCAGTCGTACTAACACTCCTGTTTTTCCCCTAGTTCCTTCTTCCTACCAAGTTTTGTGTAGTTCTGTATATTCTTCTCTGCTGGTCAGGTACTCCAGTTCACTCTCAGCTGGTGTTCTGCGTGCATTTCTGTGTCTGCAGGTGTATTCCTGATGTATCTGTGGAGAGACATGTACTCCACGCCCACCTACTCCTCCACCATCTTGTTCCTAATTCCTGTCTTTTAGAGTCTGTCCCATTTAACAGTTCTATCTACTGCATTTAGGCAGCTTATATTTTATAGTTATTTTGGTTAGGCGGTAAATTCAAAATATACGAATATAAGGAGCATAAATACGTGTTGTTGCTGAAGTTTTGCTGGAAAGCTTTTGAATCCATATCTGTAAGTAGTTTTAAAAGCCTAAGCTTAGAAAAAGCTTCTGTAGTTTTACTTCGTTTTGAATATAGAGGTCATCTGGGAGAGGAAGATTGCTGACTCTTTGGCCTCTGTCCTAGCTTACAGCCAGGATGGTTATTACGTTAGTCATTTTCTTTATGGAGTTGTTCTCTAAACTGTGTCTAGAGTATATGATGTTACTTTCTAATAAGCTGCCAGATGTAAAATAAAATTCATTTACTCTCTGTAGCTTTTGAGAGAAAACATTACTTGTGGAATCATATTACTTTGTTTCTGACCAGCCCTCAATTATTGTGATCAGTGTTTAAAGTGTTGTATTTTTACCCTGTCATATTTGAATTTTTTGAAATAGATTTAATTGAAGCAAAATTAGTGGGAATATTGGATATTTTGGATGAAGAAAATCGCCTTCCCCAGCCAAGTGATCAACACTTCACATCTGCAGTTCACCAGAAGCACAAAGACCATTTCCGACTCTCTGTGAGTTTGTCATTTCAAATTGAGGCTCTGGTTGGAAGAGCCACTTTCAGAAAGCTGTGCTAGATATTAGATATTAGATAATTAGACTCCTAAGTTATGTAAAGCATTTAACAACTATATGCATCTTCTATAATTAATCCAGCACAGTGTGTTCTATAGATGACCATTAATTTATATCTGTATATTTTTGCTGCTGCCGATCTATCCAATCAAGACCCCTTTAGCTGGATATAAAATACATTTCTCCTATATAATATTTACAAAAAGATTTATGTACTTTTTTTTTTGTACATTTATGTACTGTTTTTATGTTCTCCCTTCTGGGTGAAGTGGCCATCAGTTGCTCTGTTCCGCGTCGTGTTAACTGGATCACTTCCCAGGGGTTAGGACCTAGAGTCACATGCAGCCACCTGTCTGACATTTGTAAAACCAGCAAAGCTTGTGGCTAATAGTCTGACTGGTAGAAGCAATTCATTTACTGAGGAGTGATTTCATTTTGATGCACTTTCCTTAGGAGTTTTGAATGGAAATTGTGCTCAGAGAGGGTCATAGAAGCTGAAGCAACAGAAGAACTAGCTGAAGGGTAAAACAGACAGAGAGATTAAAAGAGACACAGAGAGGAATGAGTGAGAAGTACTCTTCCAAAAAGGGTCAGAAGGCCTGGTTCTCTAGACTGCTATTGTGTTATAGAGCTGTGCTTGAATCCCTGCTAGTGGTGGTGACTGGTAGGGCCATGCTCCGTAAGGCTGGAGAGTGCACCTCTTGAGGTGTTTTCTTTGTTTAGGTAGCTCTGTGTTTATCTTTGCATGCAACCTACTTCCCCTGACATAATGCAAACACAACTCCATCCTTGTGCCCAGAATGAGCAGAGTAGCACAGAGAAATGTGGATGTTAATTTNAAGGCTGGAGAGTGCACCTCTTGAGGTGTTTTCTTTGTTTAGGTAGCTCTGTGTTTATCTTTGCATGCAACCTACTTCCCCTGACATAATGCAAACACAACTCCATCCTTGTGCCCAGAATGAGCAGAGTAGCACAGAGAAATGTGGATGTTAATTTCACCCATGTAGGTAGGTGCTGCCTCATCTTAGAACAACAGAGACAGGAAGGAAGGAGGATGGAAGCGAAAAGAAAAGCTGTTCAGAGTTGCAGTTGCCTCCTATACTGTTACAGTTTTGAGACTGGGGCATAGTATAACAGTCATTGCTTTGATGGGTCCAGGAGTTCAAGTGAATGAAAGCAGATATTCTTGTTTCCATATATCATTAACTAAATCCATAACACAAGCAGGTTGAAGGCATTTACTGAAAAAGCTGATGTAATTATGCTAACCTTCTCTGGAGACTGCATCCCACAGCCACCTACTCCATCGACTTGCAGTTCTTCTGTATCCTTAAATAAATCTTGGGATGTGAAGGCTGCCTCTCTTCACGTCAGTGGAGATAGAAATAAAACAGCTTGTGTCCCCAGTAAAACTTCTGCTAAGATTGAAGACTTGTATCTAGTCCTGTTTATTCACTGCTCTCTATGAGAACCAGTCTGGATGCACAGTCACTTTTGCCAAGAGAACTGACTGCTGGTCAACAAATTGTGACCAAGGTTTCAGAGACATAGCACCCCAAGGACAGCCAACAAAAGCATCAGGAGTGGGCTTTGGTCACTTTCCTCAAAACAGAGCAAGAGCACAGCAGTAAATTCTAATTTGCACGGCTCACTACTTTTGTTGTATTTCTTTGAAAATGTAAATGATGATAATCATTTATCACATTGCTTACCATGTGCCCGGTGCATTCTAAGCATTTTGCTTGAATTGCTTTATTTAAATATCCTCATAATGGGCTTTGCAGGTGGCTCAGATGGTAAAGAATCTGCCTGCAATGTGGGAGACCTGGGTTCAGTCCCTGGGTGGGGAAGATCCCCTGGAGGAGGGCACGGCAACCCACTCCAGTGTTCTTGCCCGGAGAATCCCCATGGACAGAGGAGCCTGGCAGGCTACAGTCCGTAGGGTCACAAAGAGTCGGACACGACTGAGTGACTCAGCACAGCACAGCACATTGCTCGCAGTGATCCTTTGCCATTGCCCCCACTTGCTTCCCCATGCTAAAGATGAGGGGATGGGCACGGAGAGGGCAGGTGACCTCCTTCCCTAGAACAGAGAGAAAGGGTTGGATTTGGGCATCAGGCTGGCGTCTTGATCCCAGGGCCACCCTCTGACTCCTGCTGTTTGCTGCCACGCAGAGGGGAGGCGCTATGGTCTGCCAGGAGAAGCCTGGTGAGGTTATAGGGTCTTAGCTTTTTCATTTGTAAATGAGATTGTCTTTCTTAACCTTAGGCTATTTTGTGGGTCAGAGGTGGTATTTTATTTTGGAAACTTTTAGAAATGATACCAGTATGAGATATTATAGTGATAGTACAACCAGAAAGTGATTTTGTTTTCTTCAAGTAGATTTGGGCTCATTGTGTAAAAGTGTTAGGAGGTAGGGCTAAAATCAGTAGGTGAGTCGCTGTGCTGATTTCAGGTGTTTCTATAGAACAGTGCTTCTCAACCTTGGTCACACCTGGGAATCGCCTCCTGTAAATGGTTTGGTGGTTTAAACCTGCTCCAGATGAGAGTTCAGCAGCTACTGCTTTAGACATAAGCCATTAACTTTACAAAACGCCTGCTGTGTTTTGCATGTGCTTCTAAATAGTGTGGTTTTGTTTTGTTTGGGGTCTTATTCCTTTTTTTTTTCCTTCCTAGGAGATTATGACCAAAAATATTTGCTAGATTTTATTGGTACATTAAGGCTTACTTAAGGAGCAATATGATTGTATAAAGTGTGAAAACTCCCTTTTTGGTTTTAAGTATTTCACACCCAGATGTTTTCTAAAGGAAGTTATTAATGTTGTATATTTTTGATAATTCAATGACTGATGTATGTATTGATTTTCAGATTCCTAGAAAGTCTAAGCTGGCAGTTCACAGGAACATCCGAGATGATGAAGGCTTCATCATCAGGCATTTTGCCGGGGCAGTGTGCTATGAAACAGTGAGTAGAACGTTTACAGGGAGAAAACCATTCGATGCTAAAGCTGCGCTGTCCAATACAGTAATGTCTAGCCACATCTGGCTTTTTAAAGTTAAGCAAAATTTAAAAGTCAACTCCTCAGGACCCCACCACATCTCACGTGCTCGATGTTCCCGTGGCTGGTGGTGGCTGCATTGGACAGCGCAGACGCAGAGCATTTCTGTTACCGCAGAGTGTTCTGCCGGACAGCACAGTGTTAAGGAATATTACCACAACAGGGACTGAATCATTCCTGTCTGCTTTGTTTTTCAGACTCAGTTTGTGGAAAAAAATAATGACGCTTTACATATGTCTCTTGAGTCCTTAATATGTGAATCCAGGGATAAATTTATCCGGGAATTATTTGAGTCATCCACAAATAACAACAAAGACACTAAACAAAAAGCAGGAAAACTAAGCTTCATCAGTGTGGGAAACAAGTTTAAGGTACTTGTGGCAAATGCATTGCTAGGATTTTTTTTTTTTTTTTCCTCTTACTGCATTAAAAAATTGTGTTTTACACTATCCGGGGGATAATGTAGTTCACTCTGAGAAACCCCATGAGTGCGATTCAAAGAGCAGACTCTGAACTGTTGATGTTTGTGTGCAAAAGAACATAAAGTTGCCATAGTAACGGAACATACAGAAATCTTGTAATTTTATGAACGTGTTCTTCCTTGGTGCTTAACATGTCTGATCGCTTCTCCTAATGTTCTTGCTTCTGCTTACTGTCTGGGTGACCTTCAAACCTTCTCTTTCCCACGTGTTTTCTGTTTCCTTCCTCATTCAGCAGTTTTGTTGTAGCTGGAGTAGTCCAGCTCGAGATGGCTAGAGAGGCCTAGTTGAGTTGAGAGAGGAAAAGCAGGCACTGCCAGGGGCTTCAGGTAAATGACCGCCTTCGTGGACTCCTACTTAATAGAGCGGCTGCCGTGTTAAAGCCCGGCTCAGTTAATGGTGCAGTGTGTAGTTCATTTTTAATGTGTTCTTTCTCATAGTGCATTTTGGGTGTGCATATTACAGTAAAATTTGATTAAAGCTTTTAATAACTTGCATAAAAGATAAATACTTGGTGTGGCAAACCCTTCATATTGTTTAACACTGAAGAACACTTCATTTGTTTCACTGATTTTGGATCAGGAATTTATTCCTTGAGGCCTGACAGGGAATTGTCGCATGATGCATCTAAGAAATGGAACACTCCTGTTTGGGTCTAACTGTTGAATATTTTGCATATAAAAAGATAATTTAAAAACTTTGTGTCACTTTTAATTTTTTAATAACTTCCATAAAAGATAAATACTTGGTGTGGCAAACCCTTCATATTGTTTAACACTGAAGAACACTTCATTTGTTTCACTGATTTTGGATCAGGAATTTATTCCTTGAGGCCTGACAGGGAATTGTCGCATGATGCATCTAAGAAATGGAACACTCCTGTTTGGGTCTAACTGTTGAATATTTTGCATATAAAAAGATAATTTAAAAACTTTGTGTCACTTTTAATGAATAAGTGAAAATGAATAGATAAAAGAAATACAGTCTTGTTCCATTTATAAGAACCCTACATATGCCTTTCATTTTGTGTACTTCAAATATTAAAAAATGATTTAATTAGGAGCAGTATTTAATTAAGACTCAGAATACTAGGCTACTGATAATGTAAGCTTCCTGAAATCCACTGTAGGCTGAAATGGGCTCTAACTAACTAACTTGATAAAATCATGGTTATAAAACAAAAGCTGAAGCATAGATACAAGAGAAAGCTTTTCACGTATTTTTCAGGTAACTGAATAAAAGGTCTTAAACTCTTGTTAATTAATTATGAGTTTCTTCTCTTGAGTATTCTTTCTCTTATTTAGATATTCTTAAATTCTTACATAAACGTCCTGACAGATTGGTTTAAAATAGGACATTAGCCTGTATGAAATGAAGATCATTATTAAGTATTTTCCTACATGATATATTAGTATTGTTGGCAAGAACACACTTGAAATTTTAGACAGTTTATATAAATAAAATAAAAAACATTCTTAAAATTATTTGGACTAAGGTATTTTATGTTAAGACTTTAAGTGTTTAAAATTGCTTAAATGCAATATGATGCATTTTGCACGTCAAACTACTTGAAAACTGTAACTAAAAGCTGTAACATTATTACTAATAAAATTTCAAAATGTTCTATTGTGATGCTTTGAAATGAAATAATAGTAATTCTAATTTTTAAGTATAGTAGAATAGTTTATTAAATTCAAGTTATGTGTGGCAATAAAACAAAACAGGCTAGCATTTACATTACTGAGCATCACTGAGAACCAGAGGCTTTCCATTGAAATGTTTTCAGGTTATTGAAACAGAACTCTTTGACTGTTAGTATTTTAGAAAAAGTTTTTTTCATATGAAAATCTTAGTCTTTTGTCATACACAGGAACAACTGTACGTTTTAAAATAAAATTCTAGTAAAGCAGGAGTGGCATACGGCTGCTCTGCCTCGTTGTCTTTGACCACTCGTCTTTGGCGATGGACATTCTCTCCTCTTCTCTCAGATACTGTAGCTCATTTTTGCTGCTTCAATTCTTCATTCTCACTTTATCTCCGTTTTGGGGGAAGAGTACTGTGCTATGGGTTAGGAACCATAGGCTTTGTGACAGTCATTTTCTTTCCAAATTAGCGGCTCTTAACACTTGCTTTTCATTTGTGTGCTGGTCCAGATTGGTTAAGGTTGTCCAAACTGTGGCAACCAGATAAGTGGGTGTATTATTTTAATCTAAATTCGTTCTGTTTTTATAACTTAAGCCTCTAATGTCTGAAGTGTGCTGGAGTATCGTGCTTAAGAGAATGAACCTTGGTGTTAAGCCCTTAATCTTGGTTTTGCCTTTACTGCCTCCATGATCTTGGCAAATAATTTATCTCTCTGGGCCTCAATGCTTTCACCTGTAAAATAAGACTAATATATCCCTAATTAGAGTTGTACAGATTCAACTAGATAGTACCTGTGAAAAGCTTTGAGCAGTGTCTGACTCATGGAAAGCATTCAGTAAAGTATACCTATTATTATTACTAAATATAGCTATAAGTTGATATGTTAATTTATCTTTTGTTAAGTAGTACAATAAGCATCCCAGTATAAAATCAGTATAACAGTTTTACACAATTTACTTTGTAGAGAAGTAAAGCAAATACATGATTTCAATGTACTGAGCCAGAGTAGATATAATCACTTAATATTTTAAAAAGGAAAGCACAGTAACTACTTATAGTGTCCATTGTGAATTTTACTTTGAGAAAATTGTCCTAGCCTTTAAAAATAATTGAAATGAGAGATTTTAAAACAGTAAAGAGGCTTTCAACAGGTAGGCAGGTTGGTTTCATTTATGATAGGTGTTACATAAAACAGTTCCAATATATAGCATGAGTGGATATTTTAAACATACCCTCGTTCGTAATGGAGTGTGACACGAGCTACACCCAGCTTGCCACTTAGTCACATACTGTTCCATTGATTCCTTTTTGAATGTGTCACACCTGCATTTTCTTCTTTCATTGCTTGTATCCTTTTTCCTCATTCAGCCCACCTCCAAGCATGCATGTATGTTTTCTAGTATTGCAATTTTCAGTCTTTTAATTACACAAGTTCTGTATATTTAAGTTATTGTCCTTGGTGTTATGTATTAGCCGTACATTTTTGCATGTTACTATCTGTTAAAGAGATGTTGTAGATGAGCATTATTGCATGTCGAAGAGCTAATTTTTACTTATGGTGTTGTGTACTTGCTTTCTGAAATAATGAAATGATTTCTTCTACAGACACAGTTAAATTTGCTTCTGGATAAACTTCGAAGTACTGTGAGTATACTTAAAAAAAAAACCCAGTTTTTAAATGGTCTTCTTAAACTGTTATTAGTAATTATTAAAATAAGCACAGGAAACCTGGAATAATTAAAAATTTATTTTAAAAATTTCCTCATTGAAAGAAAATCAGTTTTAAAAATTGCTATCATTTTGGTTAGGTTTATTCCGAAGACAAGTCAAATGTATGTGTGCAGTCAAATTGTTTTATAAACATAAAGAATTCTCTGAATGTTATTAAGATTATCCTGTAGCTTCAGGAGAGTGAAAATAATTAGTTATTATAGAGAAGGAAGGTGTGTGTTTTAGGATTAAAGACAGTGCATGTAATTCATTTTCATGGTATTTCTCTGGTGGTAACATTCAGTGTTGCATGACAGCGTGCCGTGACAGGGTTGATATGGAAAAAGTGGATGTAGTATATTTATGCCCTACAATAGAGGCAGTAGTTCCCCAGAGACTTCTTTAAAAACTGGACATTTTAGTTCCTTCTGTTTGTTTAAAGAAAATTCACCATAGAAAGAAATTTGATATGTGGCTTATGTTAATGAAGCATGACTTCAGGAGATTATTTTTTAAACAAATCCACAGAACTTAACTAAATACTCTTCATTTTCAAGTAATCATTTTGAGAAGCCAAATATTTATTCTCTGTGCTATTACTGCTTCACTTATTGTTAGACTTGCTTTTGAAACCATTAAGAAATTCTCTTAAATATCTTCATTGTTTGCAAATATTTATCTCTTAAGGACAAAACTTCTTTGAAAATTAAACCTGATGAGGTATTTTATTTTTATCACCCAAATATGATGCTACTGTAAAACGACTGTGTTATAGTTGTGATTTTTTAAAAGGCTTTTCTAAAAAGTATCTAAAAGCATTTGCAGTGAGCATCGTTGTTGATGTAACTGTTCAGCTTTGCAGGGTGTGACTGCTTGGAAGAGAAGCTGTTACTTGCTGTTCAGTGTATTAGCTTCAGTCCCCACAGTCTCACTGTGTGCATGGCAGTGCTCTCCCTGCCTCATTCAGCATAATCTGGTGACTGACTCTAAAGGAACGCCTTTAAGCTTTTGAAAATACATACCATGTAACAGAACTTTAAGATATACGGTAGTGCACCTTGGGGACCTACTGTATTTTTCTAAAACAGAGCGATGAGAAAAGTTGATTTTTGTTTTCTTAATACTTTGCCCTAAATTTTAAGAGGCATAATTTTATTTGCTCATCTTGTCATAGGGCAGTTTTCTTATCACAGCAACATAGCACATAAATACATTTAAATGTGGAGTATAATCACATGTATGCCATCCTATGAAATATATTGTTTAAATATATTGAAATATTTTATTATGAAAGACTTCTTTTTACAATAACACAATTTTTGGCACTCAAATATAAAACAGTATTTTTCTAACATTGTTACTATATAAATGCTTTACATTGTAAAAGTGTGCTAGTTTGTTTTAAGTTCCTTAGTGATTATTTTAAGAGAGGTTCATAACTTAATGATAATATGCTCTGAAAGTTGCTGGAATTCTTAGAAAAATAAGAATGCTGCATGTATTATGTTTTAAAGTACCTTTGTTCTTCTAGGGAGCAAGCTTTATTCGCTGTATCAAGCCTAATTTAAAGATGACAAGCCATGACTTTGAAGGAGCTCAAATTCTGTCTCAACTTCAATGTTCAGGTATTTCTCTATTTTATAATCTATGTTGGAGTGTATCAAGAATCTTATTTAGTTCAAATACAATTTAATATATCCAGTGTATTCAAATAATTCACAACTATCTTGATTATTTTTAAGTACAATAAGACTTTCATATTCTTTTATTTATAAGAAGAGAAAGGTGGACAAATTATTTGAACAATATTGGTGTATAGTATCATTTCACAGTAATCTTTTACCTCATTGAAGTATAACTTATAAAAGCTTTTCAACTGTGGAGAACAGTATGAAGAGTCTTTTAAAAACTAGGAATAAAACTGTCGTATGACCCAACAATCCCACTGGGAATATACCCTGAGAAACCCATAATTGAAAAATATTTGTACCCCAGTGTTCATAGTAGTTGAGTGTGTGTGTGCTCAGTTGTGTCACACTCTTTGCAGCCCCATGGATGGTAGCCCACCAGCCTCCTCTGTCCCTGGAATTTTCCTGGCAGGAATACTGGAGTGGGTTGCCATTTTCTACTCCAGGGGATCTTCCTGACCTGGGGATTGAACACATGTCTCTTGCATTAGCAAATGAGTTCGTTACCACTGTGCCACCTGAGAATTCCACCCCTTGGCCACCCCACTCCCCGCAGTGTTCATAGCAGTACTCTTTACAATGGCCAGGACATGGAAACAACCTAGATGTCCATTGACAGATGAGTGGATGAAGATGTGGTGCATGTACACAGTGGAATATAATTCAGCCATAAAAAAAAAAGAATGCATTTGAGTCAGTTCTAGTGAGTTGGGTGAACCTAGAACCTGTTATACAGAGTGGAGTAAGTCAGAAAGAGAAAAACAAATATCATATGTTAACACTTACATACGGAATCTAGAAAAATAGTATTAATGAACCTCTTTGCAGGGAAGGAATGGAGACGCAGATTCAGAGAACAAGCTTGTGGACACAGCAGGGGAAGGAAAAATGGAGATGAATGAAGAAAGTAGCATTCACATATATACACCACCATGTATAAAGTAGATAGCTGGTGCGAAGCTACTGTTTAACACAGGGAGCCCAGCCTGGTGCTCTGTGATGACCTAGAGGGGTGGGAG
This sequence comes from Oreotragus oreotragus, assembly GCA_006410675.1. Taxonomy (NCBI): domain Eukaryota; kingdom Metazoa; phylum Chordata; class Mammalia; order Artiodactyla; family Bovidae; genus Oreotragus; species Oreotragus oreotragus. The sequence goes on from SJYX01001908.1 coordinate 219,874, forward strand.
GCTCAAGAGGGAGAGGGAGGGATTGTTGTTCACTTGCTCAGTCATGTCCCACTTTTTGTTACCCCATGGACTGCAGCACACCCGGCTTCCCTGTTCTTACCTATCTCCCAGAGCTTGCTCAAACTCATGTCCATTGAGTCAGTGATGCCATCCAGCCATCTCATCCTCTGTTGCCCTCTTCTCCTCCCACCTTCAGTCTTTCCCAGCATCAGGGTCTTTTCTAATGAGTTGGCTCTTCACATCAGGTGGCCAAAGTATTGGAACTACAGAATCAGTCCTTCCAATGAATATTCACAGTTGATTTCCTTCAGAATGAACTGGTTTGATCACCTTGCTGTCCAGGGGACTCTCAAGAGTTTTCTCCAGCATCACAATTTGAAAGGATCAGTTCTTAAGTGCTCAACCTTCTTTATGGTCCAGTTCTCACATCTGTACATGACTACTGGAAAAACCATAGCTTTGACTATACGGACCTTTGTCAGCAAACTGATTTCTGCTTTTTAATATGCTGTCTAGTTTTGTCATAGGTTTTCTTCCAGGGAACAAGCATCTTTTAATTTCATGGCTGTAGTCACCATCTGCAGTGATTTTTGCAGTCCAAGAAAATAAACTTTGTCACTGTTTCCACTTTTTCCCCATTTTTTGCTATGAAATGCTGGGACCAGATGCCATGATCTTAGTTTTCTGAATGTTGACCTTTAAGCCAGCTTTTTCACTCTCTTCTTTGACTTTCATCAAGAGACTCTTTCGTTCTTTTACACTTTCTGCCATTAGGGTGGTGTCAGCTGCATATCTGAGGTTGTTGATATATCTCCCAGCAATCTTGCTTCCAGCTTGAGCTTCATCCAGCCTGGCATTTTGAATGATGTACTCTGTGTGTAAGTTAAACAAGCAGGCTGATAATATACAGCCTTGACGTACTCCTTTCCAAATTTTGAACCAGTCTCTTGTTTCATGTCTGAAGAGGATATATGTATAATTGTGGCTGATTTGCATTATTGTATGGCAGAAACCAACAGGACATTGTGAAGCAATTTTCCTCCAATTAAAAAATAAATTAAAAATAATTCAGAAAACCAAAAAACCTCTTTAGCTGCAAACCCAGACCTCCTCTGTGGGTGCTTTCTGTGGCTTTCTTTCCACGGCCTTCTCAGTCCCACAGCAGTTCGTTCCCCATGTAACTGGGTCAGGTTTTGTTCTTGCTTCTCACTTTGCTGCTGCTGCTAAGTCGCTTCAGTCGTGTCCGACTCTGTGCGACCCCATAGACGGCAGCCCACCAGGCTCCCCCGTCCCTGGGATTCTCCAGGCAAGAACACTGGAGTGGGCTGCCATTTCCATCTCCAATGCACGAAAGTGAAAAGTGAAAGTGAGGTCGCTACTGCTTATTAAAAACAAACACCACAGTGCCCTTGAGAAAGGACAGACATGGCCAGGTGAGGGGTAGCGAGTGACGGTTTAACCAAGTGCAGAAAAGTTCCACGGGAGCCAAGGGCGTTGTGCTGTTTTCAGTTTTTTTTTTTTTTTTTTTAACAAGTAATGGAGTGAGAAGCAAGGACACCAAAACCTGACCCAGTCACGCAGGTCAGGGGCCGGGACTGTTTTCTTTATCCTGTGTCCATCGTCCGTCCTTCTCGTACCACCCCTGCCTCTCCCAGGGCGCGGCCTTTCCCTCCTATGAATTCAGGCTTGGGACACTTCCTGAAACCCTCTTGCCCACCTGACTCCATTTCTCGCTCCTCTGGCGGCAGATTCATTAGAAAGCTGAGGTCGCTTTAGCTTCGGAGTGCCTTGTTTATATGGGCTCCTTTCAGAACCCTGTATCTGATATGATATTCTTCGTAATTTATAATTTCGTAGTTATTTCTTAAAGAGCCCTCCCCCAATTATATAAGCTTCAGTTCATTTCAGTTCAGTCGCTCAGTCGTGTCCGACTCTTTGCGACCCCATGGACTACAGCATGCCAGGCCTTCCTGTTCATCACCAACTCCTGGAGTTTACTCAAACCCATGTCCGTTGAGTCGGTGATGCCATCCAACCATCTCATCCACTGTCGTCCCCTTCTCCTCCTGCCTTTAATTTTTCCCAGCATCAGGGTCTTTTCAAATGAGTCAGTTCTTTACATCAGGTGGCCAGAGTATTGTAGTTTCAGCTTCAGCATCAGTCCTTCCAATGAATGCTGCTGCTGCTAAGTCACTTCAGTCGTGTCCGACTCTGTGTGACCCCACAGACGGCATCCCACCAGGCTCCCCCATCCCTGGGATTCGAATATCCAGGACTGATTTCCTTTAGGATGGACTGGTTGGATCTCCTTTCAGTCCAAGGGACTCTCCAACGCCACAGTTCAAAAGCATCAATTCTTTGGCTTTCTGCTGTGTCTGCCCCTGTCGATGAATGGTTTTCTCCTCATCTGCATGGAGAAGGTGGGCAAGGCAGATTGGTGCTGTTGTAAACTCATGATCACTAACCTTCAAAGGGCTCTCATACCCACCCACCGAGTTTCCCTGGCCAGCAGGTTTTGTTTCTCCCCAGAGACCAGTCTGACTCACCCTGCCCTGAACCTTTGCCAACAGGCAGCCTCACCTCTTCTTTACTCAAAAGCTGAACACCTGTGTGCTGCCTGTGTGCTTACCTGTGTGCTGCCGAATATCTTTACCTGCATACCTTCCCTCCTGATGGAGAGTGGAAAGTGCCTCTCTTCTTATTGAGACTGTAGTGTTTTGGATTCATCCCTCCCTGCCTTCTCAGGAACCTTGAGTACTGACTTTCAGTCGTGTCCGACTCTGTGTGACCCCACAGACGGCATCCCACCAGGCTCCCCCATCCCTGGGATTCGAATATCCAGGACTGATTTCCTTTAGGATGGACTGGTTGGATCTCCTTTCAGTCCAAGGGACTCTCCAACGCCACAGTTCAAAAGCATCAATTCTTTGGCTTTCTGCTGTGTCTGCCCCTGTCGATGAATGGTTTTCTCCTCATCTGCATGGAGAAGGTGGGCAAGGCAGATTGGTGCTGTTGTAAACTCATGATCACTAACCTTCAAAGGGCTCTCATACCCACCCACCGACTTTCCCTGGCCAGCAGGTTTTGTTTCTCCCCAGAGACCAGTCTGACTCACCCTGCCCTGAACCTTTGCCAACAGGCAGCCTCACCTCTTCTTTACTCAAAAGCTGAACACCTGTGTGCTGCCTGTGTGCTTACCTGTGTGCTGCCGAATATCTTTACCTGCATACCTTCCCTCCTGATGGAGAGTGGAAAGTGCCTCTCTTCTTATTGAGACTGTAGTGTTTTGGATTCATCCCTCCCTGCCTTCTCAGGAACCTTGAGTACTGACGACCTGTACTGAAGCTCTGAGACGGCCTCTCCCTCTGAACCTCATCTTCTTTCCCTCTCACCAACATTTCCTTCCCATTCCGTCCCCATCGCTGGCCTTACTTTCTGTTCTCCAGGTTTTGCTTTTCTCTCCAAGAATATTCTCTTCTCGCTTTCTCAGTTTCCTGCCTTCCAGTCACTCTTGAGCCCAGGAGAAATCAGCTTCTACTGGGTGATTTGGGGTAGGATCTCTGGTGACTCTCCTGATCCTGAATTAGGCATTTCTTTGCAGACCTTATCTCAGTGGACTGCAGCAGCGTCAGGCTCCGCTCTGTCCCTGTGACATTGCCTTTCCTTGGCTTCTAAAACGGCATGTGTCCCTGCTTCTCCTGAATGCTTGGCCATTCCTGCCTGCTGTGCAGGGTCGTCATCTTCCACCTGGGTATCCCTTGTTGGGTCTGTTCTTCTCACTTCTATCAGTGCTGTTTGATACGACTTTCTGTGGAGGTGGAAATAAACTGTACCCGTATTGTGCAGTATGGCAGCCACTAGATACTTGTGGCTGTTGAGCCCTTGAAATGTAACTAGTATGAATTAGATACTGAATTTTTAATTGTGCTTGATTAAAAAAGATTAAATAGTCACACTTGACAAACCTAGACAGTGTATTGAAAAGCAGAGATGTTATTCTGCCAACTAAGGTCTGTATAGTCCGGACCATATGGTCTTCCCATTGGTCACGTACGGTTGTGAGAGCTGGACCATAAAGAAGTCAGAATACTGAGGAACTGATGCCTTTGAACTGTGGTGCTGGAGAAGACTCCCGAGAGTCTCTTGTACAGCAAGGGGATCCAACCAGTCAATCAACCCTGGGTACTCACTGGAAGGATAGGTGCTAAAGCTGACACTCCAGTATTTTGGTCATCTGATGCAAACAGCTGACTCACTGGAAAAGTCCCTGATGCTGGGAAAGATTGAGGGCAGAAGGAGATGAGGGTGACAGAGGATGAGACGGCTGGATGGCATCACCGATGCAATCGACATGAACCTGGGCAAACTTCGGGGGAGGGTGAGGGACAGAGAGGCCTGGCGTGCTGCCGTCCACGGGTTGGGCATGACTGGGCGGCTAAACACCGAGTCCCAAGTGGCTAGCGCAGCTACAGAGCATGTCCCGCAGCTGCCACCCTGGACGGCCTAGGCAAATGTCCTCAGTCTAAGTCGGCTACTCTTCTAGCAAACAGCGAGCCTTAGGACTCCCTGAGTCAGGCTGCCACCATCTTTCACCTGGCTCCTTGCTGAAGTCCTTAACTATCCTCCTTGCATCTGCTTGGTCTGTTCTTCACATACGTCCAGAAGTACTGCCTTGCAACTCAAACCTGAGCATGCCTTTTTATTGCTTGACTTCTGACTCTGGTTGGGGTAAAGAGCAGAATTCTTGCAGCTTATGAAACCCCGTGTGATCTGGCCCGTGGGCCCGTCGGCCTCTGTTTTCTCTCTCTCCTCTCTGCTGTCCAGTCACTCTGGCCTTTGTTTTAGTTCCTTAAATGCCCTGTATTCCCTCCGGTCTCGGGGCCCCTGCATCTGCTGCTTCTTCTGTTTGATAAACTCTCATCTCCCCTTCTTCTTCGTTGTTCACATCTGAGCTTGGTTGTCCTTTCCTCGTGAAAGCCTTTCTTGATGCCCCAACAAGGAAGGGGGCCTGAGTATAGGGTGCCAAGCACTTTCATTTCAAAGTCACAGATTTTATTTAATTTCTCCTTTCTCTAATCTGTAAACTCTTGAGGGCAGAAACCGTTCTGACTTGTATGCACATTCCTGCTTCCTGGCAATGCAAAGCATATACTAGACTTAGTAAATATGTGTTGAATGAAGTACACAGGCTAGGAAATAAAGATTGCAACCCACTCTAGTATTCTTGCCAGAGAAATCCCACAGACAGAGGAGCCTGGTGGGCTGCAGCCCATGGGGTCGCAAGAGTTGGACACAACTTAGTGACCAAACCACCACCACCAGAAGGTTAAATAAAGGATGTCTGTTTTATTCCTACATAGGTATAGTTGTATTTTGTAATGTTTTCTTCAAAACATTAGGATTTGGTTAGCCTAACATAATGTCATTGACTTCCTACATCCAGTGTCCTGGCAAGTCAAGTGTGTTTAGATTTAGCTCTGTGCACTATTAGACTAGCAGAATGTGGGCTCACGAATGCTTTAGCTGGGGTTCCTCTTCTAGTAAGCAGTTCATTTTAAGAAGATACGTTGGCAGTTTAATAGATGCCACCAATTCATAATGGTTTGATTTTTTTTTTTAATAATTGCAGTAAAATGGCTTAGAATTGGTAATTGTATGACTGCTGCTGCTGCTAAGTCACTTCAGTCGTGTCCAACTCTGTGTGAGCCCGTAGATGGCAGCCCACCAGGCTCCCCCATCCCTGGGATTCTCCAGGCAAGAACACTGGAGTGGGTGATGAGAAAAAGCAAAAAAACTACCAATAACTGGTAGAAATAAAAACAGTTGTGACACTTTTAAAATAAAGACATCTAAGATTGGAATTCTCCTTTGCCTTTCCATTTGTTTTTTTTCCCAAATTAAGGAGAATAATTAATTTAGGACAGCGTTTACTAGAGGGACTATCTTCTGATCAGCCAGCCCCAGGGAAAGTAGGGGAAAGGAAGAGAAGGCAGGTCTTCCTTTAACATGGGGGCCGTGCTCCCTGCATGGCAGCAGAGAGGGTTCTGAGGATGGCCAGCCGGGACTGTGCGAGCCGGCTCCTCACCAGACTCCCCTGAGGAAAAGCCGGGCATGGGAATCTCTAGAAGGAAGGGCACTTGGTTGGGTGATTCCTACATTTTTAAGCCTCCGAATATCTTTAGAGTAAATTAGCTTCAAGTGTGGAGAAAGCAACCACAGACTTGGTAATTTGTTAAGCTCTGTGAAATTCTTAATGAACTTCTGTGAGCCACTTCCCGTGTTGTCTGCAGTGGTAGGGCAAGCCGGGGACTCACACGACGCTCGCAGTTCTAAGGGTGCTTGTTTATTTGATGTACATGGGCAACAGTTCTGACAGTACCAATTAAACCTTACTTCTATTTCTCCAAACAGAGCCAGAGCCTCAATCTAGTTCTGGAAATTTCTTTCCATAAGAGCAGCTGCCTTTATGTGTTCCATTATATTAAATTTAATATTATATTAAATTTAGTATTTAACTTTATTTTATGATAATATATAACATATAGTAGTAAATATTAATTATACATTGTATATATTATATTGAAAATTATAGTTATATATGTTCACTGTAACAATTAAATGGTAGGTACAGAATAATATAAGTAAAAATAAGTCTCACTTCAAAAAGGTGACCATTTAACTCTGTGCCTTGAACATATTTTTATACTTGCTAAAGCTTTGCCCTATTATTTTTAATTAATATATCATATTCTGTCATATGATTATAGTATAATTTGATTAGTATTTAAGTTATTTCTGTGTTTTGTTTTACTAGCAATGACCCAGTGAATTTATAGACCTTCTCTATGTATATCTTTGCCCACATATGTGACAAGTTGTAGGATAGATTCATAGAAGTGAAAAATCATCAAAGTGATAACTGTTACTAGCATTTAATATTAATAATATAAATACTTATTCCAAATTGCCATCTGAAACTGTGACACTGGTTTACTCTCCCACTAAGAATGTACATGTGTGTTTTCCTACACTGTCATCATCCCTAAGTATAATCGGGGTTTTACACCTTTGCCAGTCAGATTAAAATTCAATCTGATTGNGGGGACTCACACGACGCTCGCAGTTCTAAGGGTGCTTGTTTATTTGATGTACATGGGCAACAGTTCTGACAGTACCAATTAAACCTTACTTCTATTTCTCCAAACAGAGCCAGAGCCTCAATCTAGTTCTGGAAATTTCTTTCCATAAGAGCAGCTGCCTTTATGTGTTCCATTATATTAAATTTAATATTATATTTAATTTAGTATTAAACTTTATTTTATGATAATATATAACATATACTAGTAAATATTAATTATATATTGTATATATTATATTGAAAATTATAATAGTTATATATGTTCACTGTAACAAAAATTAAATGGTAGGTACAGAATAATATAAGTAAAAATAAGTCTCACTTCAAAAAGGTTAACTCTGTGCCTTGAACATATTTTTTATACTTGCTAAAGCTCTGCCCTATTATTTTTAATTAATATATTATATTCTATCATATGATTGTAGTATAATTTGATTAGTATTTAAGTTGTTTCTGTGTTTTGTTTTACTAGCAATGACCCAGTGAATTTTTAGACCTTCTCTATGTATATATTTGCCCACATATGTGACAAGTTGTAGGATAGATTCATAGAAGTGAAAAATCATCAAAGTGATAACTGTTACTAACATTTAATATTAATAATATAAATACTTATTCCAAATTGCCATCTGAAACTGTGACACTGGTTTACTCTCCCACTAAGAATGTACATGTGTGTTTTCCTACACTGTCATCATCCCTAAGTATCATTGGGGTTTTACACCTTTGCCAGTCAGATTAAAATTCAATCTGATTATCTAGAGAGACTCTCTTTCCAGTGAGATTATTTATTTATAAAAACCTACCCATTTAAGAATACTTTATAATTTTATTTTGCTAATTTAAATTTTTGACCAGCAGAACTTTATTTTGGTTATAAGGAGTGAGGTACAGATCTGATGTTATTTTTGTTTTCCTTATGTCTAACCATTTGTCCTAACACTTTTTATTGAATAATCTTATTTTCTTCATCGATTTAAATAGTCCTGTAGACTGAAATCCAGGTCTTTTTATAAACAAAAGTCCTGGTATTATCAATAGCTGACCCTTTTCTTATGCTGTCCCTGCCATGAAAATCTCACATTGACTCAAAGCTCAAATTAGTCATTTACTAAAGTTATTCTGAATGTCGATAGTCATCCTGTAGACTCTTTACCCCGGTAGACTAGCTCTTTTGAGAGGTGAGTGAAATTTGGTTGCAGTAGTTTTTAGGTGGTGGATAAGTTGGGAACATAAGCATGATGTAAGTATGATATTTTCTATGTAATATTTCATTGCAGATAATTTCTGTAAATTACTCCTTTTAATTAGTAAAATTCTTTGATCATTTGCAAATTATCTTTGGACTTCTGTACGGTGATTGGCAGTAAAACTTGTGTTTGTTTATGAATCTAGGTATGGTGTCTGTCTTGGACTTGATGCAAGGCGGTTTCCCATCACGAGCTTCATTTCATGAACTCTACAACATGTATAAAAAGTATATGCCAGATAAACTTGCAAGATTAGATCCAAGACTATTTTGTAAGGTACAAATACTACACCTAAATTGAGACTTATTAGCTATAAACTCTTTCTTATTAATTCCTAATAGGCATTTAACTTTTATTTTTCAGGCACTTTTTAAAGCTTTGGGCTTAAATGAAGTCGACTACAAGTTTGGGTTAACTAAAGTATTTTTTAGACCTGGCAAGGTAAATGCATTTTTATTTTAAACTGTAACATAATTAGTATGGACAGTTGGAGTCAGTGAATATTTTTAAGTGTTTAGTGATTTATTTTATTCTTAAATTAGATAATCGCTTAGAGCATGCATATATATATGGGACACACATATACAAAATTTTCCCACTGGTGAGAAGTTTCCAATGTATAGCACTCTATAGAGGTTTTGTTTCTGTTTTTTTCCTGCTAGCTTTGAAAGTATTGGAATCAGAGGATTGTTTAGTTGAATTTTTTACTTAAAATAAGGGTTAACCAGGAATACTTCTATTTTAAACAAGTTGAAAGGTTTTCTAAAACATTGATTCGGTCTTCAGTAATTAAAAGTTTCACAGTACTTTTGAGTGTTCCTTGTGAGAATGAGATCTGTTAGAGCATGATAGATGTATAGCAAATAGAAAATTGGGCTGGAGTCTGTGCTGACTTCCATCAAATCATAGAAGGGATGGCTGTATGCATACTTTTGTACTAATACAGTTTTCTTAGGCTACCCATAGTTTTAGTATTTACAGATTGTTGCACTGGTCTTGTACTATGTTACAAAATTGAGTTATGGAATATCTCATGACTAAATACATATGATGCAGAAATACTTCCCATTCACAGTCTATTCATAGTATTTTCACCATTCTTGACTTCTTTAATATTGATTGAATATTGCTTTCTCATAATTTTAAACAAAATTATTATTATGTAATAGACAACTATACTTGTTTGACTTAGCAAAATCATTCATAAATATCTCTCGTGCCTTGAAGGCTAACTTAATCAGATAAATAAATCTGATTTCACATTTTGAAGCATGAGATGAAATCTGTGTAATGCATTACCAATGTATGCCCTTTCCTATGAATATTTTTACTGCAGAAAACCTGTATCATCTCTTATCATAAATGGAAGCAAGTTAAAAGAAAATGAATATATAAGTATTCATAGTTGGCTTAGCTGTAATCATACATATTTATCAGAAACTCAACATTTCTTATTTCGGATCTATAATAACTATTTTAGGGATTTATGGTTTGATAGAGAAAGCACTTGGTTTTATCTGCCTCCAGAAAAATTAATCAGTCAGAAGGACACAGTGCAGGCACAGGGCAAGTTTTCAAAGATCTTTAATCTCTACCTTTAATTTTGACTATAAGAAGCTGTTATTTTGATAGGTGTGTAACATCCTCAATATATTGTAGTGGGATATTTGGTAAAGGATAGAAATCAATATGTAATTTGGTGGTAAATTGTGAAAATAATGCATTTTGTGATTTAATAACCTAATAGATGTTTTATTCATGTTGTCTGTCTCTTAATAGCAGTTTCTTTTTTCTGACCGAAAGAAGGATGGGGTTGGGAGAGACACGGTAGTTTTGGTGGTACCCAATTTTATAGAGCTGACCTTCACTTGTACAGTTATCTGGGAATAAGGATGAGCCAGTTCAGAGCTATATTAGACTTTTTTTCATTCTCGCCATAAAACCTTTTTGCCCATCGTCTGTAGTGGTCATTTAAGATTTTTTTTTCCTACTTTCTATTATTGAGTCTGCTAACTAGCAATGAGTAACTCACCCTCCCCATAACCTCTACAAAACAAGTCCTGGAGGAAGGAAGAGAAGGGCAGCAAAATCAGTCACGTGTGTCTGGGTTTGCTGTGAAACGCCACTGAGACATGTCTGTGTAATGGGCTTGTGACCGCATAACAGAAAGCTAGAGTTTGATTTGTATTCTGGTTATTTTGTATCTCACTGTGTGTTTAAGCACGTCTGTCTTTTGATATTATTAGTCAATTATTTGATTTCCCAGTTTGCAGAATTTGATCAGATTATGAAGTCTGACCCTGACCACTTAGCAGAGCTGGTCAAGAGGGTCAACCACTGGCTAATCTGCAGTCGCTGGAAGAAGGTCCAGTGGTGCTCGCTGTCCGTCATCAAACGTAGGTGTTTTCTTCCACTCTCAGACCTGGAATTATGTTGGAAACAAGCTGGTTTGTGGAATGTTATTAATTTGTCTCAGTGGTGAGAGCCAGGCCACAGGGACTGTGTCACTCACACTGTGTCCCTGGTTCCTCACGTAACACCTTACATGTAGTGTGTGATAAATTAGTACTTGTGGACTTCCTCACTTTCTTGAGTGTATGATACTTAGCTTCTTTAATCACATGTATTATAATTAACTTCATCTTATTCTAAAAATTCTACCTCACTATCTTGACTCCTTCCCTCTCTCCTTTGCTCCACTTTCCCCTCACGATACCCCAGTCTCTGGGACTTAAACCAGAAGTTTTCTTTCCACCTACATGGCATCACCAGAATACACACTGAAAATTTCACAGTTGTATTGTCTCTTCTTTCTTGTCCCTGAAATCATGCCAGTCACCAAACTCTGTTGATTCCCCCTCCCAACTGTGCATCTTTGCTCCTTGTTGCCACTCTCTTCGTGGAGCCCCTCTCCCCAGCTTGCATAGTGACGTCAGCGGCTCCCAAACTGGTTTCCCTGTCTTCCCAGGCTTATCTTCCCAGAGTCTCTAATTAAAAGGCTTTGATTATGTCTTTTCTTTAATATAGGGCAAAGTCTAAAGTCTTAGAATGTTATAACAGCTACTTATCTCTGACCTAAAACAAGGATGAGGGACAGAATAATTGTGGGTTACCTGATGGTGGTGGTCTGTGCAAAACCTTTAGTCACAGGGAGTATTGTCAGTAACTTGATTAAAATTTTAAACCCCCGCTCAACTCTTCCATCTTACCTGGAACAGTGCTAGAGGCACAGGGAAAGGATTCAGTACATTTCTGCTTACTAATAAAAAAATTCCTTTGACCTCATGAGAAGGGACCATGCAGCAACATGCAACCATGAAGTCTTGTTAGTCAGTTGTAATGTAAATAAAAACAAAACTATAATAAAAGATAACAGGAGCTGTTTCCCCATCACTTTCCAACTGAAATATGAACATACTTTTCACTACAGTTAAATGCTTTCAGCTTTAAACATTGCATTATGATGGAAAACATATTTCATTAACATTATTTCTACTATCCTATTCGTTTGTAGACTATATTGCGCAGTGGTCAAGTCAGTAAGTACACAGAATCGTTGCAGGATGTTAATGGGGAATGTCTCCAGGTCAGATTAGTCTAGGATATTCTGACTGACTGAAGTTAAGTAGAGTCCTTTGTGGTAGGATCCTTAGAGGCCACACTCAATATGTTCATTGTGAATCTTCAGAAGGAGGCATAGCAGATAGCTTTTCCTGAGTTCATTTGACAGGTGAATCCTTTTTTCAAGACACACCTGTTGGACTTCCGTGGTGATACAGTGGTTAAGAATCTCCCTGCCAATGCAGGGCTGCTGCTGCTGCTGCTGCTGCTAAGTCACTTCAGTCGTGTCCGACTCTGTGTGACCCCATAGACGGCAGCCCACCAGGCTCCCCCATCCCTGGGATTCTCCAGGCAAGAATACTGGAGTGGGTTGCCATTTCCTTCTCCAATGCATGAAAGAGAAAAGTGAAAGTGAAGTCGCTCAGTCTGTCCGACTGTTAGCGACCCCATGGACTGCAGCCCACCAGGCTCCTCCGTCCATTGGATTTTCCAGGCAAGAGTACTGGGGTGGGGTGCCATTGCCTTCCCCGGCCAGTGCAGGGCACACGGGTTCAATCCCTGGTCTGGGACGATCCCACATGCACGGAGCAACTCAGCCTGTGTGCCACACTACTGAGTCTGCGCTCCGGAGTCCGTGCAGCTAGATCCTGGGCTCCACTGTCCTGTTGAGAAGCCACTACGGTGAAGAATAGCCCCAGCTCGCCGCAGCTAGAGAGCTCACATGCAGCAATGAAAAAAAGTGCACCTGATAAAAAAGACACACATTTTAACATTTCCTAAGCCAGTATTGCATAGGACAGTTTGGGACACATTAGTGTACTGTAACAAGGAAATAGCATATTTAAACTGTACACTTAGCCATATAGTTGATATACTTTTTGTTTTAAGAAATTTAAGGAACTAAAGAATTGTGCCAATTTTGATGTCTGGTATAATACGTTCATCAAGATTTTTATGTTTCTTGAGAATTGCTTTGTGGAAATGAGTGGTTTTTAGAATACTGTAAGTCTAATTTAAGCTAAATAATTTTCTATCATTATATTTTTCTCTTATACTTAGTGAAAAACAAAATAAAATATCGAGCTGAAGCCTGCATTAAAATGCAGAAAACTATTCGAATGTGGCTTTGCAAAAGGAGACACAAACCTCGGTAAGATGAATAGAGTCTGAAGAATCCAAGATACTGGTTTATCCTAATATAAAATGGCTTTAAGGCCAAAATGAAGAGCAGTTTGCATACTCAGAGTTTTCTTTTTCCTCGTGTTCTTTGTAAAAAGATGTTAGTCTGTTACTTATTGGATATTAGTTAATTTCTTCATTCATTCATTCATTACTTGCCTCATTCTGTAAAAGGATTTGAAATAGCATAGATTCAGTTCAGTTCACTTCAATCGTTCAGTCGTGTCCGACTCTTTGCGACCCCATGAACTGCAGCACACCAGGCCTCCCTGTCCATCACCAACTCCCGGAGTTTACCCAAACTCATGTCCATTGAGTCGGTGATGCCATCCAGCCATCTCATCCTCCGTCAACCCCTTCTCCTCCTGCCCTCAATCTTTCCCAGCATCAGGGCCTTTTTCAAGGAAGCAGCTCTTTGCATCAGGTGGCCAAAGTATTGGAATTTCAGCTTCAACATCAGTCCCTCCAATGAACACCCAGGACTGATCTCCTTTAGGATGGACTGGTTGGATCTCCTTGCAGTCCAAGGGACTCTCAAGAGTCTTCTCCAACACCACAGTTCAAATGCATCATTTCTTCGGCACTCAGCTTTCTCTTTTCAACTTTCACATCCATACATGACTACTGGAAAAATCATAGCCTTGACTAGACGGACCTTTGTTGACAAAGCAGTGTCTCTGCTTTTTAATATGCTGTCTAGGTTGGTCATAACTTTCCTTCCAAAAGTAAATATCTTTTAATTTCATGGCTGCAGTCACCATCTACAGTGATTTTGGAGCCCCCAAAAATAAAGTCAGCCACTGTTTCCACTGTTTCCCCATCTATTTGCCATGAAGTGATGGGACCGGATGCCATGATCTTAGTTTTCTGAATGTTGAGCTTTAAGCCAGCTTTTCACTCCTCTTTCACTTTCATCAAGAGGCTGTTTAGTTCTTCTTCACTTTCTGCCATAAGGGTTAGATTAGAGAAATGTAAACAGTATAAGAGATTGAAAGGAGCTGTTTTATTCTGATTATTTTAGTGACTTGAATTTATCAGTAAATGTCAAATTGACATTGTTTTTAAAAACATCTCATTAATGTTTTGACCATAATTTTCAAGATTATCTATAGGAATTATACTGTGTCACTGTAAATTTAGCCTTTATTTCTTATTTGATTCTTTTATTATTAATTTAGAAATTTTAAATGTGGCGGTCTGAATAACTGTTCATCTATAATACATTTTCAAAGCAATTACTCTTATAGTTTTTCTGTAATTTAAATTCTCAAATTCTTCAGTGTAAGTATAGAAATCTTAAATTTTACTGACAGATATTAATGTCCTTCACATCCATATTTGATGATTTCTTTTACCCTCAACAAGAGACCTTAAAAAAAGATATATCGCATAACATGAAAACAGAAGTATTCTGTTTAGTCATATATTTAGCATTTAATTAAAATGAAAAATCTATTTGTATGATTAAATGGTAGAATTAAACTAATAAAGTATTATCTTTGCAGCATTGATGGCCTGGTTAAGGTGGGCACACTGAAAAAACGGCTCCATAAATTTAATGAAGTAGTAAGTGCATTGAAAGATGGAAAACCAGAGATGAATAAACAGGTCAAGGACCTTGAAATTTCTATTGATGCTTTAATGGCCAAAATTAAGGTATGTAGTTTTAACTCAAATGACTTTTGACTTTTAAAAACAGTTTAATATTTTTTGTTACTATATTGAAATTTTATAGAAAAATGTCCTTTTTAAAAAACAATACAGACTGTTACATGTGTTGAGTCTCAGTGATAAGTGATAGTCATATTATTTTCTCTACTCTGTGTTTGAAATTTTTCATAGCAAAAAAATTAAAATGAAGACAATTTTTGTGCTATTCATTTGTTGCTAGGAAAGATTTTTCCAAAATATTAACTAAAATATTATACTCTTGGTAAGCTTTTGCAAAATCATTACAGAGAGAAAATTAATGTAAATTATTTTATTTTGTTTCAAGTTTTTCTACTTTCAGAAACTAATTTTAAAATTTTAAAAGTAATGTGATAGTCTCAAAACTTTGGAAAGATTTTCTCCCCCACTTCTTTACCCCTCACACTAACACATTCAACTATATACTGTTACATATTCCTCTCAATCTTATTTTATATGCACATATTTTTGCATTGTTCTTAAAAGGTACATTTTATTTCACATTCCTATCATTATGTTATTGTCTCGTCCCTATTATTAAATTATTTTCATATAGGCTATATCATAAATTACTTAACTTTCATGAAATAACAATTTTATCCCATATTTTATAAGAATAAAACAAGAGGGCCTCTTTGGTTTTGATTTTTGTTTGATTACTAGTGGCACTGAAAATTTTTTCTTTGTGCTTGTTTGTTGATTATGTTCTGTCTATTCATATCATTTTCTGTTACATTTTAGGGCCTCAGTGTTTTTCTCATTGACTTTCATAATTCACTGCAGTTATGTGAGATATAATATCTTAAAGTGAGACTTTTAGATATTTTCTACAGATAATGATAAATCTTGGAGTAAGAATGGAGAAAGAAGTCAAGAGAAAACTGAAAATGCTTTGGATAGCCTTAGCTGATTTTACAGATCTGTCCAGAGCCAACCCTGTTTATGTGGTATTAATCAATTAAAATCAACCCAGCCACATTAAAGAAAATCATCCAACAATTTTGGATATAATGATAATTTCTTAAATATTCCCAATGTATTATTTGATCATTAATATTAAAGAGTAGTAAATTCTGGCAAAATTAATCATTTCTTAAAAAATAAACTTTACAGTATATTAGTTTGTGCACAGTATACTCTTAAGATACTTGATTACTTACTTGATTGATAGGAAGTAGACTCAAATTTTGTTCATAGAGATAACTTAAATTTTAAAATATTATTTAATATTTAAGCTATATAAAAAGATAATGGGCCTGCTGCTTACCAGCTTTTTCAGTTTTACTGTGTATGTGCATGTTGGTTTGTTTTCTTAATTGTGGTGAAACGCATACCATTAAACTTACCACTTTAACCATTTTTTAAATGTACAGTTCAGTGGTGTTTAGGGTGTTCTAATTGTTGTACAACAGAAGAGATAACTTTTTAAGTGCACGTCCATTGTATTCTTTCTTTAAGTCCACGATGATGACAAGGGAACAAATACAGAAAGAATATGATGCTCTAGTTAAAAGCTCAGAGGTCCTTCTCAGCGCGTTACAGAAAAAAAAGCAGCAGGAAGAGGAAGCAGAAAGGCTGAGGCGCATTCAAGAAGAAATGGAAAAAGAAAGAAAAAGACGTGAAGAAGATGAGCAACGCCGAAGAAAGGAGGAGGAGGAAAGGCGGATGTAAGGCATTTATGTTGTTGCCTTGGATTAGAAACTGACGCCATAGTGAACTCTGAAGTGTCGATGGTGGTTAATGGATATTCTTATCTGTAAAAGTGATATTCTTATATTTAAATACTAATTTTAGGAGAAGTTTGAAAATGGAGAAAGTAAGCTCACTTTACAATAACATAAAATGATTTTATGTTTAATAATCTGAATTTTGGTTAAACTCACACCTGAGGATTTCTTAACTTCTTTTTGAAACTGACTTTCATATTATTTTATGATCTAGGAAGAAAGTACTTCTCTGCAGTTTTAAAACTGATAAAAATTTGGAAGTTTGCCATAGTAGGGCAGACAGAAAGAATATGAGTTGTCTAATTGGAGAGGCAGTGTGATCAAGACCTTACAAGTAGGCTTGGTAACCAAGTTAATCCAGAGATGTTAAAGGTTATGGAATATAATTATATTTCTTTCATTTCTAAAGAGCTGCTATCAAAGTTAGATTTTATTTTTCAAAAAATAAGTTAATAATGTAATAGCCAGGAGGTTAATTTGACTTCCCATTTTGTAACATTTATTTATTAATAGCTAAACTTTCTTCTGAAGAGTTTCTTATTTTCTGTTAATTTTTGAAGAGTTTTCTAATTTTTTTTTTTCTTTTAGGAAACTTGAGATGGAAGCAAAGAGAAAACAAGAAGAAGAAGAAAGAAAGAAGAGGGAAGATGATGAAAAACGTATTCAGGTATGTACTCTCTAGGCAGTCAGACTGAATTCTTACTAAATAGAATCTGCAAAACTATAAAACAAAAGAAAATCTTCATTTACTAGATAAATTGTCATTGATTTATCCTAGAGACCAAAGGCAGTTTCAGAAGTGGTTATGGGAAGGGACTTTGGAGCTAGGGAAGTGAGTTCAAATCCAGCCTCTCACTGACAGAAATTGTGATATTGCAGGAGTTACAGTGAGTGACTGTGGGGCCACAGTTTTCTTTCTGGAATGGAGATAAATAATAATTGTGAGCATTAAATGAGATAATATTTATTAAAGCATTTAGAACAGTGCCTTGTTTAGTAAGTATTAGTTTGTCATCATTCAGAGGGGGAAAGTCAGATCAGCATTCAGTCACAACATAATTAATATTTTAAAATGCTATTTTATAACTTTGTAGATGCTAATATTAATAGGCTAGGATTAAGATCGGAGAAGGCAATGGCACCCCACTCCAGTACTCTTGCCTGGAGAATCCCATGGACAGAGGAGCCTCGTGGGCTGCAGTCCAGGGGATCGCTAAGAGTCGGACACGACTGAAGCGACTTCACTCTCACTTTTAACTTTCATGCATTGGAGAAGGAAATGGCAGTCCACTCCAGTGTTCTTGCCTGGAGAATCCCAGGGACGGGGGATCCTGGTAGGCTGCCGTCTGTGGGGTCACACAGAGTCAGACACAACTCAAGTGACTTAGCAGCAGCAGGATTAAGATACTCTCCCTACCGCCACCATCTTTAAAAAAAAAAAAAATCCATGTCTGAGAATAATTAATCCTATTTTGAGTGTCTGTCTTGGCTTTCTGATTTATCCTGAACACAACCAAGACTTGAAATTCCTGAAATCTGCAGTGTAGGTGTTGGTATTCAGGTCACACCAAGGCTACTGATGTTATGTTTGGGAGACTCATATTCTAGTGATAGAACGGCGGATTCTTGGTTTGGGGCATGAGGAAACATTAATCATAATATAGAAGGGGAGAAGATGGTAGATTTCTGGTTAAAGAATATGTATTTCTTAGTTAAAAAAAAATGAAAAACGTGTATGGAGCAAGTGTGCACAGTGAGGGGGACGAGCATAGAGAGGCCCGGCGTCAAGGCCTTCTGTGCCGGCAGGCAGAGGTGGAGGCGCAGCTGGCCCGGCAGCGGGAGGAGGAGTCCCAGCAGCAGGCGGTTCTGGAGCAGGAGCGCCGGGACCGAGAGCTGGCGCTACGTATCGCCCGGAGCGAGGCCGAGCTCATCAGCGACGAGGCGCAGGCCGACCCGGCGGCGCTGCGCAGGTACCGCGCTGTCTCTTATACACATCTAGATGTGTATAAGAGACAGCAGCATCAGGGCCTTTTCCAAGGAGTCAGCTCTTCGCATCAGGTGGCCAAAGTACTGGAGTTTCAGCTTTAGCATCATTCCTTCCAAAGAAATCTCAGGGTGGAGCTCCTTCAGAATGGACTGGTTGGATCTCCTTGCAGTCCAAGGGACTCTCAAGAGTCTTCTCCAACACCACAGTTCAAAAGCATC